>JAHSPW020000013.1:7782500-7975000 GCA_019985065.2 Arctostaphylos glauca | reverse complement strand
AACTGCCAGTAGGAACAAAGAGAGAAAGAGAAGAGGGGAACTCATGAAGCTATAGAAAGGCTAGTTGAAAGCCTTAAGAGAGGCGCAATAACCGCGCCAAGTGCTATTTTTACACAAGGCTTTACTACTTCGGGTCTTTTAACTGAAATACATCAATCCGCAATATTAGTACCTGCTCTCCAAAACGTTCGTGGTAAAAAAAAATGGTATTAGTGAAGCGAATTCAATGGTTTATGAAGGGATAAACGCTAGGGAACCAATTAGACGTCAAAGGGTGATCAAAGGGCCATCACAAAATCGGGAAATGGCCCGAATTTTACCAAAATCTGCCATGAACAGTGAATATGCAGAATCTGCCCAAAAACAGTGGAAAAATGCATAATTTGGCACTTTCGGAGTGGAATACGCGTTAGGGAATCAAGTGAACATCAAAGGGGAATCAAACGGGCATTTCTGTGAATAGTGAAATTCGGCCATGAACAGTAAAAATGCAGAGAGCTGTGGTGAACAGTACCCGAATGCAGAATTTTGACATTTTTGGTGTAAAAATCCAACCCAATCACAATCTAGCTGGTTTAGGCTCAAATTTGAGATGCTACGCAACAATTAAGCATGAAGGGAGGCCAAGTTCACTCCCAATTTCATCAATCAACAAGAAATTTAAAGATCTAAGAATCAAATAATGGAACTATATCAAATTTTGGGGAAACTTCGAAATTTAAGAATAACAACACCCTAACCCGAATATATACCACACCTCATGAATATATAACTAGAAAGAGTAGAATTGGTTCACCTACCTCAAGGTTTTGTGTGAAATTTGATGAAGAACAAAGCCCTAATGGTAGAATCCGAATTTTGAAGCTTTCGGCGCGATTCCAAGGTAGCCCAAGCTCCTAACGACGCGTAGAACGTAAAAATGGCCTTGGGTCTTGAAGAGGTTGAGAGGAGAGGGAGTTATGAGCTTGAGAGAAGAAAAAAAATGGAGGAGAGGAGAGAGGGGAAATTTCGGCAGCAGCAATGAGGGAGATGGCTGATTTGTGTGTTTTGTTTTGTTGTCAATTTAACCCACTCACTTCTCTATTTACCCCCCTTTCTTTACTATCCTCTAATTAAATAAATACGGGTTCTTACACCCCAAGGATATCACATGTTACCACAAGCCTTCAAAACTTACATGTTATGTCATATTAACTTCAAATCAAGTTATTACTCAAATTTTTACACACTCTACATTAATATTACACATTAACCCGTACCTTAAAATAAAAGTTCAAAAGTTTTTGAGTCTTTACAGGGATCGGGGATGGGGATAGTGATATCCACTCTCGATCCGCTCCGTTACCATCCCTAGCTAGAGAGACTTAGAGAAATAGATATCAATCAACAAAATAAAATAAAATAAAGATCTCTCTTCTCTAAAGTATCAATTTGCACCATCCCAATTATATTGGTTTTCTTTCCTAATTGCAAGAGTGTCACCAGCATTAGCAAGGACAAGCTCATCATTATCATCCAATGTCAACACTTCAAGCGTTGGCGAGTCAATAAGTTCCCATTCAAGATCCTCTCCATCTAGGAGACTAGATTCTTCACACACCCAATCATCTAACACATCTATATTTGTCGAGACTAATTGGGTTTAGAGTATCTTTTTTTGGCTAACATTTCTAAAAGTACACACACATTTATATTATATTCACATCTAGCTAAGACTTTGTACTTGAATATTTAATTTTTAGTTATAAATATAACTTTCTCAAAATTTAAGACTGTAACAAATAAAGATTAGATCATTTAATCTCTTTTGTTCTAAACTATTTCTCTTCTTAGAATGGATGAACTTAAATGTACTTTAATTCTTTTCTCATCTAGTTTCATACAACATTGACTAAGAATTTGAATTGCAATTTTTTACAATACTTGTTATTCACTTTCAAATTGCTCTCATCATGCCACTATTATAAATATTATTCGAATTGGTTATTTAGTTTTAGTATTCATTTCCAAATCATTATCAAGTGATCAGTTTTGGCTACTGAATGCAAGCATCTATATGTGGAAAATGATTTAGATTAGTAAATTTTTTCAACATCAAGTGTAGACAATGAGCTGCACAAGGAGACTAAAAGAATCTTCCATACTTTCTTTGCAACTCTTTTTTTTGCCGCTTTATAAGCAGGTTCATTGTGTGTGATAAAATGCATAATATTAGCTAACCCCACAAATTGGACGACTTCGTCGAAAAGATCAAGTAACATACAATATATCTTTAACAAGTCCTGACGTGTCCACTGACTTTTAAAAATATAGTATTCTTTGAACAAAAAGCTACAAAGTTAACGTCCGTATTATGGATGAAATTTGCTGAGGTCAGCATAGGTAACGTCCGTATAATGTTAATAAAAATACCACAAAATAACCCTCTCTTTTCTCAATGCATACTGTATCTCTCCCCCTCCTCACCTCAAATTAATGTATGCAAAATCTCTCTCGTAATTTTTTTTAAACTATATATGCATTAGTTGATTCTTCGAAATGCATATCGATTTTTTCGAAAAACAAAATTGGCCAACAAAAATAAATGATTCATTTCACAAATTAGTTTCTAGCATGTTCTCTTACTAAAAAACTTCATATTATTGGTAATATAGATTACAAGTATAAATATTATGTCCAAAATTTAAAAAACATTATTCCAAACAAAATATAAGTCAAAATAGATCATATTTTTGTATTTTTAATAACAATTCACAAAAATTAATAAAAATTTAATAAGTACAAAAATAATCCAAAAAGAAATTAGTTACTCTATTTTTTTTTTGTCCTTGTTCAATTTTGTTTGAATTTGTTAGTTTTGTATCTACTTTTTATGAATTATTAATTCATCTTGACAAAAGAAATGTAAAATTAAAAATTATGTCGAAAAAATTATAATTTTTTTACTAAAGACAAACATAATCCAAACAGATAGATTTTTTAGATTATTCTGAATTCTTCTTAATCTTTTTTACATTTAGTTATTATTTTTTTACTTTTTTGAAACATCTCGTCGGGATGAACTAATAATTTAGAAACATCTCGTCCAATCTTTTCTAATTTTTTTGAAGCATCTTATCTGTTCTGAACTTTTTTTAGCTTTTTGATATAATTTTATACTTTTTAATAACGTCTAATCATGACGAGCCAATAACCTACAAAAGATTAACGTAAAATAAAAAATTACAACAAAATTCGAATATATAACGCCCCATGTAAACCACTGACCCAACAACTTGTTGGACCCCAACTAGAAACTGTAACGACCCAAAAATTTTAAATATTTTTTTCTTTAACTTAAAATTATTAAAATAATCCATAATTAATTAATTAAAATTTAATACTTAATTAATATTAATATAAAGAAAATCTGTCAAATTTAAAATTTAAAAAATAATAAAATAATTAAAGTATTATCTCAATTTGTAAATAGTAATAGTGGCGGAACAATTTAAATAACACGATTGAAGTTAACCCCACACACGGGGACTTTCAATGAACTTCTGACGGATTGACTACTAGTACAACCAGGGTTCCACTATCTCAGGACCATTTTTCTCCGCTTCGGTAGCCACCACTTCTGCTTCTAGCTCATGTTCAGGTTCAGGTTCGAGCTTGTCTCCTACATCTGGCTCGGGACTAGGGTACAACGTACCATAGTATTGAAACCCAGTAACATACCAATTATCCCTTATAAACCCCCATAAATGCAAGTATGTAATGAATAGATTAATTCTAATTTTTAATGTTATTATTTGCGTTGTTCAAATTACTAGTTTCATCCTTACACCCATGCTTAGATTCCCATACGTTGTGTTTCCAAGCGATAGATTCTCATTCACAGGTCGCGAATCTGCACGGCTCAAGATCTGACTCGACTCGCAACACCAGCACGGCTAACGATCTAGCATGTAACAATTCTCCAATCCATCACATAGTCAATCCACAATCAACGGTCTCACAGACATCCCACCTATGGTACCACCATCCCGCGTCCTCAAACCCCCAACCCATGTGTGTCGAGCTTTCAACCAGCCTCGATCTCGTACATGTTATACTATGATCATGCATGTCAAGCTATTCAGCTAGCCTTAATCTCGTACATATCAGGCGGTGGCAGCTGGCCTAGACCATATAAATGGTACCCTTTAATTTTCGCCAGGTTATAGACTAAACCATGGCACATAGCACATTAAAAATTTTTATTTTTTATTATTAATCCTAAGTTGCATGCAAGACATGGGGTGACTACGTTTTTCAAGCAGATTTCTTCACAAATAATAACTAAAAACATAAAAGAACATGCTATCAATAATAATGATTCAACGCTTGCGCCCAATGGTCAGATTATGTTCTAGTTTGCGCCGTTCTGAAGTTAAGACTGAACCCTAACTATTTCATGTATATCACTTTATTAAATTCTCAAGCTAACTATTTCAAAATCCTAAATTAACATAATTCAAACAGTTTTAGACCCTTACTGCGAAAACGGTCATAAAATCCATTCCAGGACTCCGTTTGAGCTCCGAAAAATTTCAGAGTGTACGTAAGATAGCCCAAAATTCTTAATACATTTTTGTTTCAGTTCCCAAATGATAGCCCAAAATGACTGAAATTTTCAGACAGAATCTGTTGCAAAATCGCCGACCGCTAAAACGGCCATATATTCCCTTCCTGATGTCCGTTTTAGACTCGTGAGATGTCAAAACGACCGTTAGATAATTTTCTACATTTCTAGATCAATTAACGTATGATTTATATCCAGAAAAATTATCATTTTACAGCTCGAAGTGGCTGTCCGAAATTGATTCATTAACCATTTATACTAATAATCTAACACACTACATACATACGCGCATGAATTTCATTAAAACGATAATGTAGTACTTATTTGTATTTTTATTTCGCGTGCAAATAAGCATTTTAACTTGTCTTTCCATCCACAAAAATCTGTTGGCGTGCGAGAGAGAGAGAGAGAGAGAGAGCAAGAGAGGTATCTAGAGACCAAGGCCTAGAGAGTAGAAACTTAGAGAGATAAAAACCTAGAAAGAGAGAGAGACTTAGAGAGAGAGATAGAGAGAGAGAGGGCTGCCGAGAGAGGAAGAAAGATTATGGAAAAAGTAAGAGTTGTGGAAGTTAAAGGAGTGTAGAGGGGAAAGTGGGGAGAGTGGATAATGTGTTGCATAATAATTATTTACAATTATATTTAATAATAATACGTAGTAAATAATTAATAATTAATATATAAATACAATAATACAATAATAATATGTACACAATAATCCTACTTAATAAAAACTAGACATTAAATGTTTAATAAAAACCGTTGGGCACATATTAAAATTCTAAAATTTGAGGTCCTTACAAAATAAGGACGAAATTTTTTTTTTTTTTGGTATTCTTTTGTAATAATCCAATATTTTCTTAAAAAAACTATTTCAATTCTATTATCATAAGTATTTTGCTGTTTATTTAATTTTCTTAGTTAATTCTTTTAAGGGTCTTTAGGCTAAAAGTCCTTAGTGAATTATTTTTAATATCATCAGTCCATGAAAATAAATCTTAACACTTAAAGTCCATTGTATCAAATTAGACAAAAAATCCTTACGATACACCACAGTAGGTTCTTTTGTTTTTATTCATTCTTTTTTTGTATTTGTTATTTTTGTATTATTTTTTTGCGAATATTGGTTCATCTCGATAAAAAAAATTCAAAAAAGTGTAAAAATATGTTCAGAATTAAAAAATCACTAAAGACAAAAAATAAGTACAAACAAATGTTGTTTTGATTTATTGTTTTTGCTTTTTATGATTTAGTTTTAGTTTTTAGACGTAATTTTATATTTTTCTGAAATCTCTTGCCAGAACCAACCAATAACCATTAAAAAATTGAAGCAAAACAACAAATTGTAAAAAATTTCAAATAAAGACAAAAGAATAATCAGATAACATAAAAATTATAAATAAAAATGTTGATTTTATTATTTGATTATTTTTTCATCTTTATGTGACTGTATTTTATTAATTTTTTATCTTTTATCAATTTTTGTGAATTATTGGTTCATTTTGACGAGAGATTTTAGAAAAATTATAAATAATAATCCAAATTTTAAAAAAATTTAGAAAAGACAAATAATTCAAAAATATGATATTTTTTACTTATTCATCATATTTAGTGATTTTTTAAAAAAATTTTGGATATGATTTCATACTTTTTAGGTATATCTTGAGACAAAACAATAAATGCGAAAAAAATTGAATAGAGACAAAACGTGCTTAAAAATAATCGAATTAGGATAAATGGAAAGGCATGATGATTGCAAAATAGATAAAATCTTCTGTTAGAACAAAAACGCCAATAAAATTATCTGTTAATAACATAAAGAATAAAAATAAAAATATCATTTCAGTACAACAGATAACATTATCTGTTCTAATTGCTGTTAATATCTTTATTTGTTTTAAAGACATGAATATTACAACAGATTACATTATCTAATGTTGTTTTATGCAAAGATACAGGGAACAAATTATAACAGATAATCTTATTTGTTTTAGTTTATTATTATGCTTTCACTGTTATGCAGAAATAAGAAGATGAATCTATAACTCATAACATTATCTATTGATATGTTATGTATAAATATAGAGGTCAATTTAAAACAGATAACATTAGCCTGTTTTTATATTATGTTAAATTACAGAGTACAAATTAAAACAAATAAGCTTATCTAATGTTATTTTATGTAGAGATACAGAGAATAAATTACTACATTGATCTATTATTGTCGTTTCACTATTATGCAGAGATACAAAGATGAAATAATAACAAATAACATTATATGTTGATTTTTTATGCATAATTACATAACTCAATTTACAACAGATAAAATTATCTGTTTTTATATTATGTTAAAATACAGAGTACAAATTATAATAGATAATCTTATATGATGTTATCTTATGCAGAGATACAAAAAATAAATTATAACAGATAACTTTATATGTCTTGATTTATTATTGTGTTTTTACTATCATGCAGAGATATAAAGATAAAAATAACAACAGATAACATTATCTAGTGATATATCATGCTGAAATACAGTGGCCAATTTATAATAGATAACATTATCTGTTTTTATAATATGTCGAAATATATAGTACAAATTAGAAATGGATAACCTTATCTATTTTGGTTTATTATTGTGGTTTAAATTATTATACAAAGATAAAAAGATCAAACTACAATAATAACATTATTTTTGTTCATATGTTATGCATAAATACAGATGCTAATTTACAACAGATAACGTTATCTGTTTTCATATTATATCAAAATATAAAGTACAAATTACAACAGATAATTTTATCTGTTTTTATTTATTATTTTGTTTTAACTATGTCAAAACATTATTAGATAACTTTATCTGTTGGCTCATATCCCATTCACACAGAGGTTATATATTGTACGTACTATTATGTCAATATAACAGTAAGATTCAAGAATTATCAATTTAAATAAAATTAATAAAAGACTGAGAAGACAAAAGTCATGATAATTATTTTAAAAAATCACGTTTTGATATATTTTTCTATTTTTTAATTTTTTTAATTTTTGAAGATAATTTTTAATTTTCTAAAATGTCTTATCAAAACGAACTAATAATCAACCAAAAAATTGAGAGAAAATAAAAAATTACAAAAACTTAATGTACCAGAAGATCGTGAGGACAAAAATTATATTTTGACTTATTTTTCATATATTTTATTTTATTTTTAATTGCTGAATATATTTTTTATTTTTTACAATTTTTTATCGAGATGAACTAATAATCAAGAATAAATAGAAATAAAAAATATTAAAATATTTACCCAAAAATTGTTTAGTTTCATCAAAGGCTTTCAAATTATTAAAATGTTTAGGAAGTCTATGAAAAAAATTAATAAAAAATAAAGCAGTTTTAAGTTTATTGTGGTTGCAGTTTCAATTCATTTTTATCCTTTTTTTCTCAATTTCTAAACAAGATGGAATTGGTTAAGGTAAACAATTTCTTCTTATCAGACAACAATAAGAAAGTACAATTCAATATAGATGTGCTCTCGACATTTTGAGTTGTCCCTTCAGCACGTGCTTATAGCTATTAAATTATTTAAATCTTAATTAAAAATTATTTTAAAGGCTAATTTGTAGAAAGTCAAAATTGAATTAATGTAATAAGTTCGCTTCTGGCCTTTAGGCGCTAGCACGGACACGGACACGGATAAGGACTAGTAATATTATAGGTCTCATTTTAAGTGTAATTATAAAAATCAATTAGTAATTAACAAAAAATATATTATTTTTTGGTAAAGCCCGATATTTGTAAACCAGTCATTTGATACAGGCCCAAAAATAGCAATAATACGGTTACGATGCATAATTGAAATGAGGTTCCAGTTTTACATTCGATACCATACGTATAGGAAGGATTCCGAGATTCTGTTACTTTGCTCCTATTAGAATCGATTTGCCCGGGCCGCAACCTCAGGTTAATTCCTATCTTTTACCCTTTTATTGCTCGCTATCTTCCCCAATCAAAATCTATCCTGAAACCTAGATCGAAGACAGAACGACAATTTCTTCAATATTCTGATTAACTATCTATCCCCTAGGTTGAATTTCCTTTTTCTCAATTGTTTACCTAGGGTTCGAGTACATAGATAGCTATGGCTCCCTGTGATATTTTGTCCCCTTCACAATCACCAGCAAAGAAGCAAAGGTGCAAGGAAGGCCCACAACCCCTATCTTCACCAATACAAGCAGAAGACCCAAGATCCCAAATTCTAGAATATAACTATACTGACGATGAAAATGTGGAAGAAGTGTTTTATGGAATGCATGAGATGACATACAAGGAATGGAAAGAGTATCAAAGACAGGTTCATGAAAGTGATGTACGTTTTCTTCCTTCCACTTTGTATTTTCTAAGGATTCTCCGTTGTGTCCTCTCCTAATTTGTATTTTTCGGATTGTCGGTATCAAAACCGTTGGCCTTACAGGGCTTCAATGTCATGCGCTTCCCGCTTTCCCTGGCGTTTGCTCTAACTACGCCTATTGTTTATATGGATAAAATAGCTGAAGACCTCAAATCTTATTCACAAACAGCACTCCAGCAATACAATGAGAAAGAGGTGCTTCTTTTCATTTTAACTTGCCTTTTTTTCCGCTCACGCAGACAAAAGATGTTGTTAATTAGTCACTGATGAGCATATATTGCGGATCAGTAACGCTAAGTTACCACCTATGCCCACCATCAGGCACCCGGATTAGATGGTATCTAAATGTGATACACTTGTGTTACCGTAGCATTACTCATTGGTTGTGTGCGTAGAATACGAGTCTGGAGTTTGTGAAGGTTGTGAAGGCAAACGGAAAGCCTGTGGCTGGCATAATGTATTACATTACCTTTGACGTCAGGGATCCAGATGCTGTTGATGGTCATACCATGGAATTTCAAGCTTGTGTGTTTAAGGGGATCTCTAAAACGAACATAGAGTTTTGTAGGCCAACACCCAATCGAGGTAAATCACCTACTTCGGTTTGATGGTATGGATAGATACTAAAAAGCAACGTTATGATGTTTGTCGCTTTTTGTTGGTGGATGGGCCACTTGTGTTTGTGAATTACGGTCCTCGTGGATATCGAATTCCTTTGTTTGGTTGCATAGTTTAACAATGCTTTACGTTTTGGAAATACATTGCATGGACTTGGGTGCGGGTATCGGATGCGGGTGTATATTTAGGTGTCGGGAATTTAAATTTAAAACAGTCGTAGACACGGATTGAAATTTGAATACGGTTGTGGGATTGGTGAAGCGTACTTGTTTCAAATTATCTTGTATATAGGATTGTGTTAAAAAGTTGTCCCATTACCTTTTTCCATACTGTTTATGATTTAAAATAATGTATATCAGACTTCAAATATCCAAAAAGTAACTCTACAAAGGTCATACAACTTGTAGCAAACCTATTATGTTTCACATGACACTAACATTTGTCGAAGCAATAATTGTGGCACGTGGTCCAAACACTTTCAAATATAAACAAGGGCTTACATAGATCAACCAATATATTTGAAGCCCATTGTAGTTCCATCTTGCGAAAGGAAAGACGACAACAAAAGTGTGACTATCCTTTCGTGCTATGTGGACATGGGTGGGTTCCCCAAAAATGGGGATTCGTGCAACATAGTTTAGGAATATAGAAGACATATAACAAATGTTCCCCATTTGAAGCCTATAAATTGTTGATTTATGTGTACTTGATCATCTGTGTAATATTATTACTTCTTACTTAAATCAAGTGCCTTGAAGACTAAGCTTTTATTTTTCATTGCCACCAAATTTAATTCCATTACATTTGAACCTATGATACCGATGGTATTTAAATGGGTTTCTTATGTGTTGTGGGTTAGTTAATTGCCAATCTTTATTTGGTCTCGTCTGTAGACTTAATTGAAAGTTGAATATACAATGATTGATTTGGGATTCCAAACTGTATTAACTTTGTAGATTGTGGCTTGTTTTATTGAATATTTGTTTGGTTAATTAGAGATTTGATTGAAAGATCTAACAATAGACGAGGCAAACTAACCAAGAAGATTAAACCGTCATCAATAATCAGAGACAAGGAAAGAAAACCTGGGTCTAACAGGGCCAAAGATGTTAAGATACAAGGGGGGACTAACCAATTTCTACATAAAGTAACTTAGCAGACTTTATTGATTTGAAGTTGAGATCGTGAGTGTGAACACAAAGGTAAATTTTGTATAGCAGACTCCATTATATTTTGTTGATGAAGGCCACCTGTTTCTTCTGATATAGGGGGCGCTATGGATTTATTAATCCGTATCATTAGTAACTCGTGGTTTCAGAGACTACCAAAAAATAATTTGCTATAAAACATTGGAATAAGGACTGTTCTGTTGGCTGATACATTACTAAATCCGGTAGGACTGAAGTAAATTTACTGAGATCTCAATAGGCTGGAAAATAATTCCAAGTCTACAGATCAAAACGTGAGCTTTTTTTCTGCATTAATGCTAAATGATTTTGTTACTATTTGGCTATTTTTTTTTTAATGTTGGATACTGTGTTTTATGGGGTTGGACTTGAAATATCATGCGTACTGATATCAGACAGTAGATTCTGTGATTGGAGGAGGGTAATGTTGCACCGTCCTTCCCAAATTGGTTTTTTTTTTTTTGTGGGGGGTGGCGGGTTGGTGTTGTGAAGGATGGGGTAACGGTTTGGTTGCAGATGGATGAGATGAAGGTAGTAGGGCAGAGGGAGTTGGAACACAAAGTCACAGAGAGCTCTACATTGTACACTGTTGGCTCTCCCACAAGTCTTAGCTAATGTTGGATGTCTTTTAACTTTACATCTGATGGGCCTTTTTTATTTGTTTTTTGGATAAAGCAGATGTGTTTCGCTTTATTATTGGGTTATTATTGATGAAGTACCAGCTTTGGAGCCTCTACAAGTATTTGTTTGTTTATGTACTCTGTGATGTAAAACAATGGAATATATATATATATATATATATATATATACAAATAAAATACCTGTAATGAATTCTTAGTGAAATAGAATCTGTGCATATCTGAGGACTAAGGATCTATTGGTGTTGTAGATGATATTTTTGGTTTTTAGTCTGTAAATGGTTATGGTTTGTATTGCAATGCAAAAATCTAATCTATGCATATTGGATTTAAGTCTTTGTTGGGTTAGGTTAGGTGAGATAAATCCATGGTTATTAGCAGGGTAGTACTATTTTCAGTCTGTTATGCTACTATATGGATTGTGTGTTAAGTTTGTGCCGATTGTGTGTCCGTATTCAGGCTTCTTAGTTGTGCAAGATCATATGGAACGATCATATGTTGGATAAAATTTAATAACCTGCTTGTTTAGAGTGTGGCTTGAAGCACGTGTAAAGAGTATGCTGCGCAATCAACACCTGTGAACAGTAGTTGATTTATGTGCCTTTGTTTTTGTGCTTATTCCTTATTTTGGCTATTTGCAGGCGATTGAAGATTTCACCAAGGTGATATCCAGTTTAGAGTCACGTAGCAAAAGGGAAGGAAAAAAATTCCAGTTCCCCCACTGGAATAGTGTGTTGCTTTAAACTGAATGAAGCAGAATTAGGAATTTGTGGATGTGGATTGTAGTTTCAACGACAGAATTTTGTTTGGTTGACTTCTAAACTATTTGGAATTGACAACAATGGGGTTGTCCCATTCTTTAATTCCAGACTCTGATTTTCATTATTCTTTTGGGGTTTGATTTGAGTTTGGGTTGATATTAAATAATTTCACTCTATTGCTCATCGCAAACTCATCCCAAATAGATTTATTATAATTCATAATGTGACTCTTAATAAGTTACTATAACATCTTAATAGGTTATTGTACTTTTACTAAGTTATTATACTTTTAATAAGTTATTATACTAGTATAACAAGATATTATACTATAAACATCATGGAGAACTTGTATAGTTTTTTATGATAGTTGTGCCGTGTATGGTTAGAGTGGTAGATTGTAAACCTAAACGCTACTTTTGAATGGCTGTAATAGTTAATTTTATGGTAGTTTTCTATCATATACACCAAAGTTATGAATCCCGTCCAGTACCAGCTAATACGTCCCGTACCTCCCTCGTAACGGTATCGGACAATCGGAGTACTATTTCGGTGATTGTTCGGGCCTGTTCCGGGTAATACTGGTCGGTGCCGTACTGTAACAGTCTGTATTTAAAAAAAATTAAAAAATGAATTAATATATTTTTTGAATAACTAGACATAATTTGAGATTAAAATCATCTTTTTTTATATTTGGTGATTTGTTTTTAAATTGTGACGATTATTTTTATGTTTAGTATAATTTTTTGTTAAAATATATTATTTAAAATATGTATATTAATTTTAGCGATAAATCCGAAACGGTACGCCGGTACACATCGGTATCGGTACGTACCGTACCAGTAACAAAATCAGTACACTCGCTGTTACGAGATTGATAACTTTGATATACACTTTTGAACATTATGTTTCGGTCCCATTTTTTATAAAATTCCCAGCTTATACTGATTTTCAAATTGAGCAACTTCTGTATTAAATTCCTAAAAAATGGATGCATTTAGTGCATATCATATCAGTTCGTCCATTTTACTGAATACCAAATTTATCATGTTTTGACTTCTTAGATGGGTTTTTCTTGAACTGTCAAGTTTTTTTCTATGACATTCGGTTTTGAGATTGCAGATGGATTTACCTGTTTGGTTACCATGGTATATATATCATAGTAAATTTGTAGATTATGATGAATTTTAACAACCCTAAATTTTTTAAATCTTTAGCGATTGTCAATTTGCAGATCATAGTAAATTTCATTTGCAATAAGTAGATATCATGGTAAATTTCACGCGATGGTTAGATTATGGTAAATTTATCATATTATGGTAAAGAACGATGATTTGCAGATTATGGTAAATTTTCAGATAATAGTAAATTTCTGCAAGTCTAAAATTTTTTTGTTCTTTTGCGATCGTCAAGGTTCAGAAGTGCAGATCATGGTAAAATTTACAAACTCAAAACAGGTACTACAAAAATAAGAATAACAATCAAATATCTTTCACTCACTGAGTAATTCGAACAATCTTCAAAAAAATATTCTAAATTTGACGATGAAATTTTCCTTCTAACCTGCAACACTCGGTGTTTGATGAACAAGAACATAAAAGTGGCGGGTCTATGTGATACATGAGGAGTAACATAAGAACAAAATATTTATGTGATTTTGTGCAAAAAATTCGAAGATGGCATCAATAATCCAGTGAATCAATAATATTTCGGTGATTTAATCTCAAGTTTCCAAAGAAATCTGTAGCATCAAAACTTACCATTAGTAAACTATCATTCCGGTGATTTAAAATTCTGGCCAATATTTTTAATATTTAGCGAAAAATAATTACCATATGCGATTCCATATTTGAAGCCTAATTTAGTTTTACGATTTTAAATATACCAAATAAGGAATTATATGTTCCAACTGAAAAAAGGATAAGAGGGTAAATTAAAACTCAAAAGTAATAGCAAAAATATCAAACCATGCAAAATGAGATGAAAACATAACTTCAAAAAATGGATGGGATAAAAACTTATGCTGTAAGGATTAATAGGACCCTAATGTAAATTACCCTTAAAATATCTTAACCTTGGTTAATTTAAATTATGCTTCTGTACTTATTATGTTTCAAATGTTAATAAATAATTGACAACAATGGGGTTATCCTATTTATGTCTTGACAAGTATGACTTAATCCCATCCCTATAATTCCATACTCTGATTTTCCTCTACTTTTTTTAGGTTTGGATTTGAGTTTGGGTTGATATTAAATAATTTCACTCTATTGTTCATTCCAAACTCACTCCAAGTAGATTTACTATTGATGATGCCTGAAGCCGATGAGATATCTCACGCCCCTATCTTGGCTCTTTTACACTAATCCAGTTGTTGATGGGTGATTTTTTGGTCAAAGACCTTGCGATGATCAAGTTAGATATCGGAGAATCAGGGTAGGCTAGAATTCAACATTTGGTCTTTGTATGAAACACATACTTCATCTTATGGAAATAAATGAGTTTTAATACTTCTAGGAGGGGATGAGTTCAAGGTGTGCTAGCGCCCGCCGATGATGCTTCCATTCCATTTTGGCAGGGAAGTTTTGCCAATTCTGGGCATCATCTTTCGGATGACGAGCAGTTAGGGGCTAAATCTCTGGGGTTTCCTTCAATCGAGCTTTGGTAAGATGTGTGTCCAAACAGGTGTCAACTAATTCAGGAGAGAGCCCGTCAATTAGTGTAGCATATACTTGATTGGTCACAATATTCAACTTTTTCCAAAAAAGCGCACTCATGCCTGGCGGTTATCAGCACATGTGGAACTGCCACCACAACGTTGCATCAGACTCATCGTTAGTGCTTCTCCACATTCAACGCCCACGATCCACACACATGTTCCAACTTTTATGCGGGAGCATTCATTTTTTAAGATTTTCAAACCCTATTCCACTGTTTACGATCCCCTCTGCCTTCAACTTCTTGTTCTTCATCAGCCCCAACTGTCTTGCTGACAATCCATTCTGTTTTCTCCCCAAACATTGTTCAATGACCTTCATCCTGGATTTAATTCTTTGCCAGTTTTTATGAGGTCTTCTCCCAAACTTTTTTTGCCTCTCAGTTTTATGCATATTTTCAACAATCCGCAGAGGATCTTTCTTAATACGGTTAGGCCTCGAAATTGCGAAGAGACTAGATATCACCAAGGCCATTATCGAGATTGCTAAGGTACACTAGAAGGCGTGCATGGCCACGAGCGGCTCGATGCCACGGTCGATACGCATGGAGCAAACACTATCAGCTTCTTCTACAACGACAAGAGGGTGACTTCAACCGTCCTCTTTATGTCACAACTTACATCAACAACGTGGAGTTGCATCACGCCTTCCTTGCGATGATGCATCCATCAACATCATGCCCATTGCTACATTTCGGAAAGTGGGCATCCCTAACTCGTTTATACTTTTTAGGTTTTAACCTTTAATGTTATATTTTAGAAATGTTTAGAATTTTTTAGAGATTGAGACCTTGTTGGGTCCACATGATGCAAGAGATCCATCCTAGCAGCTCCTTAGTTTTCTCAATCGTCTCCGATAACTTTATTATAAATATTGAAATTTTTTTAAAAAAAAATTCGGATATCCGTTTCCCGTTTGGAGATCTCCATTTTCCATTCGGAACGAGACTGGAAGGTAGAAAAAAAATTTTGTCGGGAATTGTCACGCCTTCTATTTTAAGCATAATAAAATTATACATTTAACATAGATAAAGACACACAACCTTAAAATGCCCAATATATCCATTGATAAAAGTTAAAGGGTAAAAAGTTTGAAATAGATTACAAAACGGGTGACTTCGACCAACGATCACCACCATCTAAAATCAAAAAAGGAGTTTGATAGTTTACATCATTTAAATCAAATAAATAAGTACGAGTTACGATACATCTTTTGAAAAACAAAAATATAAAAGATGCTAAGTAACTCCTCCAATGCAACTTTTAAAAATATGCATGTCGACCCACACATGTCAAGCACCACATGCTATAATCACTCCAATATTGTTGTATCTGAAAAGAATAAAGAGTTGAGCTTGACAGCTTAGTAGAAAAATCTACACAAGTATTACATGCATATGCCACGATGACATGACACGTGAACATCGATATCTATACAAGAGAGAGAAAATAAGCGGAAGCAGTAATAAGTCAATCATATGCATGAATAACCCCACAATATGTCATGGTTCCTCAATTCATCAATTTTCATTCCATGAATCACGTGTGTCATCAATATGTTCTCGTTGCGTGTTAAGGTGTCATTCCTGGTATTATCCCAAATGGAACCAACACATATCAGTCTAGCATATTTCGAATGGGAGTCTAGTTCAAAATCATTCCTAGTATTCCCATAGAATTCTAGTTCTGGCCTTACTTAGCATTTTTGAAGAAGTCTAGTATGGTATTCATATATGTCACGTGTCTTATATTAATCGTGCCGTATAGTAGAAGTGTACACATAAGCCATAGAGTCCATTATTTTTATCTAACAAGATCAATATCAATGTATGTCATGAATAAGTAAGTGATACTCATATTTCAAACTTCACTTTATAAGTTTAAACTTTAGTTCAATTCATCAAGAGGGAATAGGAATAACATCTCGAAAGAACAAAAAAAACTCTTGAAGGAACAAGCTGGAAAAACATACTGAAGAAACAAGAAGAAACATCCTGATCAAAGGAAACAAACATCCTGATGTTCTTGAAAATATCTTGATCGATTTTACACTCACAAGTTAGAGGAAACAAACATCCGAATAGAATGCTAAAATATCTGTATGAAATCAACACCTAGCAAGTCAAAGGAGACAAACATCCAAATGAAATGCTAAAATATTCGAATGAAATAAACACCCAGGAATTTAGAGGAGACAAACATTCGGATGGAAAGCTAAAATATACAAATGAAATAAATACCCAGCAAGTTAGAGGAGGCAAATATCTGGATGGAATGCTAAAACATCCGGATGAAACAATTCAAGGTCTCAACCAAAAAATACAAAGGTTCAAAACATCCGAATGAAAGTAGACTTCATACAGTCGAATGGGCAAATATCCAGATGATACAAGAAAACATCTGCATTTTTTTTGACAAAAACCCAACTATGAAAACTAGAGGCGTTAAACATCCGAATCAAGCAATGAAACATCCGGATATTTTATGATTGAATAGAAAACTTTGTGGTCAGCAACAATTGATTTCGAAGGGAATTTTGATTCCAAAGCTCACAAACAAGAATCAAAATGCGAAATAGCAATCAAATTGAGTCATAAACACATAATAAGAGTTAGAAATTCCTACCTTGAGGTTGTATCTAAGATTTTAAGCTCCAAACTTCAAGTCCTAACTTCCAAATTGGATAAACTTCTAAGAACTCCTCCTCCAAGCAAATAGACACGAACCACCACGAGATATCAACCAATGATGATGAATACTTTAAGAATCTAAGAGAAATTGATATTTGGTGCAATATTTTGGTGAGAGTTATATTGTGAGAGAGAGGAACGTGAGAGAGAGATGAGAGAAATGGGTTTGCTCTTTCTAAAAAAACATATCAAATATTTTATAAAATCTAATATCCCAAATTACGCTCACACCCCAAGTATATCACATGCTACCACAAGCCTTCAAAACTATCATGTTATGTCATATTAACTTCAAATCATGTTATTACTCAAATTTTTACACACTCTACATTAATATTACACATTAACCCATACATTAAAATAAAAGTTCAAAAGTTTTTGAGTCTTTACAGGGATCGGGGATGGGGATAGTGATATCCACTCTCGATCCGCTCCGTTACCATCCCTAGCTAGAGAGACTTAGAGAAATAGATATCAATCAACAAAATAAAATAAAATAAAGATCTCTCTTCTATAAAGTATCAATTTGCACCATCCCAATTATATTGGTTTTCTTTCCTAATTGCAAGAGTGTCACCAGCATTAGCAAGGACAAGCTCATCATTATCATCCAATGTCAACACTTCACACACCCAATCATCTAACACATCTATATTTGTCGACACTAATTGGGTTTAGAGTATCTTTTTTTGGCTAACATTTCTAAAAGTACACACACATTTATATTATATTCACATCTAAGACTTTGTCCTTGAAAATTTAATTTTTTGTCATAAATATAACTTTCTCAAAATTTAAGACTGTAACAAATAAAATTAGATCATTTAATCTCTTTTGTTCTAAACTATTTCTCTTCTTAGAATGGATGAACTTAAATGTACTTTAAATCTTTTCTCATCTAGTTTCATACAACATTGACTAAGAATTTGAATTGCAATTTTTTACAATAATTGTTATTCATTTTCAAATTGCTCTCATCATGCGACTATTATAAATAATATTCGAATTGGTTATTTAGTTTTAGTATTCATTTCCAAATCATTATCAAGTGATCAGTTTAGCCTACTGAATGCAAGCATCTATATGTGGAAAATGATTTAGATTAGTAAATTTTTTCAACATCAAGTGTACACAATGAGTTGCACAAGGACACTAAAAGAATCTTCCATACTTTCTTTGCAACTCTTTTTTTTTTTGCCGCTTTATAAGCAGGTTCATTGTGTGTGATAAATTGCATAATATTAGCTGACCCCACAAATTGGACGACTTCATCAAAAAGATCAAGTAACATACAATACATCTTTAACAAGTCCTGACGTGTCCACTGACTTTTAAAAATATAGTATTCTTTGAACAAAAAGCTACAAAGTTAACGTCCGTATTATGGATGAAATTTGTTGAGGTCAGCATAGGTAACGTCCATATAATGTTAATAAAAATACCACAAAATAACCCTCTCTTTTCTCAATGCATACTGTATCTCTCCCCCTCCTCACCTCAAATTAATGTATGCAAAATCTCTCTCGTAATTTTTTTTAAACTATTTAGTTGATTCTTCGAAATGCATATCGATTTTTTCGAAAAACAAAATTGGCCAACAAAAATAAATGATTCATTTCACAAATTAGTTTCTAGCATGTTCTCTTACTAAAAAACTTCATATTATTGGTAATATAGATTACAAGTATAAATATTTTGTCCAAAATTTAAAAAACATTATTCCAAACAAAATATAAGTCAAAATAGATCTTATTTTTGTCTTTTTAATAACAATTCACAAAAATTAATAAAAATTTAATAAGTACAAAAATAATCCAAAAAGAAATTAGTTACTCTATTTTTTTTTTTGTCCTTGTTCAATTTTTTTTGAATTTGTTAGTTTTGTATCTACCTTTTATGAATTATTAATTCATCTTGACAAAAGAAATGTAAAATTAAAAATTATGTCGAAAAAACTATAATTTTTTTACTAAAGACAAACATAATCCAAACAGATAGATTTTTTAGATTATTCTGAATTCTTCTTAATCTTTTTTACATTTAGTTATTATTTTTTTACTTTTTTGAAACATCTCGTCGGGATGAACTAATAATTTAGAAACATCTCGTCCAATCTTTTCTAATTTTTTTGAAGCATCTTATCTGTTCTGAACTTTTTTTAGCTTTTTCATATAATTTTATACTTTTTATAATTCAAAAATATGATATTTTTTACTTATTCATCATATTTAGTGAATGTTTTTAAAATTTTTGGATATGATTTCATACTTTTTAGGTATATCTTGAGACAAAACAATAAATGCGAAAAAAATTGAATAGAGACAAAACGTGCTTAAAAATAATCGAATTAGGATAAATGGAAAGGCATGATGATTGCAAAATAGATAAAATCTTCTGTTAGAACAAAAACACAAATAAAATTATCTGTTAATAACATAAAGAATAAAAATACAAATATCATTTCAGTACAACAGATAACATTATCTGTTCTAATTGCTGTTAATATCTTTATTTGTTTTAAAGACATGAATATTACAACAGATTACATTATCTAATGTTGTTTTATGCAAAGATACAGAGAACAAATTATAACAGATAATCTTATTTGTTTTAGTTTATTATTATGCTTTCACTGTTATGCAGAAATAAGAAGATGAATCTATAACCCATAACATTATCTATTGATATGTTATGTATAAATATAGAGGTCAATTTAAAACAGATAACATTAGCCTGTTTTTATATTATGTTAAATTACAGAGTACAAATTAAAACAAATAAGCTTATCTAATGTTATTTTATGTAGAGATACAGAGAATAAATTACTACATTGATCTATTATTGTCGTTTCACTATTATGCAGAGATACAAAGATGAAATAATAACAAATAACATTATATGTTGATTTTTTATGCATAATTACATAACTCAATTTACAACAGATAAAATTATTTGTTTTTATATTATGTTAAAATACAGAGTACAAATTATAATAGATAATCCTATCTGATGTTATCTTATGCAGAGATACAAAAAATAAATTATAACAGATAACTTTATATGTCTTGATTTATTATTGTGTTTTTACTATCATGCAGAGATATAAAGATAAAAATAACAACAGATAACATTATCTAGTGATATATCATGCAGAAATACAGTGGCCAATTTATAATAGATAACATTATCTGTTTTTATATTATGTCAAAATATATAGTACAAATTAGAAATGGATAACCTTATCTGATGTTATCTTCCGTAAAGATATAGAGAACAAATTACAATAGATAACCTTATCTATTTTGTTTTGTTATTGTGGTTTAAATTATTATACAAAGATAAAAAGATGAAACTACAATAATAACATTATTTGTTCATATGTTATGCATTAATACAGATGCTAATTTACAACAGATAACGTTATTTGTTTTCATATTATATCAAAATATAAAGTACAAATTACAACAGATAATTTTATCTCTTTTTATTTATTATTGTGTTTTAACTATGTCAAAACATTATTAGATAACTTTATCTGTTGGCTCATATCCCATTCACACAGAGGTTATATATTGTACGTACCATTATGTCAATATAACAGTAAGATTCAAGAATTATCAATTTAAATAAAATTAATAAAAGACTGAGAAGACAAAAGTCATGATAATTATTAAAAAAAATCACGTTTTGATATATTTTTCTATTTTTTAATTTTTTTAATTTTTGAAGATAATTTTTAATTTTCTAAAATGTCTTATCAAAACGAACTAATAATCAACCAAAAAAATTGAGAGAAAATAAAAAATTACAAAAACTTAATGTACCAGAAGATCGTGAGGACAAAAATTATATTTTGACTTATTTTTCATATATTTTATTTTATTTTTAATTGCTGAATATATTTTTTATTTTTTACAATTTTTTATCGAGATGAACTAATAATCAATAATAAATAGAAATAAAAAATATTAAAATATTTACCCAAAAATTGTTTAGTTTCATCACAGGCTTTCAAATTATTAAAATGTTTAGGAAGTCTATGAAAAAAAATTAATAAAAAATAAAGCAGTTTTAAGTTTATTGTGGTTGCAGTTTCAATTCATTTTTATCCTTTTTTTCTCAATTTCTAAACAAGATGGAATTGGTTAAGGTAAACAATTTCTTCTTATCAGACAACAATAAGAAAGTACAATTCAATATAAATGTGCTCTCGACATTTTGAGTTGTGCCTTCAGCACGTGCTTATAGCTATTAAATTATTTAAATCTTAATTAAAAATTATTTTAAAGGCTAATTTGTAGAAAGTCAAAATTGAATTAATGTAATAAGTTCGCTTCTGGCCTTTAGGCGCTAGCACGGACACGGACACGGATAAGGACTAGTAATATTATAGGTCTCATTTTAAGTGTAATTATAAAAATCAATTAGTAATTAACAAAAAATTATTTTTTGGTAAAGCCCGATATTTGTAAACCAGTCATTTGATACAGGCCCAAAAATAGCAATAATACGGTTATGATGCATAATTGAAATGAGGTTCCAGTTTTACATTCGATACCATACGTATAGGAAGGATTCCGAGATTCTGTTACTTTGCTCCTATTAGAATCGATTTGCCCGGGCCGCAACCTCAGGTTAATTCCTATCTTTTACCCTTTTATTGCTCGCTATCTTCCCCAATCAAAATCTATCCTGAAACCTAGATCGAAGACAGAACGGCAATTTCTTCAATATTCTGATTAACTATCTATCCCCTAGGTTGAATTTCCTTTTTCTCAATTGTTTACCTCGGGTTCGAGTACATAGATAGCTATGGCTCCCTGTGATATTTTGTCCCCTTCACAATCACCAGCAAAGAAGCGAAGGTGCAAGGAAGGCCCACAACCCCTATCTTCACCAATACAAGCAGAAGACCCAAGATCCCAAATTCTAGAATATAACTATACTGATGATGAAAATGTGGAAGAAGTGTTTTATGGAATGCATGAGATGACATACAAGGAATGGAAAGAGTATCAAAGACAGGTTCATGAAAGTGATGTACGTTTTCTTCCTTCCACTTTGTATTTTCTAAGGATTCTCCCTTGTGTACTCTCCTAATTTGTATTTTTCGGATTGTCGGTATCAAAACCGTTGGCCTTACAGGGCTTCAATGTCATGCGCTTCCCACTTTCCCTAGCGTTTGCTCTAACTACGCCTATTGTTTATATGGATAAAATTGCTGAAGACCTCAAATCTTATTCACAAACAGCACTCCAGCAGTACAATGAGAAAGAGGTGCTTCTTTTCATTTTCACTTGCCTTTTTTTTCCGCTCACGCAGACAAAAGATGTTGTTAATTAGTCACTGATGAGCATATATTGCGGATCAGTAACGCTAAGTTACCACCTATGCCCACCATCAGGCACCCGGATTAGATGGTATCTAAATGTGATACACTTGTGTTACCGTAGCATTACTCATTGGTTGTGTGCGCAGAATACGAGTCTGGAGTTTGTGAAGGTTGTGAAGGCAAACGGAAAGCCTGTGGCTGGCATAATGTATTACATTACCTTTGACGTCAGGGATCCAGATGCTGTTGATGGTCATACCATGGAATTTCAAGCTTGTGTGTTTAAGGGGATCTCTAAAACGAACATAGAGTTTTGTAGGCCCACACCCAATCGAGGTAAATCACCTACTTCGGTTTGATGGTATGGATAGATACGAAAAAGCAACGTTATGATGTTTGTCGCTTTTTGTTGGTGGATGGGCCACTTGTGTTTGTGAATTACGGTCCTCGTGGATATCGAATTCCTTTGTTTGGTTGCATAGTTTAACAATGCTTTACGTTTTGGAAATACATTGCATGGACTTGGGTGCGGGTATCGGATGCGGGTGTATATTTAGGTGTCGGGAATTTAAATTTAAAACAGTCGTAGACGCGGATTGAAATTTGAATACGGTTGAGGGATTGGTGAAGTGTACTTGTTTCAAATTATCTTGTATATAGGATTGTGTTAAAAAGTTGTGCCATTACCTTTTTCCATACTGTTTATGATTTAAAATAATGTATATCAGACTTCAAATATCCAAAAAGTAACTCTACAAAGGTCATACAACTTGTAGCAAACCTATTATGTTTCACATGACACTAACATTTGTCCAAGCAATAATTGTGGCCCGTGGTCCAAACACTTTCAAATATAAACAAGGGCTTACATAGATCAACCAATATATTTGAAGCCCATTGTAGTTCCATCTTGCGAAAGGAAAGACGACAACAAAAGTGTAACTATCCTTTCGTGCTAGTTCGACATGGGTGGGTTCCCCAAAAGTGGGGGATTCGTGCAACATAGTTTAGGAGTATAGAAGACATATAACAAATGTTCCCCATTTGAAGCCTATAAATTGTTGATTTATGTGTACTTGATCATCTGTGTAATATTATTACTTCTTACTTAAATCAAGTGCCTTGAAGACTAAGCTTTTATTTTTCATTGCCACCAAATTTAATTCCATTACATTTGAACCTATGATACCGATGGTATTTAAATGGGTTTCTTATGTGTTGTGGGTTAGTTAATTGCCAATCTTTATTTGGTCTCGTCTGTAGACTTAATTGAAAGTTGAATATACAATGATTGATTTGGGATTCCAAACGGTATTAACTTTGTAGATTGTGGCTTTTTTTATTGAATATTTGTTTTGTTAATTAGAGATTTGATTGAAAGATCTAACAATAGACGAGGCAAACTAACCAAGAAGATTAAACCGTCATTAATGATCAGAGACAAGGAAAGAAAACCTGGGTCTAACAGGGCCAAAGATGTTAAGATACAACGGGGGACTAACCAATTTCTACATAAAGTAACTTAGCAGACTTTATTGATTTGAAGTTGAGATCGTGAGTGTGAACACAAAGGTAAATTTTGTATAGCAGACTCCATTATATTTTGTTGATGAAGACCACCTGTTTCTTCTGATATAGGGGCGCTATGGATTTATTAATCCGTATCATTAGTAACTCGTGGTTTCAGAGACTACCAAAAAATAATTTGCTATAAAACATTGGAATAAGGACTGTTCTGTTGGCTGATACATTACTAAATCTGGTAGGACTGAAGTAAATTTACTGAGATCTCAATAGGCTGGAAAATAATTCCAAGTCTACAGATCAAAACGTGAGATTTTTTTCTGCATTAATGCTAAATGATTTTGTTACTATTTGACTATTTTTTTTAATGTTGGATACTGTGTTTTATGGGGTTGGACTTGAAATATCATGCATACTGATATCAGACAGTAGATTCTGTGATTGGAGGAGGGTAATGTTGCACCGTCCTTCCCAAATTGGTTTTTTTTTTTTGTGGGGGGTGGGGGTTGGTGTTGTGAAGGATGGGCTAATGGTTTGGTTGCAGATGGATGAGACGAAGGTAGTAAGGCAGAGGGAGTTGGCACACAAAGTCACAGAGAGCTCTACATTGTACACTGTTGGCTCTCCCACAAGTCTTAGCTAATGTTGGATGTCTTTTAACTTTACATCTGATGGGCCTTTTTTATTTGTTTTTTGGATAAAGCAGATGTGTTTCGCTTTATTATTGGGTTATTATTGATGAAGTACCAGCTTTGGAGCCTCTACAAGTATTTGTTTGTTTATGTACTCTGTGATGTAAAACAATGGAATATATATATATATATATATATATATATATACAAATAAAATACCTGTAATGAATTCTTAGTGAAATAGAATCTGTCCATATCTGAGGACTAAGGATCTATTGGTTGTAAATGATATTTTTCGTTTCTAGTCTGTAAATGGTTATGGTTTGTATTGCAATGCAAAAATCTAATCTATGCATATTGGATTTAAGTCTTCGTTGGGTTAGGTTAGGTGAGATAAATCCATGGTTATTAGCAGGGTAGTACTATTTTCAGTCTGTTATGCTACTATATGGATTGTGTGTTAAGTTTGTGCCGATTGTGTGTCCGTATTCAGGCTTCTTAGTTGTGCAGGATCATATGCAACGATCATATGTTGGATAAAATTTAATAACCTGCTTGTTTAGAGTGTGGCTTGAAGCACGTGTAAAGAGTATGCTGTGCAATCAACACCTGTGAACAGTAGTTGATTTATGTGCCTTTGTTTTTGTGCTTATTCCTTATTTTGGTTATTTGCAGGCGATTGAAGATTTCACCATGGTGATATCCAGTTTAGAGTCACGTAGCAAAAAGGAAGGAAAAAAATTCCAGTTCCCCCACTGGAATAGTGTGTTGCTTTCAACTGAATGAAGCAGAATTAGGAATTTGTGGATGTGGATTGTAGTTTCAACGACAGAATTTTGTTTGGTTGACTTCTAAACTATTTGGAATTGACAACAATGGGGTTGTCCCATTCTTTAATTCCAGACTCTGATTTTCATTATTCTTTTGGGGTTTGACTTGAGTTTGGGTTGATATTAAATAATTTCACTCTATTGTTCATCGCAAACTCATCCCAAATAGATTTATTACAATTCATAATTTGACTCTTAATAAGTTACTATAACATCTTAATAAGTTATTGTACTTTACTAAGTTATTATACTTTTAATAAGTTATTATACTAGTATAACAAGATATTATACTATAAACATCATGGAGAACTTGTATAGTTTTTTATGATAGTTGTGCCGTGTATGGTTAGAGTGGTAGATTGTAAACCTAAACGCTACTTTTGAATGGCTGTAATAGTTAATTTTATGGTAGTTTTCTATCATATACACCAAAGTTGTGAATCCCGTCCAGTACCAGCTAATCGTCCCGTACCTCCCTCGTAACGGTATCGGACAATCGGAGTACCATTTCGGTGATTGTTCCAGCCTGTTCCGGGTAATACTGGTCGGTGCCGTACTGTAACGGTCTGTATTTAAAAAAAATTAAAAAATGAATTAATATATTTTTTGAATAACTAGACATAATTTGAGATTAAAATCATCTTTTTTTATATTTGGTGATTTGTTTTTAAATTGTGATGATTATTTTTATGTTTAGTATAATTTTTTGTTAAAATATATTATTTAAAATATGTATATTAATTTTAGCGATAAATCCGAAACGGTACGCCGGTACACATCGGTATCGGTACGTACCTACCAGTAACAAAATCAGTACACTCGCTGTTACGATATTGATAACTTTGATATACACTTTTGAACATTATGTTTCGGTCCCATTTTTTATAAAATTCCCAGCTTATACTGATTTTCAAATTGAGCAACTTCAGTATTAAATTCCTAAAAAATGGATGCATTTAGTGCATATCATATCAGTTCGTCCATTTTACTGAATACCAAATTTATCATGTTTTGACTTCTTAGATGGGTTTTTCTTGAACTGTCAAGTTTTTTTCTATGACATTCGGTTTTGAGATTGCAGATGGATTTACCTGTTTGGTTACCATGCTATATATATCATAGTAAATTTGTAGATTATGATGAATTTTAACAACTCTAAATTTTTTTAATCTTTAGCGATCGTCAATTTGCAGATCATAGTAAATTTCATTTGCAATAAGTAGATATCATGGTAAATTTCACGCGATGGTTAGATTATGGTAAATTTATCATATTATGGTAAAGAACGATGATTTGCAGATTATGGTAAATTTTCAGATTATAGTAAATTTCTGCAACTCTAAAAATTTTTTGTTCTTTTGCGATCGTCAAGGTTCAAAAGTGCAGATCATGGAAAAATTTACAAACTCAAAACGGGTACTACAAAAATAAGAATAACAATCAAATATTTTTCACTCACTGAGTAATTTGAACAATCTTCAAAAAAATATTCTAAATTTGACGATGAAATTTTCCTTCTAACCTGCAACACTCGGTGTTTGATGAACAAGAACATAAAAGTGGCGGGTCTATGTGATACATGATGAGTAACATAAGAACAAAATATATATGTGATTTTGTGCAAAAAATTCGAAGATAGCATCAATAATCCAGTGAATCAATAATATTTCGGTGATTTAATCTCAAGTTTCCAAAGAAATCTGTAGCATCAAAACTTACCATTAGTAAACTATCATTCCGGTGATTTAAAATTTTGGCCAATATTTTTAATATTTAGCGAAAAATAATTACCATATGTGATTCCATATTTGAAGGCTAATTTAGTTTTACGATTTTAAATATACCAAATAAGGAATTATATGTTCCAACTGAAAAAAGGATAAGAGGGTAAATTAAAACTCAAAAGTAATAGCAAAAATATCAAACCATGCAAAATGAGATGAAAACATAACTTCAAAAAATGGATGGGATAAAAACTTATGCTGTAAGGATTAATAGGACCCTAATGTAAATTACCCTTAAAATGTCTTAACCTTGGTTAATTTAAATTATGCTTCTGTACTTATTATGTTTCAAATGTTAATAAATAATTGACAACAATGGGGTTATCCTATTTATGTCTTGACAAGTATGACTTAATCCCATCCCTGTAATTCCATACTCTGATTTTCCTCTACTTTTTTTAGGTTTGGATTTGAGTTTGGGTTGATATTAAATAATTTCACTCTATTGTTCATTCCAAACTCACTCCAAGTAGATTTATTATTGATGATGCCTGAAGCCGATGAGATATCTCACGCCCCTATCTTGGCTCTTTTACACTAATCCAGTTGTTGATGGGTGATTTTTTGGTCAAAGACCTTGCGATGATCAAGTTAGATATCGGAGAATCAGAGTAGGCAAGAACGTTTGGTTTTTGTATGAAACACATACTTCATCTTATGGACAGAAATGAGTTTTAATACTTCTAGGAGGGGATGAGTTCAAGGTGTGCTAGCGCCCGCCGATGATGCTTCCATTCCATTTTGGCAGGGAAGTTTTGCCAATTCTGGGCATCCTCTTTCGGATGACGAGCAGTTAAGGGCACAATCTCTGGGGTTTCCTTCAATCGGGCTTTGGTAAGGTGTGTGTCCAAACAGGTGTCAACTAATTCAGGAAAGAGCCCGTCAATTAGTGTAGCATATACTTGATTGGTCACAATATTCAACTTTTTCCAAAAAACCGCACTCATGCCTGGCGGTTATCAGCACATGTGGAACTGCCACCACAGCGTTGCATCAGACTCATCGTTAGTGCTTCTCCACATTCAACGCCCACGATCCACACACATGTTCCAACTTTTATGCGGGAGCATTCATTTTTTAAGATTTTCAAACCCTATTCCACTGTTTACGATCCCCTCTGCCTTCAACTTCTTGTTCTTCATCAGCCCCAACTGTCTTGCTGACAATCCATTCTGTTTTCTCCCCAAACATCGTTCAATGACCTTCATCCTGGATTTAATTCTTTGCCAGTTTTTATGAGGTCTTCTCCCAAACTTTTTTGCCTCTCGGTTTTATGCATATTTTCAACAATCGGGAGAGGATCTTTCTTAATACGGTTAGGCCCCGAAATTGCGAAGAGACTAGATATCACCAAGGCCATTATCGAGATTGCTAAGGTACACTAGAAGGCGTGCATGGCCACGAGCGGCTCGATGCCACGGTCGATACGCATGGAGCAAACACTATCAGCTTCTTCTACAACGACAAGAGGATGACTTCAACCGTCCTCTTTATGGCACAACTTACATCAACAACGTGGAGTTGTGTCACGTCTTCCTTGCGATGATGCATCCATCAACATCATGCCCATTGCTACATTTCGGAAAGTGGGCATCCCTAACTCGTTTATACTTTTTAGGTTTTAACCTTTAATTTTATATTTTAGAAATGTTCAGAATTTTTTAGAGATTGAGACCTTGTTGGGACCACATGATGCAAGAGATCCATCCTAGCAGCTCCTTGGTTTTCTCAATCGTCTCCTACAACTTTATTATAAATATTGAAATTTTTTTTTAAAAAATTTCGGATATTCGTTTCCCGTTTGGAGATCCCCATTTTCCATTCGGAACGAGACTGGAAGGTAGAAAAAAAATTTTATCGAGAATTGTCACGCCTTCTATTTTAAGCATAATAAAATTATACATTTAACATAGATAAAGACACACAACCTTAAAATGCCCAATATATCCATTGATAAAAGTTAAAGGGTAAAAAGTTTGAAATAGATTAAAAAAGGGGTGACTTCGACCAATGATCACCACCTTCTAAAATCAAAAAAGGAGTTTGATAGTTTACATCATTTAAATCAAATAAATAAGTACGAGTTACGATACATCTTTTGAAAAACAAAAATATAAAAGATGCTAAGTAACTCCTCCAATGCAACTTTTAAAAATATGCATGTCGACCCACACATGTCAAGTATTATATGCATATGACACGATATGACATGACACGTGAACATCGATATCTATACAAGAGAGAGAAAATAAGCGGAAGCAGTAATAAGTCAATCATATGCATGAATAACCCCACAATATGTCATGGTTCCTCAATTCATCAATTTTCATTCCATGAATCACGTGTGTCATCAATATGTTCTCGTTACGTGTTAAGGTGTCATTCCTGGTATTATCCCAAATGGAACCAACACATATCATCAGTCTAGCATATTTCGAATGGGAGTCTAGTTCAAAATCATTCCTAGTATTCCTATAGAATTCTAGTTCTGGCCTTACTTAGCATTTTTGAAGAAGTCTAGTATGGTATTCATATATGTCACGTGTCTTATATCAATCGTGCCGTATAGTAGAAGTGTACACATAAGTCATAGAGTCCATTATTTTTATCTAACAAGATCAATATCAATGTATGTCATGAATAAGTAAGTGATACTCATATTTCAAACTTCACTTTATCAGTTTAAACTTTAGTTCAATTCATCAAGAGGGAATAGGAATAACATCTCGAAAGAACAAAAAAAACTCTTGAAGGAACAAGCTGGAAAAACATACTGAAGAAACAAGAAGAAACATCCTGATCAAAGGAAACAAACATCCTGATGTTCTTGAAAATATCTTGATCGATTTAACACTCACAAGTTAGAGGAAACAAACATCCGAATAGAATGCTAAAATATCTGTATGAAATCAACACCTAGCAACTCAAAGGAGACAAACATCCAAAATGAAATGCTAAAATATTCGAATGAAATAAACACCCAGGAATTCAGAGGAGACAAACATTCGGATGGAATGCTAAAATATCCAAATGAAATAAATACCCAGCAAGTTAGAGGAGGCAAATATCTGGATGGAATGCTAAAACATCCGGATGAAACAATTCAAGGTCTCAACCAAAAAATACAAAGGTTCAAAACATCCGAATGAAAGTAGACTTCATACAGTCGAATGGGCAAATATCCAGATGATACAAGAAAACATCTGCATTTTTTTTGACAAAAACCCAACAATGAAAACCAGAGGCGTTAAACATCCAAATCAAGCAATGAAACATCCGGATATTTTATGATTGATTAGAAAACTTTGTGGTCAGCAACAATTGATTTCGAAGGGAATTTTGATTCCAAAGCTCACAAACAAGAATCAAAATGCGGAATAGCAATCAAATTGAGTCATAAACACATAATAAGAGTTAGAAATTCCTACCTTAAGGTTGTATCTAAGATTTTAAGCTCCAAACTTCAAGTCCTAACTTCCAAATTGGATAAACTTCTAAGAACTCCTCCTCCAAGCAAATAGACACGAACCACCACGAGATATCAACCAATGACGATGAATACTTTAAGAATCTAAGAGAAATTGATATTTGGTGCAATATTTTGGTGAGAGTTATATTGTGAGAGAGAGGAACGTGAGAGAGAGACGAGCGAAATGGGTTTGCTCTTTCTAAAAAAACATATCAAATATTTTATAAAATCTAATATCCCAAATTACGCTCACACCCCAAGTATACATGCTACCACAAGCCTTCAAAACTATCATGTTATGTCATATTAACTTGAAATCATGTTATTACTCAAATTTTTACACACTTTACATTAATATTACACATTAACCCATACATTAAAATAAAAGTTCAAAAGTTTTTGAGTCTTTACAGGGATCGGGGATGGGGATAGTGATATCCACTCTCGATCCGCTCCGTTACCATCCCTAGCTAGAGAGACTTAGAGAAATAGATATCAATCAACAAATAAAATAAAATAAAGATCTCTCTTCTATAAAGTATCAATTTGCACCATCCCAATTATATTGGTTTTCTTTCCTAATTGCAAGAGTGTCACCAGCATTAGCAAGGACAAGCTCATCATTATCATCCAATGTCGACACTTCAAGCGTTGGCGAGTCAATAAGTTCCCATTCAAGATCCTCTCCATCTAGGAGACTAGATTCTTCACACACCCAATCATCTAACACATCTATATTTGTCGAGACTAATTGGGTTTAGAGTATCTTTTTTTGGCTAACATTTCTAAAAGTACACACACATTTATATTATATTCACATCTAAGACTTTGTACTTGAACATTTAATTTTTAGTTATAAATATAACTTTCTCAAAATTTAAGACTGTAACAAATAAAGATTAGATCATTTAATCTCTTTTGTTCTAAACTATTTCTCTTCTTAGAATGGATGAACTTAAATGTACTTTAATTCTTTTCTCATCTAGTTTCATACAACATTGACTAAGAATTTGAATTGCAATTTTTTACAATACTTGTTATTCATTTTCAAATTGCTCTCATCATGCCACTATTATAAATAATATTCGAATTGGTTATTTAGTTTTAGTATTCATTTCCAAATCATTATCAATTGATCAGTTTAGCCTACTGAATGCAAGCATCTATATGTGGAAAATGATTTAGATTAGTAAATTTTTTCAACATCAAGTGTAGACAATGAGCTACACAAGGAGACTAAAAGAATCTTCCATACTTTCTTTGCAACTCTTTTTTTTTTGCCGCTTTATAAGCAGGTTCATTGTGTGTGATAAATTGCATAATATTAGCTGACCCCACAAATTGGACGACTTCATCAAAAAGATCAAGTAACATACAATATATCTTTAACAAGTCCTGACGTGTCCACTGACTTTTAAAAATATAGTACTCTTTGAACAAAAAGCTACAAAGTTAACGTCCGTATTATGGATGAAATTTGCTGAGGTCAGCATAGGTAACGTCCGTATAATGTTAATAAAAATACCACAAAATAACCCTCTCTTTTCTCAATGCATACTGTATCACTCCCCCTCCTCACCTCAAATTAATGTATGCAAAATCTCTATCGTAATTTTTTTTAAACTATATATGCATTAGTTGATTCTTTGAAATGCATATCGATTTTTTCGAAAAACAAAATTGGCCAACAAAAATAAATGATTCATTTCACAAATTAGTTTCTAGCATGTTCTCTTACTAAAAAACTTCATATTATTGGTAATATAGATTACAAGTATAAATATTATGTCCAAAATTTAAAAAACTTTATTCCAAACAAAATATAAGTCAAAATAGATCTTATTTTTGTCTTTTTAATAACAATTCACAAAAATTAATAAAAATTTAATAAGTACAAAAATAATCCAAAAAGAAATTAGTTACTCTATTTTTTTTTTGTCCTTGTTCAATTTTGTTTGAATTTGTTAGTTTTGTATCTACTTTTTATGAATTATTAATTCATCTTGACAAAAGAAATGTAAAATTAAAAATTATGTCGAAAAAATTATAATTTTTTTACTAAAGACAAACATAATCCAAACAGATAGATTTTTTAGATTATTCTGAATTCTTCTTAATCTTTTTAACATTTAGTTATTATTTTTTTACTTTTTTGAAACATCTCGTCGGGATGAACTAATAATTTAGAAACATCTCGTCCAATCTTTTCTAATTTTTTTGAAGCATCTTATTTGTTCTGAACTTTTTTTAGCTTTTCGATATAATTTTATACTTTTTAAAAACGTCTAATCATGACGAGCCAATAACCTACAAAAGATTAACGTAAAATAAAAAATTACAACAAAATTCGAATATATAACGCCCCATGTAAACCACTGACCCAACAACTTGTTGGACCCCAACTAGAAACTGTAACGACCCGAAAATTTTAAATATTTTTTTCTTTAACTTAAAATTATTAAAATAATCCATAATTAATTAATTAAAATTTAATACTTAATTAATATTAATATAAAGAAAATCTCTCAAATTTAAAATTTAAAACATAATAAAATAATTAAAGTATTATCTCAATTTGTAAATAGTAATAGTGGCGGAACAATTTAAATAACACGATTGAAGTTAACCCCACACACGGGGACTTTCAATGAACTTCTAACGGATTGACTACTAGTACAACCAGGGTTCCGCTATCTCAGGACCATTTTTCTCCGCTTCGGTAGCCACCACTTCTGCTTCTAGCTCATGTTCAGGTTCAGGTTCGAGCTTGTCTCCTACATCTGGCTCGGGACTAGGGTACAACGTACCATAGTACTGAAACCCCATAACATACCAATTATCCCTTATAAACCCCCATAAATGCAAGTATGTAATGAATAGATTAATTCTAATTTTTAATGTTATTATTTGCGTGGTTCAAATTACTAGTTCCATCCTTACACCCATGCTTAGATTCCCATACGCTGTGTTTCCAAGCGATAGATTCTCATTCACAGGTCGCGAATCTGCACGACTCAAGATCTGACTCGACTCGCAACACCAGCACGGCTAACGATCTAGCATGTAACAATTCTCCAATCCATCACATAGTCAATCCACAATCAACGGTCTCACAGACCTCCCACCTATGGTTCCACCATCCCGCGTCCTCAGCCCCCCAACCCATGTGTGTCGAGCTTTCAGCAAGCCTCGATCTCGTACATGTTATACTATGATCATGCATGTCAAGCTATTCAGCCAGCCTTAATCTCGTACATATCAGGCGTTGGCAGCTGGCCTAGACCATATAAATGGTACCCTTTAATTTTCGCCAGGTTATAGACTAAACCATGGCACATAGCACATTAAAAGTTTTTATTTTTTTATTATTAATCCTAAGTTGCATGCAAGACATGGGGTGACTATGTTTTTCAAGCAAAATTCTTCACAAATAATAACTAAAAACATAAAAGAACATGCTATCAATAATAATGATTCAACGCTTGCGCCCAATGGTCAGATTATGTTCTAGTTTGCGCCGTTCTGAAGCTAAGACTGAACCCTAACTATTTCATGTATATCACTTTATTAAATTCTCAAGCTAACTATTTCAAAATTCTAAATTAACATAATTCAAGCAGTTTTAGACCCTTACTGCGAAAACGGTCATAAAATCCATTCCAGGACTCCGTTTGAGCTCCGAAAAATTTCAGAGTGTACGTAAGATCAAGATCTACATCTTTTTTTGAAGAAAAATTCTTAATACATTTTTGTTTCGGTTCCCAAATGATAGCCCAAAATGACTGAAATTTTCAGACAGAATCTGTTGCGAAATCGCCGACCGCTAAAACGGCCATATATTCCCTTCCTGATGTCCGTTTTAGACTCGTGAGATGTCAGAATGACCGTTAGATAATTTTCTACATTTCTAATCAATTAACGCATGATTTATATCCAGAAAAATTATCATTTTACAGCTCGAAGTGGCTGTCCGAAATTGATTCATTAACCGTTTATACTAATAATCTAACACACTACATACATACGCGCATGAATTTCATTAAAACGATAATGTAGTACTTATTTGTATTTTTATTTCGCGTGCAAATAAGCATTTTAACTTGTCTTTCCGTCCACAAAAATCTGTTGGCGTGCGAGAGAGAGAGAGAGAGAGCAAGAGAGGTATCTAGAGACCAAGGCCTAGAGAGTAGAAACTTAGAGAGATAAAAACCTAGAAAGAGAGAGAGACTTAGAGAGAGAGACAGAGAGAGAGAGGGCTGCCGACAGAGGAAGAAAGATTATGGAAAAAGTAAGAGTTGTGGAAGTTAAAGGAGTGTAGAGGGGAAAGTGGGGAGAGTGGGATAATGTGTTGCATAATAATTATTTACAATTATATTTAATAATAATACGTAGTAAATAACTAATAATTAACATATAAATACAATAATACAATAATAATACGTACACAATAATCCTACTTAATAAAAACTAGACATTAAATGTTTAATAAAAACCGTTGGGCACATATTAAAATTCTAAAATTTGAGGTCCTTACAAAATAAGGACGAATTTTTTTTTTTTTTTGTATTCTTTTGTAATAATCCAATATTTTCTAAAAAAAACTATTTCAATTCTATTATCATAAGTATTTTGCTGTTTATTTAATTTTCTTAGTTAATTCTTTTAAGGGTCTTTAGGCTAAAAGTCCTTAGTGAATAATTTTTAATATCGTCAGTCCATGAAAATAAATCTTAACACTTAAAGTCCATTGTATCAAATTAGACAAAAAATCCTTACGATACACCACAGTAGGTTCTTTTGTTTTTATTCATTCTTTTTTCGTATTTGTTATTTTTGTATTATTTTTTGCGAATATTGGTTCATCTCGATAAAAAAAATTCAAAAAAGTGTAAAAATATGTTCAGAATTAAAAAATCACTAAAGACGAAAAATAAGTCCAAACAAATGTTGTTTTGATTTATTGTTTTTGCTTTTTATGATTTAGTTTTAGTTTTTAGACGTAATTTTATATTTTTCTGAAATCTCTTGCCAGAACGAACCAATAACCATTAAAAAAATTGAAGCAAAACAACAAATTGTAAAAAATCTCAAATAAAGACAAAAGAATAATCAGATAACATAAAAATTATAAATAAAAATGTTGATTTTATTATTTGATTATTTTTTCATCTTTATGTGACTGTATTTTATTAATTTTTTATCTTTTATCAATTTTTTGTGAATTATTGGTTCATTTTGACGAGAGATTTTAGAAAAATTATAAATAATAATCCAAATTTTAAAAAAATTTAGAAAAGACAAATAATTCAAAAATATAAATATTTTTTACTTATAAATAATAATCCAGGTTGATTGCATCGAAAACATACACTCTGAGGCCTCGAAGTAGTGCTTCGCGAGTCTGACGAAACAGGTGGCCTAAGATTGGAATGGCTTCGTTGGGACTGAAACTGCTCTCTCTGGCGCTTACGCCCTTGACTTCCCGAACTCCCCGAAGATGAAGAGTAACTTGGCACCGCACTCGGCTGCCTTGGTTCCCACACTCTGGAACCCCGCTGTGCCTCCTTGGGCAATTCAACACTTCTTGCACACTCAACAACATCCGCAAAACTCATCTTGCGTTGGCTCACCACGAGCCTCTTGACTGAGGAGTGAAGACCCCTCTCAAAACGCCGGCACTTACGATCTTCCGAAGCCACGAGCTCCGGTGCAAAACGGGATAAGGTTTGAAACCTTGCAGCATATTCAGATACGGTCATTGTCCCCTGTTCCAACCTCTCAAACTGTTCACGCAGTTGTTCACGATAAGATTCCGAAAAGTATTGGTTCTCGAAGAGAACCTCAAAGTCTGCCCACGTCAAAGTTTCCACATCCGGTTCATTGGTCTAAGCCGCTCGCCTCGCAGCCCTCCGTGCAACCTTTCGTGACTCAAGAATCGATTTCCACCATTCATTCGCCTCTCCAGTCAATTGGCATGCCACAATATTGACCCTAAGGTCATCCTCTACTATACTCAAGGCATTGAACAGTTTGTTAATTTCGGAAAGCCAATAGTCGGCCGTGAGAAAGTCACCACATTCTCCGCTAAACTGTGGTGGATTCAAGCGTCGGAACTCTCTCATGGCATCAATTGCTCGGTTCCCAACATCGGCCCTTGCACTTGTATTCAACAAGTTGGCCTCGGCAAGCGCCGCCACAAACTCCCTAGCAAACACACCCGGAGCAACCGGTGGTTCAACACTTTGCTCCACTTCTTCATTCACCTCCTCCGCACGAGGGACCTCTCTTTGCTGACTCACAACATCCTCTAACGGTATCTCACGGTAGCGACCACAGCCTCGGCTTCGGCCTCTGGGTCCGCCCAACCTCACACCACGTCTAGGAGGCATATCTCTACAATGTGCAAGCACTAACAAAGTCAACAACCACATAATACAAGGCCAAAGCCTAACATAAATGTCCAACACAGTTCATCAATTCTACATTTGCTCGTAAGAAACAGTTCGTATATTGCGTATGAATGTCATGCACATGCCTTTTTAAAAATGCAGAGTTTTGAACCCATGAGACTCTAAGTCTCCCCACGGTCTCAAAGTATTCCAACTCTCGCTCTGATACCAAGTTGTCACGCCCCGAATTTCCATATAATAAAAACACAAAATAATATCCATAACTTCACCAAATACCATTTCAAAGTCAAGGGGCACTACCGGCCCAAGATACATAGTCATGATTTTTAAAAGATGAGAAGTTCCACTTTGCGTTAACAAAATACATGTGGAAGTTATAGTACATCTACCCAAAAATAAGTCTATGCAGATGTGAATTAACTTCTTCCATTAGTCTATCCAAAAGATGACACACCAAGCAATCCATGCTACTCCTCTGCTACGGTACCTGAAAGATGGAAGGGTTGAGCTACAAGCCCAGTAGGAAAATCTATGCCAAGATTATGCGCATGTGAGATGCATGGCATGCACAAATGATCATGGTATAAGAATGCAATACTTTCATAGGTCACACACTATCATACGAATAACAATCCATAGTTCGCCAATACGCATACAACAACCACACCTTGCAATTAACTCGTTACTCACATCCAATGCCAATCAAATACAACCACACAAGGTTAAGATAAGTTATACCCTAGCACTTCTCCCAACGGAGGCTAGACAATGCATCAAGTCGTGCCAAACAATAGTCATACATGTATCCTAGCACATCTCCTAAAGGAGGCTAGCCAAGCCAATTCATGGCGTCACCTAGCACATTCCCAAATGGGAGCTAGTCTCGTAGTTTTTCTTGCACCACTCCCGACGGAGGCTAGTATTACACTTATATCATTCATGAACGACATATGTAAGGTCAAGTGAATCCACACCACGTTCAAATTATATCAACTATACATAACAAGGTACCAACGGTCCATGATCACGTCAAACTACCAATTAAAGATGGTTTAAGATATAATAGAGACAAGAACATAATCAAAGAAGAAAAACGCGTGTCCGCCCGGTCTCGTTCGGTCCCGTCCGGAGGCCGGGCAATCCCCATCCGGACGCGGGTCAATCCCGTTCGGACGCCAAAATCACTACCTCTCTGTCCGATTTCCTGGGCAACCGTCTGGACGCCCCGATGCGATCTGCAGAAATCATCGCGATTTGCAGATTTCTCCATTGCTCCAAATCATACCAAAACAGCAATATAACCACAAAATATGCACCAAAACACATCACATACACATAATACAAGGTAGAAATCCCTACCTCAAGCTTCAATGTGGATGATTTGGTCCAAGGGTGAAAGCCCTAACCTTGATGGTGCTCCAAAGCTTGAACCCGCACCTCCCGAGCTCGCAACCACGATCCGGCTTCGATTCCACGCTAGACACGATGCAAGCCTCCTATACCTCCAAGGAATTCGAAAATGGTGGATTGGATGGGTGGAGATGGTAGAGAGAAGGGAGAGCAAAAGGGTTTGAGAGAGAGAGGTTTGGGGGAAATGAGAGTCCTCTTCCCCTTAGGCCCACAAAATCTGATTTCTAAACCCCCAAGGGCACCCACGTAATAAGCCAAGTGAAGATACGCGCGTGAAATAAAGCAAGGGACTTCGGGCTCGGGTCCTATGATTATAATCCGATACATAACACAAATAATTAAATTTATTTGTTCGAAATAAACTTTTAAATAATTATTTTAAAAATTCAAATTTTCCGGGTCCTTACAGAAATACTCCCAAATCATCATTTTCCAAAAGGTAGGAAGTCCATAAGTTTCAAATATCACAACCCAAAAGAGGCACCCCCGGCCCAATGATCAAAATAACATCTTAAAATGTTACAAATGATTTGAGTACGAGTACATAATTTTCACAAAAAGGGAAGTTAATATACATCTTTCAAAAATAAGTCTAAAGATGATGTATAACTCCATTCTTGATATTTTCTTCAAAACATGCATCGTTATGCATCCATGCAAGTCCAAGTCATGTCTCGGAAGCAGTACCTGAAAGAATAAAAAGGGTGAGCTACAAAGCCCAGTAGAGACGTCTATACCAATATTATGTGAGTATGCAATGATTTGGCATGCTTCGTGGACAACTCACAATAACACGTACGACAAATAATCCGTAAGTCTCCAAAGTATGATTGCAACCTTGTGAATATAAAACGGTAAGTCCACATGGCTTGTCAATCCATGGTTCTCATATCAATTCAATTATCACATCCTAACTTGCACCTCACCCTTCAGTGACTAGACAATAGTGAAATATATTAATACATCTTCCGTCGGAGGCTAGACGTCGTATAACCGGCACATCTCCCGTCGGAGAGCCAAACATCGTATAACCGACACATCTCTCGTCGGAGAGCCAAATATCTTATAACCGGCACATCTCCTGTCGGAGAGCCAAACATCGCATAACCGGCACGTCTCCCGTTGGAGAGCCAAGCATCGTCTCGTGTCAATGCAAGGCAACCACCACGATATAATAATCCCCAAATCGTAACCGACAAGCCAAAGAAATAATCTACAAATGCATACTAGTCAAATGGAATCCCAAAATCACGTATTTATCATCTATGTATGACCGAGAATAAGTGTAAATATTACCCTTAGAAGCCAATAATTCAATTATTTAATGAAAATTATCAATAAGAATTCAGCACGGAATTACCGGTAATTCAAGCTCTATTACCGGTAATAGCACGCTATTACCGGTAATTCTGACACTATTACCGGTAGTAAACTGCACTGCCCGAAAATGAACACTGTATTACCGGTAATACAAACCCTATTACCGGTAGTAAACTGCACTGCCCGAAAATGAACACTGTATTACCGGTAATACAGACCCTATTACCGGTAGTAAACTGCACTGCCCAAAAAGGCCCAAAAATGAAGAAACACTGTATTACCGGTAATACAGACCCTATTACCGGTAGTAAACTGCACTGTCCAAAAAAATGCGATTTCTGCAGATTTTTTCAAATTTCAAAAATCAAGTTCTAAACCAACACCCAACCTCATAGATCACCAAAAACAAGTCATATACACATAATAGAGGTAAGATATCCCTACCTTGAGTGTCGGATCGAAAGATTTGAGCTCCAAAAGCAAGCTCTAACCTCCAATGGTGGATGAACTTGAGATGAACTCTCTCCAAGCAAATGAGCACGATCAACCACCAAATACTCACCAATAGCAAAGGAAATATGAAAGATCTTGAGGGATTCTTGATGTTTTAGCAATATTTGAGAGATGGGATTTGAAAAAGTTCACACCCTCACCTCCATGGAGGTACACAGGAAAGGAGAGGGAAGAAGAGAGAGAAAAATCTGAGATTTCTTTCCCAAAAATCTGATGTGTAACTATTTAAAAGCCCAATTGCACTTTCACCCTCCAAGTGTATTACATGCTACCCATCAAACCCCCATTCAACATACACCACACATAAACCCCAACTCATTATATATGCATAAAAAGCAATAAACCACTTTTTTTTCTTTCTAATTTTGAAAAAAATTTATTATCATTATTATTTTAATTTTTTTTCTAAAAATCCGGGTTCTCACATTTCTACTAACACCATACAATTTTCTTCGGGTTTTTTTTTTTTTGAGTTTCTGTTGTGCTTTTTAATTCTACCATGTTTGAACTTTTTAGGCTTTCTTAGTCAATTGATTTTGTATTTGTTTTGATTTTCCATCTTACGCAAAACAGTAGGAATTTAAGATGAAAGTGTTAAGTTAAATTTATTACGCAAATTATTATCAAAATATATGTGATTAAAATGATGTAGTTTTAAAGACGAAGTAAGCAAAACTACATTATTTTGATCGCACTACATGTACACTACAGGAAACTGCACTATGAGTCCCTGAATCCTGATTTAAAATGGGTAATAGTCTATGAGAGTGGATTCGATCCAGAGCCGTGAGAATCAGCATCAACGTCAAGTTGAACACCAATGCGCAACCTTTCAGGTTCTACTGGTGTGTTTCTTGGTTCATGTTTACCTAGATTAGTTTCATCGATACCCCATTGGGAACTCTCCCTCCTCTCTCTTCTTCTACCCCAACCAATTCTCATTCGGAATCTTTCAAGTTGTTTGTCATGTTATCAGAACTTGCACACTGTTCTGAGATAGGGTTGCTGATTTATGTGTGCAAAATGTAATGCATTCACATAATATATATGTATGTATGTATGTATATATATAAGCAACGCAATTAATAGATGCATTTTGGAATGTAAACTCATTTAGTCAATGTGTGTGAGGATACCATGCCTGTGACACCAACCCGCATTAAATGAACGCGTTCTATTGGAAAATGCATTAAGTATAATGCACAATCCCCCAATCTTCATTGGAAAACGAGCAATGTTACAAACACATTATTTTGTACATCAAGTTATACATTATGTTTACGTGGCATCTACTAATTTAAATACATATCAAAATTTATGGGATTCGTTTTTATATTTTATACTTAAAATGGCATACCACATAGGCATAATGTACCATTTAATGTATAACTTGATGTTTTAGTAGACTTATTCTTGGAAAAAACAGAAGACGTCCCACGATCCCAAATTTTATACTATACCTATACCTATGATGAAGATGTGGAAGATCCGAGTGATGGAATGCACGAGATGATTGACAAAAAAAAATGGAAGAGTATCAAAGACAAGTTGATGAAAGTGATGTACGTTTTCTCCCTTTGACTTAGTATTTTTTTTAACGATTCTCCCTTTCACTTCCCGCGTTCCATTGCATTTGCTCTAATTGTGCCTATCTTTTATATGGATGACGTTGCTGGAGACCCCAAATCTCATTCACAAACAAAATTCCAACAATACAATGACAAAGAGGTGTTTCTTTCCATTTTACTTGCTTTATTCTTTTGGTTTTTTTAACCAAATGTTTAACATACAATCTGAGTACACACATACGTAAACACTGTTGTCAATAAAAGCAATCGACAACGGTAGAAAACGGGATTTTGATTTAGGGGCAGCAAAACTTGAACTTTCAAGCCCTGAGAAATATAATTCAACGTATGGTACTTCGAAATCCTCATGAAAAGCATAGCTTTCCCGGACCAGGCTTGCAGTTTTTAGGCGGGCCGGCCTATGTAGCAAGTAGTGATCATTATTCGAAGAAAAAAAATGGAATAAGACTTTAGGGTCTTGCCATTGCAAGAATATAGCTTTCAATGGGCTATTGCCCAGCTGATTTGTGTATTAAGAAAGCCAGAATCAGGCAAATAGAGCTGCTTCAATCTCACTTTGGTAATCAATTTGTATTTAGATAAGGCAAAATAAGTATACACTGGCAAAAATCCCATGCTATGCACGGGACGTGTAGAAGTATGCTCTATTGTAAAGGAAATATTTCCTTAATGATGCGAATGCAAAACTAAATGTTACTTCAGTATTTTAAATAGCAAAAACATTACACCGTCAAACAAATACGATAAAGAATTAAACTTAACAAATTCTATCTAAAAGCTATGATAACAAATTTAAGCCTTATAGTTATGATGTCACTGCTCATTTCTCTTATCTTGAAATTCATGCACATATCAGAGAAAATAATTTTAAAAAAAAATCTTTTGCAAGATATCAATAAATAATGAATAAATTATATAAAAATATAAGTGATTACTACTTGTCTAGAATTTTGTTATTTTGTAAAAGATACAAATATTCTTGAATACGTAAGAGCACAACTTAGTTCACATAATGATTTAGGTGTGGGAACTATGATATGTAAGCACATTCATAATAGGAGGCTATATAATTCTTGATTATTTTAACTCCATTATCCTATCGTATATTGCAAAATAAGGTGATTATCACAACTGCCGAATACTTTACCGGTGTTACTTTAATTACCAAGGTGATTTGAGCTGTTTTGATACGGATAATGGTAACACTAAATATTATGATTTATTGTTATCTTAGAACTAAATACAGAGTCTCTACGATTCTTGAGCTCTGAACTCATATGTGTAGAGTTTGCTTGAGATAATATCTAGATTAAAGTATATCTTTGCGTTACAATTTATTTTTGGCATAAATTGTTAACATTCATTATTTTTGATAACACACAGAAATATCTAGAGCTATTTTACTGATTTTCATTTTTAATAAAAAAACAAAGTTTGCTGGTCTTAATTTTTAACTCATTTAAAACATTTGACGCCAGTCTTCTAAAAATTTAAAATAATACAAGAAAATAATAGCAATAATATCAAATTTCCCGTTGATAGATTTTACCATTCGTCACCATAATCGGAACCACTATATTGATAGAGTTTTGTTACTTAAATGCCAAAAATAAGGAGATAAAAAATTTATAGCTAGCCATATGTATAAGATTAATTTGTTTACATGTTCTGTATCATTTTTCAAGAATAATTTTTTCCGAACACCGGTATATTTATTAAATGATTTGTAAGGTTTAGTATTTTTATGTAAAATTTTTATTATGTGCACTCTCTTTCTCTATATTTACTATCATGGACAATCTAAATTCCACAATATTAAATCTAGAAAGTGGTTTATATAAACTAAATACAAAGTCTCTTTCTCCTTTTCATGTTTTAATTGAATTTTTGTTTCTGTTGTTTGAATTCCACACCTATTTGGCATAGAATATTCAATAATTGACATGGTAGAGAGAGGGTGTGTGTCAGATTATCTCATATCAGAGGAAATCAAAAGGAAATAGAGCGCAATGGATTGATGTGATTTTGATGACGACTTTTGAAGTATGAACACTCTCAACTTGTTTGATTTTAGTTGCAGTGGAGATTTTAATCGTGTTTGCAACGTCGTAAGAAGAAAGGGAAAGAAAAGGAGAATCAATTGTTAGTGGAAATCAGAATCCTAACTTTCCTATTCAAATAAACTATCGACATATTAATCAAATTATTTGCAGAAATTTGTAAAATACTTTATTTACGAATTATTTGAGTGATTCCTTAAATAATTGTAATACAACTTTACAATCCTAACTAGTAATTTGGAACGAAATGGGTTTAAGGAATTATTTGCCTGGAAAGAAATGGGCTTGCGGAAAGTGTCACGTGCAAAAGTTACTCTCTAATTGGAATGGAAATCTTCAATTATTTTAATTGCTTGGTTTAAGGAAACTTCACATTCTTGACTTGCTATAATTATTTTAATGGTATATTTTTGAACGAATATTTTTTAGCATATCTTTATTCGGAAAAATTATAATTTTAGCAATCAAAATATAATCACTTGATAAATCTTTCTTTTTAAATCTGAACATACCATCAAAAAAAGCTTCTTAAAATTACAAAACATAAAAGCAGTTTGAGTGCCATGTGTCGCTTCTAGGATGACTCTTACGAAAGGTCACTCTGGGACATTATTTTAGTGGTATATTTTTGAACGAATATTTTTGAGCATATCATTATTCGGAAAAATTATAATTTTAGCAATCAAAATATAATCACTCGATAAATCTTTCTTTTTAAATCTAAACATACCATCAAAAACCGGGAAGATACCATAAAAAATGGTTCTTAAAATTACAAAACATAGAAGAAGTTTGAGTGCCATGTGTCACTTCCAGGGCGACTCTTACGCCCTGCAATAATATATAGTATAGATGTATACTTATATTTGAGAACAAAGTAAAAAATAATAATTATATATCTGCAAAACTCATCCGTCTACTGACCTAGAACTCTACATTCCTTCACAAAATAGAAAGTCAGTTTATGGTTAATTTGTAATTGTGTTTGGGCCTTCTAGAGATTATGATTTCGAAGAGAGTTGCCAAAAGCATACGTCTTACAACTTTCACATGTAGTTATATAGTGTGTAAACCTTACCTATAGGGGGTGAATGTCAAGTCTGGGGATGCCAACACAACACGTAATACCCTGGCCATTCATGACCATACGTTGGAGACCAGTAATATTGAAGTGACTACATATGCCTACCATCAGGCGCACAAATTACATGGTGTCTACATATTTATCATTAGTAACTGCAAGCTTCCTAGCCTCTACCAAAAATAATTTTATATTAAACATTGCAATAAAAACTTTTATGATTGTTGGCATTTCACTGAAATTGGCAGGACTGAGATAAATTTAGTGACGTGTCAATAAATTAGAATATAAGAAGATATTTTTTTGAGGTCTATGATCCTCCATCTGCCATTGCCCTACTTCTTGGAACTAAGACATGGATCATTTTTGTGAATAGTTTTTTGGATTTTCAATTATGTAGCAAGGATACAAATATTGATATAGATACAAACACAAACACAACCACAAATACATGATACAATAATTCTCAAAAGATAAGGATACAGACATGACTGGTGACACGACAATTCTCTTTTCTTATATTTTTGCTATCCAAATCTACACTGTAACCACTAAATATGCCCTAACTCAATCTACAACCACACATTTACATAAGACTCGTGACTCAATATATGGGTCTCACATGAACATAAGGTGATAACAAGTTACAACATCATGCTACGTTGTTTTAAGATCACTGAATAATTACTTAATCAAGGAGGCTCAAACTTTTATCAAAATTTCTGAAATCTATTTCATCTTTTGATTTACTATTATACCATTAATATAACTTTACTCAAATTAATTGTTTGATTTAAAATTATCTATTGTTTTTCTGTTCAAAATCATATTATACAAACAAAAATTAATCAATCAAAATCTACAAGGTAAACAAATAAGACGCCAGGCCAAATGGGCCGAGCAATCCTAGGGCTTCTGTTGCCGATCAGAAATAAATTTGCCAAATGGGCCGAGCAATCTTAGGTTAATTCATCTCGCTTACCTTTTTATTGCCTTTCAAGAAACTGAGAGGCTTGTCCATATTCTAAAATGGACCAGAAATAGAGTTTGAAATGCTATGTGCCTAAAATGAATGTGCTCTTTTTAGACTAGTTGTTTTTTATAAAAACAAAAAACAAAATTTGTCACTTTTTAGGGAAAAAGAAAATAAACAATATTCTTTATTTATATTTCTCAAAATATTCTTAAGGAATGTTGTCAAATTTTTGTAGTAAGTTGTAAGATAAAGAATATTATTAATAGATTTTAACAAAAATGGAAGCATTGGAAAGAAAAAAGTCTTCCTACCATCATGCATTAAATGTCGTTGGTTTTACACTTAACAAATATGATGCAATTAATTCCAACTTCATTAAACTAAAATTTTATCATTAATTGTTCCTAAGTAAATACTCCAAACACACTTGTTAGCATAACTGAATAGAAAAACAAGCTATAAAATTACTAAAAGTGATTCACATAGAATAAAACTAGCCACGTGTTCCTTTCTTCGTCTATCCATTGTTAAAAGGAACAAAATTGTTGGCCATCGAATGGTGTCAAAATTGTTAGATTGCATATCCGAGTAAGAGCTCTTTTTGGATACAATATAAAGGGAATGAGAGAAAGTACCAATGCTCAAGGGCTCATCCCACTGCATCATTCATACATGTAAACATTAACGCTTGAACAAACTTTTCATATTTCTGGAACAACGTTGCAAACAAAGCCAACCACAATACACTTGCAAGGAATTTTGGCAACAAAATAGCAATGGAGACATCCCATAAATGAGCAACAAAATAGCACTACCAATTTCTAGTACTTCTTCTTTGTTGGCTGGAAGTTGATCATTTGCTTGTCAGAAGACTCGAAGTACTCTACTGCATTGGGATAAGTCATCAAGAATATGGATGGCATACACTCTACTGTACTGCTTAAATTTCTTATTACTTTAGCATATCCCTTTATGCCCCAATCTATGCCCCAAGAATTTTGGATTAACCAAAACTTCTTTCCTGTCTCTTTGTCAATCCCACATCCGACAATTAGTACATCATGAAGATAATAATCTTTATCTCTATAATCTGTACCATAACGTGCTGGCACTTCGTATATCCCCTATGATAATAGGGAGCAAAATGGAGTACTTAGATGGGAGAAAAAAATGAAAGTCAACAATATTGGTCTAACGGAAAAAGCATAGAATCACCCTTTTATTCTTTGGCAATTTGATTTGACAAACATTTAACTGAATAGTAATCTTTGTTATTTGGTATTTTATTTAGATCATTATTTGTAAGTTTTTTAAATGCCCATTCTTAAATCTCTTTTGAACTTAAGCGGTCTTGGCTAGCTAGCTATTGACCGGACCGGCAAAGTGTGTGTCGTTAGGGTGCCGGCCTCGAGGTCAGTGGTTTAATTTCATAAAACAGAACTTATCCTCAAAATATGTAAAATGAGTATAACGGATAGTCCGGAGTATCGATCCACAGGGAAACGAACGTTGGATTTAAAGAATTCGCAAATTGGTGTTTTTGACGTTTCAGACGTCAACCTCAAATTTGTTTGGTGTGGTTAACAATGATATTAACTAAGTGGGGAATTAAAACTAGATTAAGGAGTGGGGTTAAGTCCTAAAGTGTGGTCTATTCAAATCTTCCGTTGGTCTATCTCTTCTCTTTATAACTCAATCTAGCCCCCGGTCCCGGGTTTTAGATCGAAAAATTCTTCGATGAAAATCAGGATTTTAATTCACAAAATGGTTTGATGGATTCTTTCAAGTTCAAGAAAATAGGATTAAAAGATGAAGGACATCGATTCAAGTATTAGATATACCAACTCTAGGGATGGCTATAACTAAGCAAGAACTTAACACTTCATTTTTGTTTCAATGTGAAAAACTTAGAAAGATCCATCAATGGCATTAATACATATGGAGAAGATTTAGACCAACATGGTTTTGAAATAAACTTCACATTTAGACTTAACCCTCACTAATTTAGCTACTCATATTTAACATGAACATGATAGAAGTGATAGAAAACATAATAAAACAAACTTATCTAAAGACAATAAGCAGGAAATAAACAAAACTCTAATAGAATCAGATTTTAAAGGAAGTAGAACAATACTAAATGGAAGAAAAACAAGTAAAACTTACTAACACTTAAGTGCTTCCAAGAGAATACAAAGATTCATAAGGGGAAGAACACTCAAGGAATCAAAACTTACTTAAAACTTGAAGAACAATGAAGAACAAGCATGAAAAGCAAAAAGGAAGGAAGAAGCTCTCAAAACTCAGGAAAAACTGATCTAAGGATAAGTGTGTATTGTATGTTTATGAGAGACCCCTTTAGCCAAAGAAACAACCTAAAATAAAATATCCTACAAAACCTAGGTGAAAGTACCATTCTACCCTCCATAATGGCAATAAAAGAAGCTTCTTATTCCCTGATTTGGCCCAAAATTCGAGTAAAAATCGGCCCCACAAGAATCTGTCGGAATTGGGTCTCTATCGATAGGAGGATCTCTCTATCGATAGAGAAGTCCTCTGGTATTCATTTATCAAGCCTTCTATCGATAGGAAGAAGTCTCTATCGATAGAGAAGTCTTCTGGTCTTCTTTGATTAAGCTTTCTATCGATAGGAGTGAGTCTCTATCGATAGGGAAGTCTATTTCTTCAGTAAAAATTGCCCTTCTATCGATAGAAGGGGTTCTCTATCGATAGAGAAGTGCACTGTCCGATTTTAAACTTCTGTCTCTATTGATAGGCATCAATAGGCAATTCTTCTATGGATAGAGAGAGTCTCTATTGATAGGACTCCACTCTCTATTGATAGAGAATGAGTCTGTCTTCAATTTTTGTAGCTTCTTTCTTCTTTCGTTCCGGCTTCTCTTTTATCATTCACGGACCTTCCATTTGCACTTCTATCAATGTCGTAAATGGACCCGAGGCCTTTTAGTCATAATGAAGCCTTTGGACATGCTTTTAGTGCTCGAAAACCTGAAAGGGTACAAAGACAACTACGCGTGCAATATTAACTAAATAAATACATTTGCCTATGCATAATTGCCAAATTGAGTACATTGAGCCACGTTATTATGCAATATAGTGCGCTCATCACACCCCCCAACTTGAAGGTTGCTAGTCCCTAGCAACGCATCATACTAACAACAGAAAAGACAGTTTATTTCCCATGCAAGTCTAATTATCAACCATGCTTGATTTCGTAGTTTTCCATTTGTACTCGGCGCATTTAGCAAGAATGAGCAATGTAAACACGCACAACCATTCATGAAATATAAGGAACAAGTGAGCTTGGAAATCTATTAAGCAATGTTAATCAAAGTGAGCCTTGATTCCAAATCTCTCAGTTTGCCCTCAAAACGAATTGTGCACTTCATGACCTGAACTTTGCATCCCTAACTTGCGCGAATATACACACCGAAGATGTGGTTATGCATTCAAGGAATAAGCGCAATCACAATGAAAGTACTCTATATGCGTTGATGGAACATAGCAATGTGATATAGGAATGCCAAGTGCTAGAAACATGTAACTACTCAATCATGCATCAAGATAGAATCCAAATTGTAATTAGAATCGATTAGGGCTTTAAAAGCTTATAACATTCATGGTTTTTATAGCAAAATTGAGTACAAGACATGACACCGGCTGATATGTGGCTTGGTCATCTACCCTTTGCCAGTGTCCTGACAATGTCAACGTGCAACCGGTGCACAATACCATGATGACTAACATGAAAAGAAAAACACAACTTCCTAGACTCAATGACACTTAACAAGAGAAAAACTAGCATAGACTCGATCTTATTCTAACTGTGTCCCCCTTTTCTTCTACTCACTTTCTTCCACAATGTCATCCTCTCCCGACTCCTCCTCACTATCATCACTGATTTCCTCTTCAGTCTCACTCTCCTCTTCTTCCGGTTCATCTTCAGAGATGTACGGGCGCCCTATCTGCGCTGCCACATGATCCATAGTAAACTTTTGTCTCCTCAGTATCTGTTTGTATCTGTTTCTGTGTCTTCAAGATCTCTTTCTGTGATCTCTTGATCTCTATCAGCCGACAAAAGATCTTCTTTATCATTTTTCACATTTTTCCCTTGAAGGATTTCGGAGTCGGAGAGAGAGGGAATTGTAATTTTTTTTTTGAACTGGAGAGTGAGAGTCGGGCTTGAAAAATGAAAGGACATCATTTGGTTTTATGCGATTTGAGAATTTCTTTTCGAAAACCAATCTCTCTATGGATTGAGAAATAGTCTCTATTGATAGAGAAGTAGTCTCTATCAATAGAAGAATGAACTGTCCAACTTTTGCATTTTCTCTATCAATAGGAAAGTCTCCTCTATCAATAGAGAAGTGAACTGTCTGAAATTTCTTCTTTTGCCCAACTTCTTCATTTTTGACACGTCTTCTTTCCATCCCCCATCAAAACACTCTTATACCACCTCATAGCACCTCCCAACATCCGGTTCCCTAATTGTTTCATGAAAATTGGATGACTCGGACTGTGTTCAAAATTTGGATTATGGGACACTTGTGTGGTTCAATCATGCAAAGATAGCCTAATTTCCTTTTCTCCGTACATAATGGATTCCAAATTGATGCATGCAAGATGTTAAGCATGAAATGAGCATGGCATGGATTTCATATGAAGATTGAGTGCGGGATGCTTTTCAAATTAAATCTCCACTCTATATGATCGAATCACCCAATTACACACTTAGCTCAAAGTGTTCCAAATAGTTCATGTTTATGTGTGTGAATTGACTTTGTTGCTCAATGACAAATACATCACATGCATGCCTCTTGTACATATCCAAATTATCAAGCATAGGTTTCCACTCTACTTCCATGGGAAATGGAACAACAATTTCAAAAAAAATAGGACTAAAATGACTCAATTAACACTAAAATTGGACTAACCCTTCCCCCCAACTTGAAAATTGCATTGTCCTCAATGCAAGAAGACAACGCACCATTACGCATAAAAGAGGGACGAACATACCTGCGAGGTGGAATGTCAACCACCATATACCTCGACCAAGTTTGAGGATTTCTCGTCACGTGCACTGTTTGTCATTGGGAGGGCTTCCAAGGTGTACTCTTTTGGCTCCAACTTGTAGACCATAGCTAGTCACATAGGATCATCGCCGGAGCTTTGTTGGACTAACAATCGTAGCACATAGCTACACCCATGACTTTGGGCTCTTGAATGCCGCAATCACCTCGTACTTAGACCCAAACTACCAAGGCTGATGTGGTAGCGTGTACACCTTGCGAAGACTGAACCACCAACTACCTACTAAGAGCAAACATAACTTCATGGAACACAAAATTTCATTAGCGGGTTAGTCCAAAAATGACAAAAAAAGAAAATAAGCAATAAATCCACCAACTTCTTCACGCGAAGGACACGAGTACTACTTTTCTTCCTTGTCGAATGCTGTGTTTTCCTATTGTTGGAAGGACAGTATGCGTGGGGTTCAACAATATCTTGAGAAGCAGCGCCATCATCTAATAGGCTACCACTCCCTTTGGAGGGGGACCCCCCAAATTCCTTACCCCTTCATTCCGCTTTGAAGCAATCTCCACGAAACTTGACACTCAAGCCGAAAAGGTTCAGACAGATTTCTCATTGTCCACGCGCCTGCCGTCAGACCCAACCTCAAGGTACTACATATGTAGCTTGACAAGGTGGCTATACCAGACCGTCGGATGCCGTTCGAGCACGGCAAACACTGGAGGTATCACATACTCCATGGATTTATAGTCTCCTAGACTTCAATTAAAGCTCACGGAACAACAATTTGGTCACCCAAACAGTCTAGGCCCAATATTTTCAATGGAAATGTTTCGAATGGATCAGGAACATATGGTTGCGCTTGGTCTACCAGAGAGACCACAATGTGATTATAATCAATTTGGCCATTTTTCCTCTCCAAAATATGATCGGTAAAGCGCGGGGGAAAAGGGTCATTTCTAAAGTGCCAATTCATAGCCTGGTGGTGCTGGTCTGAGAGTCCCAAAAGTTTACTCTCCTGTTGACTCTTTTGAATGGGTAGAATCACAACAAGAGAATACTCAGTATTATCAGGGGGATCGGTTTCCACTTGCTTAGAAAAAATCTGAATTTCTAAAGGTACAGATTGGTCAATGGACAAATAAGTTTGCGGTTTGTCCGGAGGTGACTTGTCAACAATGGGTACCCAACTTTCTATTCCCATAGCTTTGTCATTTACGAGTGAGGACAAGCACTCGAGCTCAGGTGAATCTAAAAATGTGGTCTCTTCAGCAGTGAGACCAATTTCAAGAGGATCGGGGAATACATGAGAGTTCCCTTGTTCTTGGTCTAAGGTATTATGAATGTGGTTCACACCACGGAACTCATCATCATCCCCGTTTTGCCTCTCAACATTGAAGATATTGTTCAAATCGGTCAATTGGGAGTGGATGTCACCAAAGGCTTGCCTATTTTGCTCAATAATTTTTGAATGTCCTTGTAGGAACATCTACAATGTGTCCTCTAAACTCTGCTCATTAGATGGTTGAGATGCATTGGAATCTACAGCAGGTTTTTGGAAAGCATATTGTGGTGAATTGTTAGGTGGGTACCATAATGGTTCCTGCCATTGAGAATAATAGCCCTGGATTTCAAAATTGGATGGGCATAAGTATTCTCTTATAGTTCGTGCAAATGGGACATCATTGACCTCCGGTTGGGTAGCCATTGTGGTGTTAGGGGGATTGTTTGTGTGAACGAGTCTATGCGTAGCATTTCGAGTGTAAACACTCATACACCAAAGACAACTCCCCTAACAATCAAATATGAGAACAAAAGAAAATAAAAATTGCGAATTGCACTTCCCTTTAGCTTGCGTTACACCTTAGGTTTACCAATGTGGGTAGGTTAAAGGTTTCCACTAAAGAGAGTTGCAACTTGCAAAAAAAATCTGCGATTCTTTAAAAACAACTATTCATCATCCCCGGCAACGGCGCCAAAAACATGATCGGACCGGCAAAGTGTGTGTCGTTAGGGTGCCGGCCTCGAGGTCAGTGGTTTAATTTCATAAACATGATAGAAGTAATAGAAAACATAATAAAACAAACTTATCTAAAGACAATAAGCAGGAAATAAACAAAACTCTAATAGAATCAGATTTTAAAGGAAGTAGAACAATACTAAATGGAAGAAAAACAAGTAAAACTTACTAACACTTAAGTGCTTCCAAGAGAATACAAAGATTCATAAGGGGAAGAACACTCAAGGAATCAAAACTTACTTAAAACTTGAAGAACAATGAAGAACAAGCATGAAAAGCAAAAAGGAAGGAAGAAGCTCTCAAAACTCAGGAAAAACTGATCTAAGGATAAGTGTGTATTGTATGTTTATGAGAGACCCCTTTAGCCAAAGAAACAACCTAAAATAAAATATCCTACAAAACCTAGGTGAAAGTACCATTCTACCCTCCATAATGGCAATAAAAGAAGCTTCTTATTCCCTGATTTGGCCCAGAATTCGAGTAAAAATCGGCCCCACAAGAATCTGTCGGAATTGGGTCTCTATCGATAGGAGGATCTCTCTATCGATAGAGAAGTCCTCTGGTATTCATTTATCAAGCCTTCTATCGATAGGAAGAAGTCTCTATCGATAGAGAAGTCTTCTGGTCTTCTTTGATTAAGCTTTCTATCGATAGGAGTGAGTCTCTATCGATAGGGAAGTCTATTTCTTCAGTAAAAATTGCCCTTCTATCGATAGAAGGGGTTCTCTATCGATAGAGAAGTGCACTGTCCGATTTTAAACTTCTGTCTCTATTGATAGGCATCAATAGGCAATTCTTCTATGGATAGAGAGAGTCTCTATTGATAGGACTCCACTCTCTATTGATAGAGAATGAGTCTGTCTTCAATTTTTGTAGCTTCTTTCTTCTTTCGTTCCGGCTTCTCTTTTATCATTCACGGACCTTCCATTTGCACTTCTATCAATGTCGTAAATGGACCCGAGGCTTTTTAGTCGTAATGAAGCCTTTGGACATGCTTTTAGTGCTCGAAAACCTGAAAGGGTACAAAGACAACTACGCGTGCAATATTAACTAAATAAATACATTTGCCTATGCATAATTGCCAAATTGAGTATATTGAGCCACGTTATTATGCAATATAGTGCGCTCATCAGCTATGCAAATAGATAAATGAATGGAGTCATAGTCCCTCCAAATTATATGAAGCAGATTATGTGGATATAAGCGAAAGAGATTTCTGAAACAAAGAGCATACCGTTTCAAAAGTAAAACATATATTTTAAATTTACTGGCCTGTTTGGTTCCTTTTCTGTTGTTTTTTTATTGTATATGTTTTAATAAGCAAGCAATAATCAAAATTATTTACTTTCTCCAGTTTAGTTGTCTTTCTTATTCCCACTATTAATTGAACTAATAAGTGTCGTAGGCTGGGTTCGCTTAATAGTGGGTCTTCGGTCCATGATCACTCTCAGCCGATCTATGTTGGGCCTGAGCTGAGCTAGGCCCAAGGACAATTATACCGACACCCAGTTGAAGGATTCGACAGGGCCACTTGGCGTGCCTCGAACGTAAAGTATCTGGGACGTGGTTAAGTTGACGACGTAAAGTATCTACCTAAGGAAGGGATGAAGGAGGAACTGGAACACACACAACAACCCCCCCCCCCCCCCCCCCCCCCTCCCTTCTTTTGATTATGGCCATAAGTAAGTTTCTGCCATATTCTTTTTTTTCTGTTTTTTCTTTCTTTCTTATACATAACAGATTATTAATAGCCTAGATAACATCTACTTCCATCTCGGACATCCTATTAAGAAGTGCACGGATGTTAAATTAACAATAAGTCAACGGGACTCGGCATACATCTACGAGGGCTAGGCCAAGGGACGAGACCCTCAGCCAGATTCTGAGGCTAATGTGATAGCCCCAGTAACTATAACTCAATGGTTTTAGTAGAAAAACCAAAAACCATTCACAACATGCGAGAATCGAAATAAAAACACACAATTGACAGTTCAAAGTGAAAGGGAATTGGTTTCTCATACCTGAAACTTGCAAACACTAGTAAATCTTAGTCTAGGGAAGATTGGATCATGTAAGAAAAGTCGAGATGCTCTGAGTTCAAATTTCTAGAGAGAGAAAGCACGCAACTCTCTCTAGGTCTTCCCTCGTATTTACAGTCTGGCACATTTTTTCAGAAATAGCTGCGTGGGAGGCAAAGCATTTTGTTTTCATATTGGATTAGTGACACGTTGCAGCATCTCACAGAGTAGTGTTAGTGTGACCTATCATCTCTGCCACCTTCAACATTATCGAGAAATGGGTTGGATCAGGCAATTGGGCTCCGGCCTTTAGGCGATCAATCCCTCTCGTTAGTTGGCACCAAACAGAAGAATTAAGGGGCTATTGTGGTAGGTCAAATTCGCATAAAAGTGGATTCTTTCTCAAGCAGACTATTAGGTTCTTTCCCTATAAATACTGCAAGGGCACTCAATTGATCGTCGGAGTACCCGTTGAAAACCCAACCCCGGTTGGCACTAACCTAGTATCTGAGTTGTTTTGCGGTGTAGAAGGGTTTCTAGAGTTAAAGCAAGAAAGAGTGTGCCACACAATCTAGGATTGAATTTCTAGAAGAAAAATGTGCAACGCGTTTTTTATATTTTGTTCGACAATTTGCATGCAATTTTATTTGGATGTAGCTCAATTTAACATAATCGGGGTGAATTTATTTTTTTATGATTTTTATTAGTATAATTGTCAGTTCCTTTGAGGCTCAATGTTTATAAAATCAGCCTATACCAAATTAACTCATTATATATTGAAAGAAAACTTCTGACCAATACAACAAATAAAGTATTTAGCTTTTTTCACAAACCTCTGTATAGTCTTGCAACTCTGTGGTGAGCAACATTCCTGCAGCAATCGGTTGGTTCTTGAGGACACCAAGAACACTAACCTCGTCATTTGGTATCCTTGTGAACCCACTGATTTTCAAAGCAGGCTTTCCTCAAAACAAAAAAAAATAATAATAATAATCAACACAACATGGAATAAAAATATCAAAAGGAAAATTGTAAACTATAATCAAATTCCCGACCAATGGGTTTTGTCGGCAAAAGTCTATATTCAAACGGCGCCGTTTTATATCTTCAAACCCTAGATCTAAGTTATCTTCTCTCAGCCGCACCATTCTTCAAACCCAATCCTTCCTCTCTCAATGCGACGCTACCCCTCTCTTCCGTCCACTCGCCATCGCTGCTTCTCCACTCGTCGTCACCATCGTTGGTCGTCCGCCGTTGATCTGTCCGACTCCGCTGCTGCACGGAGACGCTACCCTCTCCGTCTGATCTATTGCTGGGCGGCTGCACCAGTCGCCGCTGATCTGCGCCGCTGGTCTGCACGGCTGTTGCTCGCCGGTGTTTCTTGCCGGCCGTCAGCCTCCATTTCTGCCGCGTTTTGCTTTCGACAGATCTCAGCTCACTGTGTGAGTTTCATTGCTCCCCTAACTGCGAGTTTTGGAGTATTTTTCAAAAATAGGCTCTGTCGTTTTGGAATATAGAATATTGCTATGGCCCATGGATATGTGAATACTGCTATGGCTCTGTCTATTTATATGTTTTGAATTTTGGCATTTAATAGTGCTTGTTTTTAGTAGGTGTACCCAAAAGGCAAACAACCTAGTAGTTTTAATGGATAGTGGACCACAAAAGACAGACATTACCTCTACTAGTTTAATGGACAGTGGACCCAATTACATGAATGGTACATTTAGCCTAATAATTAATGAGCAATGGACCCCTTGTGAACCTTATTAAATACAAAAAGTAATGAGGCTAAAGGACAAACATCAGGTTATTTTTGCCTCCTACATGGCCTGCTTTAGGATTAAAGTTGGGAATTGTGAATCTATAAGTTTCTGGAGGGACCCATGGACAACCACAGGTCTACCTTTGCTCAATACCCTAGGATTTTTCTGGAGGGACCCAAGCCGCCACCTAGGATTCCCAATTTGTGGCTCAATAATAAGGCCCTCAAATATATAAAAATAGTAAGAAAAAATACATGGATTAGGAAATTAATTAAAATGCTTCCATGCGATGCGGCTCTATGGATGTTTTCAACCTCAAGGTCATAAGTTCAAAACCTCGGAATTTCATTATTTAATATCAAAATATTTTCAACGTGAAAAATTGAGGATCCATGCTCTTGGAAATAGTTGAGATGAATCAAAAAATAGTTTAAGACAATTATATATTTTAAAATAATAATTTTAATTTTTAAATCAATTGTTCCTTTACTTACGGAGTTGACAAAATGTCTATTGTCCAGGTGCTGACAATGATTTGAAAAAAATCCAAAGCCATCTGTAGACGTCTTATCAAGCATCAGGTATAACTTGGGCATTCTATTATGTTGTTTAATTGTAATTTGTATCTGGAGCACCTGGTTGCAAGCTATGCCCCAAAGTTGAAAAACTAGTTGGAGCATAGCACCAGGTTGCAAGACTCCTTATTATGCTATGCTGTGTATTTGTTTATTGCCTGAGCAACTGATATTGATTGTTGAGTTGATTGTGTGAGCATGGATGTGTCATGATTATTATATTCTTTAATCGTAATCTATAATTGGAGCACCTGGTTGCAAGCCCTGCCCCAAAGTTAGAATACTTTTGGAGCAGAGCACCAGGTTGCAAGACTCCTTATTATGCTATGTTGCATATTGTGTAATGGTATGTGTAGATTGTGTAAGCACCGGGTATTTACTTTTTAGTAGTCACTTTTTGTTTTACTCAAAATGGCATCGTGTTGTCTCTTGAGTTAGTTGTGTGAGCTTATGAATTTGACATTGTAATTAATTTGTAGGTCAGAAGTAATGGACAAGAGTTGGATGATGATTACAAATAGGTGGACTAGTAGGGAATATAAAGAAGGGGTAGAATCATTTTTAAAGTTTGCGATGACAAATTTAGGACCGGAGGTAGATATTTGGTGTCCGTGTATTGATTGCTTGAATAACAAAACACTTAGCGTTGGAGTTGTTAAGTTTCATTTGATACGAAAAGGAATAGATACTTCTTACAAGACTTGGGTGCACCATGGGGAACTTGTCCAAAATTGTCAGCCTCACGTACACAATGACAATGAACATGACCACGATGAAGATAACGGGGATGACACAGGAAGGGGCATAGAGACTAATGATGACCAATTGCATGATATGTTGAATCAAATTTATGTGGGTGGCATTATGGACAATGATATCGATGACTTACCCACTGATTTTGAAAAGAAAGATATGCAAAACTTTGATAAGTTGTTTGATGGTGTTCAACGTAGAGTGTATCCTGGATGTGCAAACACCGTGTTAGGTTTTATTGTTAAGATGCTTCACATTAAAGTGCATATATAACAAGTTGAGCAATATTGCATTCGATATGATTATGAACGTCTTTAAAGAGATGTTACCGGAGTGTGATGAGACAATTCCGTGGAACATATACGAGGCCAAGAGATTCTTGCGTGATTTGGGTTTGGGATATGTGACAATTCATGCATGCAAAAATGACTGCTCACTCTTTTGGAAGGAAAATATAAATTTGGAACGTTGCCCCACGTGTGCACAGTCTAGATAGAAAGTGAACGATGGTAAAGGTACAAAAGTTCCTCATAAGATATTGCGATACTTACCATTGACACCGAGATTGCAGAGAATGTATTTTTCAGAGAAAACAGCTCCACATATGAGATGGCACAAAGAAAAACGTGCAGATGATAAATAATTAAGGCATCCAGCGGATGGTCAGGAATGGAAGGACTTCGATGAACGATATCCTGAGTTTGCTGTCGATCCGCGGAATGTGAGACTAGGGTTGGCCACTGATGGTTTCAATCCTTATGGAAATATGAGTACATCATATAGTATGTGGCCAGTTATCAGTGTTCCTTACAATCTCCCACCATGGAAGTGCATGAATGAACCCTTTTGCTTCATGTCATTGCTTATTCCAGGTCCATCACAAACCGGTAGAGATATTGACGTTTACTTGCGCCCATTGATTGATGAGTTGAAGCAGTTATGGGAGGACGGTGTTCAAACTTATGATGCTGCTAGTAAACAAACTTTTAGAATGCGAGCATGCGTTCTATGGACTATCAATGACTTTCCTGCATACGGCGTCATGTCTGGTTGGTCTACAAAGGGTTATCTGGCTTGTCCCAATTGCAATGAGGATAATTCATCAGTTGGTTTAAGAAGTAAGATAGGATATTTGGGTGCGCGCCGCTACTTGCCTGAGAATCACATTTGGCGGAGGAGCAAACTATTTAATGGTGAAGTTGAGATGAGAAATAGACCTTTGGAGTTATCAGGAAAACAAGTACGAGAGCAGATTAACTTGGGAATGTACAAGCAGTTTGGAAAATATACAAACACAATGAAAGGTAAGAAAAGACAACGGGATGGAAATGAAAAATATTTGAATTGGGGAAAGAGTAGCATAATGTTCGAGTTGCCTTATTGGGAGACTCTCAATCTCCGACATTGCCTTGATGTCATACACATAGGAAAAAATATATGTGAAAATTTATTGGGGATATTGTTGAGTATGGATGGGAAAAACAAAGATACAGAAAAAGCACGATTAGATTTGGAGGATATGAAAATATGAAAAGAATTGCACTTGAAGAGACGTGGAAATGGGTCTTTTGAGAAGCCTCCAGCCATGTACACATTGTCATCGGTAGAGAGAGAAGGTTTTTGCAAATTTTTACAATCTATCAAGTACCCCGATGGCTATGCAGCTAACATCTCAAAATGCGTAAGCACTCACGGTGGTAAACTCTTGGGTCTAAAAAGTCACGATTATCATGTTCTTCTACAACGACTACTTCCAATTGGGATGCGTGGCTATTTGAACAAGGACATTTGCACCACACTATTTGAGTTTGGTAATTTTTACCAACAATTGTGTTCAAGACCGTAAAAGCGAGCGATTTGGAGAAACTAGAGGAGCACGTTGTACTTGTACTTTGCAAAATGGAGAAAAATTTTCCTCCTGCTTTCTTTGATGTGATGGTGCATTTGGCTATTCACCTACCTCGTGAGGTTAAGCTTGGAGGGCCAGTGCAATATCGATGGATGTACCCAATTGAAAGGTGTTAGACGGTACTGTTATATTTTCGTGGTTAAATTACAGTCGTATGTAGTATAGTAATTTGTTCTTATTGAATAGGCTACTTGGAGTTCTAAAATGCTTCGTATCCAATAAAGCTCGCCCCGAAGGTTCGATCGTGGAGGCTTATATGTCTAAGGAGTGTACAACCTTTTGCTCTATGTATCTCGGTGGAATAGAAATGGTGTTCAATCGAGAAGAAAGGAACGATGGTGGTGGTGTTCGTGCAGAAGGGCTTGGGGTATTCACTCAAAATGTTCGTCCATTTGGTCTAATCACAAGGGCACCTGATATACCTGTCGACCAACGTGACATGGCTCATTAGTTTGTCTTGTACAATAGCCCTGAAGTCGAACCCTATCTAGAGTACGTACTTAACATTTCACCGCGTTTGTTTGTGTTTATTTCGACGTTATATTATTATTCTTAATTGGACATTTGTCAATTAGGATACATAAGGAGTTGTTGGAGAATACAAATGCACGTGATATTGCGACGAGGCAACGCAAAGAGTTTCCCCAATGGTTCAAAGGGCAAGTAAGACATACAATTATCATGTTTAACACGTGTCAAATTAAATTACGATTTTATCAAAAGTCACGTACTACATCCCTTTTATGTAGATGAATCAACTGTGGAAGCAAGGGTCTCTGGAATCAACCGATGAGCTATGGTCATTGGTTAATGAACCCGATGCACTAATAAACACATATTCAGGGTGCATTTGTAATGGTGTCCGTTTTCATACTATTGATCGTGACAACCGACATAAGACTCAGAATAGTGGGTTGGTCGTTGAAGGGGATCATAACGGCCAACCAAAACTCTTTTACGGTTATTTGGTCAAAGTATGGGAGATGACATACTTGTTTAGTCATCGGGTTGTTTTGTTCCAATGTGAATGGTTCAACACCGGAAGTAGTAGAACTTTGCGCGTTGATACACATTGTACAAGCATTGACGTAAGAAGCCGATGGTACAAAGATGACTCATTTGTGCTACCAAGTCAAGTTCGACAAGTATTCTACATTAATGACACCAAATTAGGTGATCATTGGAAGGTTGCTGAACGCATTCAGCGCCGAGGAATCTGGAATGTACCGAAAACAGATAATTTAGAAACTAATAGCACTCCTACTGAAATTTTTCAACAAGACACAACTACTGACGTTCCACCAATAGTTGTTGATGATCCTATTGCGATCTCTTTGCGTAGAAATGATATCGAATTTGAAATTGTTGGCGAGGATGCAGTTTCACATTTGACTAGTCGACGAGCACAACCCGAAGGTGTAGGTGATGAAACCTTCATATGTGATGATGAAGATGAAGTAATGGGAGATTTTGAAGAAGAAAAAGAAGAAGAAGAAGAAGAAGAGTTTAGACACTTGGGTGTATCTCTTTAAAGTTCTTTAGATGGGAAGACTCGTTAATGTATTTTTCTTTACCGTATTTGTTATCCTATTTAAATTGTACAAACTTGGTAGATTGTTATCATAATTTGGTTTCCTATTGATATCATTTTCAGTTATAACATTTAATTTATGACAGGTTTCAAGATGTCTCCGGGATCTAGAAGGAGTAATGTATCATCATCTTCTACAGGCACATCTAGTAGGTTAGTAGCAGTACCACTGGGGACAACACCTACACCATCTCCTCCCGGGAGTGTGCCATCTCCTTCTACAGAGTCTAGTGACGTAGGTAATTACAAACCTTTTTACATTGCAGGTTCTTTGTACTTCAACTTTTTTTTTTTACTTGCTTGGTAAATACTGTATTGTTTTTTTTAGGAACACCTCCACTAAGGCGTGTGCGAGGGCCAACTGTTGGAAAACAAATTAGAAAAATAATCGCTTACAATCGTGGGGATAGACTCCAAGTATATGTACACCGAGAAATGAGGGCTTTCGGTGGGATAAATGCAACGAAGGTGGCTAATGAGCTGGGCTCACAGATTCGAAGGGTTTGCCCTCTTGATGGCTTCGCACAGTCGTGGAAACTTGTTGATTCAATGCTTAAAGAAGCCATTGTATAGGCTATCCGGGTAAAACTTTTAATCTTCGAAACATACTCGAGTTAGATTATTTACATTTTGTAGCAATTGATTTCACTTATTACAATGCTTGTAGGATAAGTTCAAAATCACAGAGGATAGTGAAGAGTACACTGAATTAGTTAAAGAAGTTATTGATGAGAAGGCTAGTAGGTTGTACAAAGACTGGAAACACAGTATGTGCAAGCATTACACCCAACAAGTAGACAGAGGATTCGATCCATATCAACATCCGTATAAGGGGGCAAACATAGACGGGTGGAGGTTTATGATCGAAGACTCAAAACTTAAGGTTACTCATTGTTTATTTAATTTATATTCTCAAGTGTACATTTATATGTAACAAGTACAATTTTTTTTTTGCAGGCTCGTAGAGAGGCTTGCCAAAGAAATATATCCCGCCTACCATATAATCATACTATGGGATCTCAATCATTTCCTACTGCCATCAGCCTTGTGGTGAGATTTTGTGTTTACTTGTGCGCTTTACAATTATTTATGATGTCTTTTACTAATTGTATCCTTCTATGTTGGTTGGATATTATAGGCTGAAAGCAATGATGGTCAATTGCCAGATTTTTGTGACTTTTATGAAAGATCGCATAAGTTGAAAGAGACAAATAACTGGATCAACCCTATTTGCGAGGAGTTACATGTAAGGATCTAGTATTTCATGTTTTCTCTATGCATTTCATGTTTTTTCTATTGATTTTTTTTTTATGTTTTTGTTTTAAACTACAGTCGAAAATGGTAGTAGTGAGAGATGAGGCTTCCGAGTCTGGGACTCCAATGACGCAGGAGGAAATTTCGAGAACAGTGCTTGGGGAGAAGAAACAGTACATAAGAGGATTTGGAGTTGGGCCAAGACCCACTTCCTATTCTTCTAGATCTGAAGCTGACATTGCAAGTCATGAGGAGGTTCAAAAATTGCGATCTGAATTAGAGATGCTTCGTGAGGAGAGGCAAAGAGAGCGAGAAGAGGAGCAGAGACGACGTGAGGAGGAACAGAGACAACGTAACGAGGAGTAGAGACAGCGGGACGAAAAGCAGAAACAGCGGTACGAGGAGACACAGAGACGTCAGGATGCCCAACAGAGGGAGATTGACGAACTTAAAAGTTTTATGAGCCAATTCAAGGATAACTATGGCCGCAATCATATGGCATTCGGGTGACGATGGTTCAGTATTAGGTAAGCATATATTAGGTGTTGAATTGTGGACGCGTAGTCATTTTGGCTTGTCTTGTGTTGAACTTAAAATTTGTGTGGTTGTCTTGCGATTGTTATCGTACAATTATAGGTTGTTGCCATAGTAGAACTATATATATGTTGTTTTATGGTCGAACTATAGAACCCGCTTGGTTTTGTGGTTGTCTTTTTTATTACAAGTGCATCTTAATTGTTTTTATTTAGTTGGTGATGTGTGTTTTTATTTATCTTTGGCATTTTAGTTTTGCTATTGCACATTTTTTATATTACAGAGTTTTAGTTTTGCATATTAAAGGTTTTCTAAATTTTCTTTTTTTGGTCAATGAATATTTTGCCGACCGAACTATTGGTCGCCAAAGCTTTTAAGCCTGACCGCCAACAGTTTTACCGACCGAAGGCTGTCGTCGCCAAATCAATCCTCGACCACTGGTTTCTGTCGCCCTTTGTCAACTTTCGCCGACCAAACGTCTTTCGTCGCCAAAACCTTTCTTCTACGCCGACTAAATTTTTTGTCGCTGTTTTTCAGCTTTCGGCGACCAAATGGTTTCCGCGACCACTGGTTTCTGTCGCCCTTTGTCAGCTTTCGCCGACCAAAAGTCTTTTGTCGCCAAAACCGTTGGTCTACGCTGACTAAATTTTTTGTCGCCGTTTGTCAGCTTTCGGCGACCAAATGGTTTTTCGTCGCCAAAACCGTTTCTCAACCTCGATTCGCCAACAAACTGGGCGACTAAAGTTTTTGGTCGGTAAAAGTTTTTTGCGACGAAAATCTGGGCCTTCCGTGACTAAAGGGTTTGCCGCCAAAAGTGTTTTTTCTTGTAGTGTAACCATTGCTTGCTCTTCACCAAAACAATTTCCTACATTGGCTCTATTACTCTTGCAAATGTTTATCTTCTAAACACTCAAAGGGTTACAATGTGTTTATATATATATATATATATATTCAAACTATGTTTTGACTACTTTCAAATACTCAAGTTTTATAATTAAATAGTTTTTCCCTTTTAAATCATTACTTGCTCATACATCTAACGATCATATTTAGGGATATGAAACAAATATCAAAAGTATCTTTCAGGTAGAAAGCTAACTACCGGGCAGAAATGCTTTTCAGATATCCTAGACAAAAGCTAACTACCGGACAGAATGATCAACTACTGGCTCTTAGCACTAGTCATCCGGCCAAGGCAAAAGAAGTGATCCTTGAAGATTTGCAACTAGGGGGCAGTAGGCTCAACAGCCAGCAAAACAAAACGGTCGACCTATCGGTCGTACTACCGTACGTCCAGCAAAGGTAATGAAGCCAGTCTTGAAGATGTGCAATTATCCAGTAGTAGGCTCAACTGCTAGCAAAACTAATCGGTCGACCTACCGATCATCATGCCAGTCGACCAACCCTGTGCAGTTTTGTCGTTGACAGCAAACTCCAAGGTGAAAAATACATTAAATGCACTCCCAACTACCACCAACAGACATATTAAAGAAAATGGTATTTAGGAGACATCTTAGTTCATTTATGAGCTTACTACAACTATTCCACTGAGCAAGATCAAGCATTCAAGAGAATTCAAGAGAAATCTCTTGAAGAAGTGGAATAGGAATTCGAGCCCAATGGATTGCCGAACCACTATAAGTTTTCTTGTCTCTCTTGTCCTCTTTATGTATTACACTTTGGATGTTTGATAAATTACTTAATAGAATTTGAATTTTTAATTGGTTATTTTTACTTAGCAACACAATTCACCCCTCCTCTTGGTTGCCTATTGGGATAACAATTGGTATGAGAGCCTAAACTCTTATAAAGATTTAACAATCTAAGAGCGATCTATGGCAACTCAATCTTCACATGAGAAAAGATGAAACCATCACAAGTAAAGACATTGCTCTCAAAATCTCAACCTCAATAAAGTCAAAAGAAGCGGTAGAAGAAAATGAAAGTAGTGATGATGGTATGGCTCTCATCACCAAAGACTTTAAGAAGTACCTCAAGAGCAAAAAGAGATAGAAAGATAGAAAGTTTAGAAGAAAAGAAGAAAATAGCAAAATGATCAAACCACTTACTATGAGTGCAAGAAGGCCAGATACATCAAATCTGAACGCCCTCAAGTCAAGAAACACTTTAAGAGAGAAAAGAAGAAGGTTATGGCGGCATAGGATAATAGTAATGATAGCGAGTAGGATTAAGACAAGGACATTCAGGATATCACAAACCTTCGTCTCATGGCAAGAGAAGAAAAAGAAGAGGTATTGCATGATTCTATTTTCTTACAAGATGCTTTTGATAAACTTCAAAAAGATATTAAAAAAAAAACAATAAGAAGAATGCCATGCTTAAGAAACTTGCAAATATCTTTCAAAAGAAATATATATTCTCATCGAGGAAAATGATATTTTCGAAGAAGACAATAAAAAACTAAAAAGCATTTCAATAGAATTGGTAGATGATTGTTTAATTGCAAGATTTAAAAAGTGCTCCAAATCATTTCGAAATCAATTATCTAAAATTACAAGTTGATGATTTAACAAATGCTATTGTTAAATTACTAAAGGAAAAGAAGATGCTTTAGATGTCTTACTTAAAAAACAACAATGCTCCTTTTATAAAGCCAAAATTGGTTACGATCCTGACAACCAACAAAAGGCATACAAGAAAATTTCTGAACCACCTACTACTAGTAATACTCATCTTACTTGTCACTATTGTAGAAGAGTAGGACACATTTCACATTCTTATCCTCCAAAGAAAAATGCACATTTTGAAAAGAAAAAGTCCAAAGAACCAAGCTCTTGACACTAATATTCATGGACCCAAGGTCACTTGAGTACCAAAGATCAAGACTTGAGCTTGTGTTTGTAGGTATGCTTCAAATCTATCTCTAAAGAAGGAAAGTGGTACCTTGATAGTGGTTGTTCAAGGCACATGACGGATGACTCCAAGGCATTCAAATCTTCGAAGATAATATAGAAAAGGAAAGATCATCGGTATAGGAAGTATCGGTAAATTTTATTTTCCTACTAATGGCTTGAAGCATAGTCTTCTTAGTATTAGTCAACTATGTGATACAGGTGATCATGTCTCTTTTGAGAAATCTAAGTGCATCATTCAAAGTGTCAAAGATAATAAGAAACTTTTTGTTGGCTAAAGATTTGAAAAAATTTACGTTCTTGACTTAAACAATTTAGGCAATGTGAATGAAAAATATTTTTCAGACATAAGTGATAGTAGTTGGCTATGGCATAGACGCCTTAGACATGCTCATGTGGATACTATTTCAAAATTAGTTAGAAAAGAATTAGTCGTTGATCTTCCAAAAGTTAAGTTTGAAGAAGATAGACTATGTGATGCATGTCAACAAGAAAAACAAACAAATGTTTCTTTCAAATCAAAAAATGTGATTTCAGCTTCTAGACCATTAGAACTATTACGTGTGGACCTTTTTGGACCAACTAGAACCGCAAGTCTTGGTGAAAAATTCTATTATCTTGTTGTTGTTGATGATTACTCTAGATATACATGGGTTAGTTTCTAGCTTATAAGGATGAAACTTTTCCCTGTTTTTCAAAACTTTGATAAAAAAAATTCAAAATGAGAAGTGTATTGTTATTTCTAGCATTTGCATGGACCATGGTAGAGAACTTAAAAGTACTTTATTTGAAAAATATTGTGATGATCATGGCATTGATTATAACTTCTCGGTTCCTACGACTCCTCAACAAAATGGTGTTGCTAAAAGGCAAAATAGAACCCTTGAGAAAATGTCAAGAATCATGTTTTGTGAAAACTCTCTACCAAAATATTTTTGAGCCAAAGCCGTTAATACCGCATGTTATATTTTGAACCGAGCTTTAATTCAACCAATCCTGAAAATGACACCTTATGAGCCATGAAATTATAGAAAACTCAACATTGGTTACTTTCATGCTTTTAGTTGCAAATTTTTTGTTTTAAATAATGACAAAGATCATTTGGGCAAATTTGACTCTAAATCTGATGAGGGTATTTTCATTGGCTATTCCATCTCTAGTAAAGCAAGTGTACTTTGATAGTTGAGGAATCAATTCATGTTTCTTTTGATGAATCTAATCAATCTTCTCTAAGATTATTGATGATGATGAAGTAGAATTTGTAAAAGAAGTTTAAGACCTAACCCTTTGTGATTCAAATGATAAAAATAAACAAATCTCTGCTCAAGTGAAAGAAGATGTGGAATATGATCAACCACTTGACATCAATGGAAACAATCAAGATCTTCCCAAAGATTGGAAGTTCATTCAAAATCACCCTAAAAATCTAATTCTTGATGACTCATTAAAAGGTATATCTACTCGCTCATCTGTCAAAAATATTTGTGGTAATTTAGCTTTTGTATCGCAAATAGAGCCTAAGAATTTGATTAAAACCAAAAATGATGAAAATTAGATTCTAGCCATGCAAAAGGAAATAAATCAATCAGAAAGAAATGATGTTTGGACATTAGTTCTTAGACCTCATGATCATATCATTATTGGAACAAAATGGGTTTATAGAAACAAACTTGATCAAGGTGACATTATTGTTAGAAGTAAACCTACACCAGTTGCACAAAGATATAATCAAGAAAAAGGCATTGACTTAGAAGAAAAATTTGCACTCGTAGCTAGCCTAGAAGCTATTCGCATGCTACTTGCATTGCATGTTTCAAAAATTTCAATTTTCATCAAATGAATGTCAATAGTGCATTTTTATATGGTTTTATCAATGAGCAAGTCCTCTGCAATCAAGCTTCAATGCAGCCATGAGTTTCATCTCTGGGAGATCGATATTGTTTTCTATAGTCCCCATAGCAAGCCATGGGCCGTGGTGGGATGGTCTGAATCTGAGTCTTCTATGTCAACGCTGACTTGGTGGTAAATAATGATAGAATTGCATAATCACACTGTGTTGAAATTTGATTAGTATAGTTTAAATAAGTAGATTATGATAATGAATATGTTTTGTGTTCACAGTGGATTATATGTTAACTATCTGTGTGGTGAGTATAATACATGATAATATTATTTGATAAAGTTATTGTAACGCCCCAACTTTTGGCACGTTAAATTTTTTTTATTTAAAACACTTTATGTATCGAAATAAATTATAGAAAGAAACTAACTTTTATTTAATGATAAATTATTCCAGCGTTAAACATTTAGGTAAAACAAGTTGCAAACTGAATTGACCAAAATACCTTTTCAGGTTTACAAATTTATTTAAGATAAACTAAAACCTTAAACTAATCTACGGGTAAGGCAACCAGGTGAATGTCTCTCATCCAGTAATGTCCAGCTCTTCCGATACGATCGGTTCCTCTATATGCACTTCTACATCTGGCATGAAACGCCAGGGGCAAAGAAGTTGCACCGATGAGTAATGAAACTCAGTAGGACAGATTACCCGAAAAACCAAACCCAAGAACATACAACATTCAACAGTTCATATTGATAGACAATAAATAACAACACATGCTGATAACAAATAAAAATAAGCAGTAAACACGTCGGTTTATTATGCTCTTTTTCGCTTTTATTATCTTGTTTAAGTGGGACGACGTCCTGTCACATGGCACGACGGCCGGAGCATGCACGTGGGACTGTATACCCCTTAGCACACCTCGGGGCTTGAACCCAGTAAGCAAGCTGCATGTGGGACTGGTTACCCCTTACCATTCCTCGGAATGACATCCGGTAATCCACCATACACGTGGGACTGGTGACCCCATAGTATCTTCGGAACGACGTCCGGCATCAACCATACATGTGGGACTAGTTACTCCTTAGTATCTTCGGAACGACAAATTTCACGACGGCCATACCCGGCATAACCACAAATTTCAATCTTCAAGTTTGATTAAAGTTGTTCTCTACAACTAACAACGAACTGAAATTTAACATTTACAATCAACACATGTTAGGCATCAATGCATATTAATGAGATTTTCAACTCTCACGAGATCCCATAAAGATTTGAAGACATAATCAAAGTATAGTGGATACATGTGAGAGTGTTCATGCTGTCTGGTGAACAAAATACAAAATATAATCATAGCCGATGTACTCGAACATTACATTAAACATGTTGAAATTCTGCTCTATATATCAACAGGTCGCTCGAGCGACCCTACCTCACTCGAGCGGCCAAAACAAGCTTACTATCCGAATTTGAAACTTAAAAATTTCTGTAGCTCGCTCGAGCGGCCTATTAAAAAATTTTTAATAAAATTCAAAAATTTCACTAAAACAAGCATACATAATTTTTTTTTTATACTAAAATTCAAAAGTTTTCACATCAACCTCGCTCGAGCGAGCTATCGTCTTTTCCAGATTCTGGAATTTCCAGAACTGAACATTTCATACGAATAAAATCCTAAAAATTCAATAGAACTACTAACAAATCATAAAATCATGCAATAACAATAAAATTGAACATCCTATGGTTGGTAGGTAAGCAATCCTACCTCAATTTGGTGAAAACGGTGACGATTAGAACGAATTTTGGCGAGAAAACTTCGACCCAACTTTCTCTCTCTTCAAGAACACCTTCAAAATTTCTTCTGGATTTCTCTCCAACACCTCACAACACACTCTCTAACCTTCTGGATTTCGAATATACGTCTAAAACCCAACGATTGGCCGTCCTATTTATAGATTCGAGGGGAAAATCCCTCTTAATGTCCAAATTAAATCCGTAATTCATGGCCATGAAAACCCAAATTGAATTCTCATAAAATCCCTATTAATCTGTCATCAAATCCGATTAAAATCCGTTCATTTGTCATTAAAACGAAAGGAATCCGAAGTTTATTCGTTAATTATTCGGAAAAATCTCATTCAATGGCCATGAATTCGAAGAAATCTCAAAAGATGCCATTTTTTAAGTTGCTGAAAATGATAGCTCGGTCGAGCGACCTATAGCTCGCTCGAGCGGCCTATTAAAATAATATTTTATATTTTTTTAATTATTTTTTAATTATTATTATTTATTTTTTTTAAACTCCGAACTTAAATAGTGAAATACTCGAAATAAAACACTTCTGAAGCGTGTAGGTGCACAAGGGAGCTGAGCGTGCCGAAAGAAGCATTGAAATTAGACTCCGTTTGACCCTAAACTACCTTAGATAGTGCTCTAAACTTGCTGCAGGCGACAGTCCAGCTTCACAAATTAGTTTCTAGCATGTTCTCTTACTAAAAAACTTCATATTATTGGTAATATAGATTACAAGTATAAATATTATGTCCAAAATTTAAAAAACATTATTCCAAACAAAATATAAGTCAAAATAGATCTTATTTTTGTCTTTTTAATAACGATTCACTACGGGACCTACCGCAATCGCGAAGTCACGACGGAGGGCAGGGCCACCGTGGTCAGACATTTCGAGAAAAAGACACGTGTCAAGTATACATTGGGATACTTGGCAAACATTAATTTTAAATTATTTTAAAATTACGGATTATTACAATCTATCCCCCTTAAAAAAATTTGTCCTCGAAATTACATAGGATAGTTAAGCAAAAAGTTCAGGGTGATTGGCTTTCATAACATTCTCTTGTTCCCAAGTAGATTCTTCTATATTCTGGTGACACCAAAGCACTTTGACCAATTTAATGGTCTTACCCCTTAGACACTTTTCACCGTGATCTAAAATCTGAATTGGTTTCTCTTCATAAGTTGTGTCTTCATCTAAAGTGATGTCTTCCCATCTAATGATGTGCGTTGGAATCGCCATATACTTCTTCAGCATTGACACATGAAAGACGTTGTGCACTCAATCTGTGGCGGTAATGCCAAACGATAAGCAACTTTAATATTCTTTCTAAAACTTCAAACGGCCCAATGTATCATGGCATTAGCTTTCCCTTTTTACCAAACCGTGTAATGCCTCTTCTCGGTTTGATCTTCAGAAAGACATGATCGCCTACTTCGAACGTCAACGGCCGTGTTCTCTTGTCAACGTAGCTCTTCTATCTACTTTGCGCCGTCAGTAATCTTTGCTTAATGACCTTAACCTTCTCAGTAGTTTCTTGAACCAACTCCGGTCCCAAGAAACTTGTCTCTCCGACCTCAGTCCAGCATATTGGAGAGTGACAAGGTCGACCATATAGAGCCTCATATGGTGCCATCTGTATGCTTGCCTGATAACTATTGTTGTATGCAAATTCTACCAGCGGCAAATGTCGTTCCCAGTGGCCTTGAAAATCTAGCATACAGGCTCTCAGCATATCTTCCAATGTCTGAATTGTGCGCTCTGACTGACTGTCAGTTTGGGGATGGAAAGCCGTGCTCAAGTGCACATTCGTCCCCAAAGCCTTCTGCAAGCTTTGCCAAAATATCGAGGTAAAACGAGGATCTCGATCTGACACTATCATGATTGGCACACCGTGCAATCAGATTATCTCTCGAATGTAGAGTCGACTATAAGACTCCATGGTATCTGTCATCCTGACCGGCAAGAAATGTGCCGACTTGGTTAATCTGTCCACAATGACCCAAATAACGTTGTGTCCTTGTGCTGATCTTGGTAGTCCTGTCACGAAATCCATTGTGATAAGTTCCCACTTCCAACCCGGAATCGGTAACGGTTGAAGCGTCCCACCAGGTTTTTGATGTTCTTCCTTAACTTGTTGACACGTTAAACATGTTGAGACAAATTTGGCGACATCCTTCTTCATCCCAGTCCACCAATACTGTCTCCGAAGATCCTTATACATCTTGTTACCTCCTGGATGAACAGCAAAACTAGATTGATGGAACACCTTCAACACTGACTCTCTTAATGTCCCAACATTTGGTACAAACAACCATGACTGGTATCTCAAACCCCCGTCAGCACTAACCTCCCAACCTGTTGTAACTTCTCCCATAGCTATTCGGTGCCTAATAAATGACATCTCTTGGTCAAAACTGTGTACGAGTAATATCTCTCTATGCAACTCTGGTGTTGCAACCAAGGCATTTAAGCTAGCCACGTCCGAACTCTCTGTCGGCTGAAGAACAAATCCACTTACTGACTCCATCATCTTCCATTCGTGGATTGCCAAATTTGTCACACCCTAATTTTCAAATACATGGCATAATCCTATTTACCATTCCAAAACCTTACAATTTCTCAAAATATAATTTCTAAAATCCTTCATTGATAAAATGTTTCAAATATTACAGTTCATGGGTGGCACTCCCGGCCTATCACCCCAAAATATAGTTTGAACAAATACAATACCATTTGCTTTCAAATACAATGAAGGAACAAAAGGGGAGTTAGTTTACATCTTTCAAAAATAGTTCTAAAGATGCTATGTAACTCCTATATGACGGTCTTCTCAAAACATGCACCACCATGCATTCATACACTCCATGTCAAGTCTCCGGATCTGTACTTGAAAGAATGAAGGGGTGAGCTAAAAGCCCAGTAGAGATATCTACGCCAATATTATATGAATATGAATGATATGGCATGCTTCATGAACAGTTCATAAAAACATGTGGATGACAATTAATCCATTAGTTTAGAACGCAATACTGTATGTCAACCATTTTGATCAATTCGCAGTTCTCATATCAACTCAGCTATCATGTTCCAACTAGCACATCACCCAATGGTGTCTAGACAACATCGAAACATACTAGCACATCACCCGTCGAAGGCTAGACCATGTATATATATATAACTAGCACATCTCCCGTCGGAGGCTAGACATCACACAACTCCCGCCGGAGGCTAGAAATCGCATCATGTCATTGCAATACAAATTCATAGTTTGACCCTTTACCGGCCATTCACATATCACGCCAATCACAATTTAATCTCATAGTGAAAGAGAAACGAAAATATGCATAAAGGCGTCGAACCCTACAAAATTTATTGCCACTATAAGACCTCGCTTGTGTCACACGTCCCACATACCATGTGTATGAGAGGAAGTACTCTTAAACGTCCATAATCTCAAATTAGGGTGAAAATCGTCAGTACAAGTCGCCCGACAAGTCGCTTGAGCGGCTAAAAAGTCGCTGGTCGCACCAAAAATCAGTGGGGGTCGCTAGATAGTCGCTAGAGCGACTTGGTCGCTAGATGGTCGCTAGAGCGACTTGGTCGATCTCTGGTTCGCACAGACAGTTCGCCACTCGTTCGAATCGGCCAAAAACGCAACTATACCCACTCTAAACACAAATTCAACTACCAATACCATGAATATACACATAATAAGGGTGAGACATCCCTACCTAAAGCTTTAAAGTGGTGGATTTGGCGAAGAGGTAGAAGCCCTACCTTTGGTGGTCCTCCAAGCTCGAACTCCGCACTTCCCGAGCACCAAATCAAGATCCGTCTTCGATTTCACGTTAACCACGATGCAAGCTTCCTATATCTCCAAGGAATTTGAAAATGGTGAAGTAGATTGGTGGAGATATTAGAGAGAAGGTGGCGCTCAAGGGTAGAGAGAGAGAGAGAGAGATGGGGAAAAATGAGGGCTTATCCCCCCTTTAGCCCCAAAAATCTGACTTTAGGGCCTCCCATGGGCTCCCACGTAAAATAATACGTATGTAACGCGCGCGAAATAAAACCAAAGACCACGGGCTCGGGTCTTATAATAAAAAATCCAGAACATATAATAATAAACCAAACGATTATTCCACGATTAAATTTTTAAATAATTATCTTTTAAAACTCAAAATTTTCCGAGTCCTTACATCCTCCCCTCCTTAAAAGGAATTTCGTCCTCGAAATTTAAACCAACATGTCGACACCGACACCTCTGCACACGATCACAAGTAAGATATGGATACTCCGCCAGAACTCTAAAGCAATAGTATAAGACACCGATACTTCTAATAATACCACACTCCATGTACGGACACACCATCATTATCTCAATATTTACTATAAATTAATCCGTGCTTTCAGAAAGCTCAACGGATGCCAACTATCAAGTCATCATGTTCAAACAAAATCAATCAAGCACATCAACTCGACTCATGCATACACCATGCTCAATGAGTATATAACAACCAATGCACAATCAAGTTCTCAAATTCAGGAACTCATATCCACGATATTGATATGCATAACACGTCCCATAATCCATAAATTCAAGAAAACACACTACAGAAACACATAATTCATTTTCCATTAACATCCAATAAACACATAATCATGGTGGCAAACACGCCCCAAACCATTATTCCGCTAACAAAAGTATAGTAATCAAGGGGTAAAAAGATGTGGGTATTTCTCCTGAACCTCGTCCTCACGTTCCCAAGTCGACTCCTCTTTACCTTGATTGCCCCATAGTACACGAACCAAAGGTATTGTCTTACCTCTCAACACTTGCTCACGAGAGTCCAAAATACGTATCAGTTGCTCCTCATAGGACCCATCAGCTTCAAGTTCTAGTTCGGACCATACCAAAATGTGAGAAGGATCCGGTTCATACTTCCTCAACATCGAAACATGAAACACGTCATGCACACCCGACAACTTTGGCGGCAAGGCCAAACGGTAAGCAACCTCTCCAATTCTTTCGATAATATCAAATGGCCCAACATATCTTAGAGATAGCTTCCCCTTTCGTCCAAAACGCGATAAGCCTCGCCATGGTGATACTTTCAAAAACACATGGTCTCCCACCTCAAATGATAACGGACGACGACGTCGATCGGCATAGCTCTTTTGTCGACTTTGAGCGGTAAGTAATCGTTGGCGAATCACCTTGACTAGCTCGGTAGTCTTCTCTTGAGCTAACAACAGTTGCTTATGAATCAACTTCATGCTCTCAGTAGTCTCACCAATCAAATCCGACCCAACAAACGTTGCCTCACCCAATTCGGTCCAAAATATCGGCGATCTACACGGCCTACCGTACAAAGTCTCAAACGGTGCCATCTCAATACTCGACTGATAGCTATTATTATATGCGAACTCAACGAGTGGCAAGTGATCCTCCCAACTTCCCCGAAAAATCTAGGATGCATGCCCGAAACATGTCTTCAAGAATCTGAATCGTACGCTCGGATTGTCCATCAGTCTGTGGGTGATACGCAATATTAAATAGTAAGTTCGTTGCAAGCGCTGCTTGCAAACTCTGCCAAAATTGTGCTGTGAATCGTGGGTCTCGATCGGACACAATAGAAATTGGAATCCCATGCAATCGGATAATCTCACGTACATACAACCGACTGAGCTTCTCAACTGAATCAGTAACCTGAATCGGTAGAAAGTGAGCGGTCTTGGTTAGACGGTCCACTACTACCCATATCGCATCATGCCCTCTCGGTGATCTCGGCAAACCGGTAACAAAATCCATTGTCACGTTCTCCCACTTCCATTCCGCTACTGGCAATGGTTGTAACTCCCCCGCAGGTCGTTGGTGTTCGGCCTTCACTTGTTGGCATGTTAAACATCTCGACACAAATCTCACTACATCTCTCTTCATTCCGAACCACCAAAATTGTCGACACAAATCATGATACATTTTTGTCCCACCAGGATGAATGGCTAAAGGCGAGTGATGAAACTCTCGTAAAATCTCTTCCCGACAAGCGACGGGTACAAACAACTTCCCTTGAAATCGAAGGCTTCGATCTGCACAAATCATCCATCCATCTCGTGCATTGCCACTCAAGAAATTTCGACGCAATTGCTCTGTCTCTTCATCATGTTGTTGAGCGTCCACTACTCGGGTGGATAAGGTGGATTGGATGGTCAAATTACACAATGTTGCTCCATCACTATCTTCCTCAAAATGTGTCGCATAACTTCCCAACTCATTCATCACTTTCCACTCACGAATGGCCAAGCTCGCCAATTGGGTTGGTTTTCTACTCAAAGCATCCGCTACAACATTCGCCTCATCCATCACTATCTTCCTTAGCACTTGTAGTGTAATTCTTAAATGGTCCTCATGTTCTTGCTCCGATAAGGAATAGATTAGTATGTCATCAATAAAAATGCCAACAAATCTATCCAAATACGGTGCAAAAACTTGATTCATCAAGCACATAAATACAACTGGTGCGTTGGTAAGTCCAAACGGCATCACTACAAACTCATAGTGACCGTAACGAGTTCGAAACGCCGTCTTTGGTACATCCTCCTCCTTGATTCGTAGTTGATGATACCCAGATCTTAAGTCAATCTTTGAGAAACAAGTGGCTCCTCTCAGTTGATCAAACAAATCATCTATTATAGGCAAAGGGTATTTGTTCTTTATCGTGACCTGATTAAGTCGACGATAATCTATACACACGCGTAGTGTTCCTTCCTTTTTCTTCACAAACAAAGCCGGTGCTCCCCACGGCAATACACTAGGATGAATATATCCCTTCTCCAGTAGCTCTTGTAGTTGCATCTTCAACTCCTGCAACTCAGCTGGCGTCATGCGATACGGCGCCATCGATATCGGAGCTGTTCTTGGTTGCAGCTCAATTGAGAAATCCAACTCTCGCTTCGGTGGTAATCCCGGTATTTCTTCCGGAAACACGTCGGCAAACTCGCAAACAACCTTTGGTAAACTTAAATTTTTCCGGTCCACTTCGTTCAACTTCAGACTTGCTAACCAACCAGTCAGCGGATCATACCACCTGGATTGCGCCATCGAAGCTGGGTCTTGTCTATCCCCCTTAAATTTGAAGCATGTTTCGCTAGTTGAATAGGCAGTTACAGTCTTCCGATGACAATCAATTATAGCTCTATGAGCCGATAACCAATCCATGCCTAGGATGACGTCAAAGTCAACCAACTCAATGACTCGTAAGTCACAAGTCAACCGAAGACCTGATATCTCTATATCACAAGTTTGACATATTCTACCAACCGCTACTTGTCCTCCTAAGGGTGACGTGACATACATTGATGTGTTTAAGTCCTCGGTCTCTAAACCCAACGCTCGTGTACATGCAGCAGATACAAATGAATGCGAAGCACCAGAATCAAATAAGGCTTGCACACAAGTACTGAATAATACGAGTGTACCTTGTATAACTGCTGGGTCATGTTCATCATCCTGTCCCTGAAGGGCGAAGATCCTACCTCCTGAGACTTGATTACCTCCCACATTCTGACTCTGGCCAGATCTGTTCTGCCCGTTACCTCCCGACCTACTTTGCTGACTTTGTTGTTTCGGCGTGCGTGGGCATTCCCTTCTCATGTGACCTTTTTCATTGCAGTTGAAACAAGTCACGTCAACCATATTCCTTACAGTCCCTTGGCTACCACTGTTGGTCTGATTCCTCGCCTGACTGGCTTGTCCAGACCCTTGTGATTGCTGCTGCTGTGGTCTGAAGGATCTACTTCGGTCAAAACCGCGGATACTATTGTTTCCTCCAGTCCTGATAGGTCCACCTGACCCTTGACTGGCCCTTCTTCGTTGTTCCTAGTTCTGTCGAGAATCCAACGCCTCGCCCTCTAATGTAAGCGCACTGCTCACTACCTTTGCATAAGTGGCACCCTCCTGGGACATAAGTTTTCCTCAGATGGCAAGACTCAATCCCCACTCGAACCGTCTGGCTCTTGCCTCATCAGTTGGTACCAGAATGGATGCATGCCTAGACAGCTCGTCGAACCTTGCAGCATACTGTGTGACATTCATACTGCCCTGTTTTAGATTCATGAACTCTTGGAGCATGGTCTGCTTGACTGTCGCTGAAAAATATTTTCCAAAGAACAACTCCTTGAATCGACCCCAAGACATGGTTCCGACCTCATGAGTTGTCTTGACAACATCCCACCAAAAATCGGCCTCCCCTCGCATTTGATGAGCAGCCAACGCAACCTTATCACTGTCACTGGTGATCTCCATTGTTTCGTATAGCTTTTCCATCTGTTTCAGCCAGACCTCTGCTACTGCCGGGTTGGGTTCTCTACTAAACACTGGTGGACGTTGCCTACCAAAATCCGCTAATAACATGCCTCAAGTCGTTGGAGCTCTTGGCAAGGTATTTGGCATTAGTGGTGGCGGGTATGGATAGTATGGCATTTACTGATAGTATGCCATGGGTGGCTGGTGTTGAGCCAATGGTGCGTTTGGTGTCGGTTGCTGCTCGGGCGCCTGAGGTGGTGGTGGAGGCACCTGTTGTGGTGGCGGCGGTGGCACGTGAGGTGGGGATGGCGGTGGCCTCTGAGACTGTGGTGGGGTTGCCATTTGAGCAGCCACAAATGCATGGAACAATTGTGCTAACTGCTCTGCTCCTGGGATGATATTGGAGAAAATGGTTGTGTTGGTAGGTGGAGGTTGGTTGTTGACGTTCCCCTGGTCAAGCATCTCATTGACAACCCAACCCCCGTTGCCATTATTACCGTTAGTGCCATTGAGTTCGTCTTGGGAAGCCATTTTGTGAATTTTAAGTTTGATCTTTAAGGGGATAGATCTTACTCTACAACGTTGTTTTTTTTTTTATAAGCGATATAGAATGACTAACATAAATGTTAAGAGTTTATGCAAACTTAAACTTTGAGGATAAAATGAGTGAAACTTTTATTCATTTATGTTTACAACAGTTGAATACATGATCACATAAGATAAGAAGACAACATCTAGTACACATAATTATTCTCCATCTATCCTTAATCACCTCACCGTCGTAAACTTATTGTAACCTACTCTCCCTCTCTAAGCAAACAATTGCGGGTAGTGGTCCCGCATCTGCCACTCCTTCTCCCATGTCTCCTCCTCAACTCCATAACAGCGCCATTTGACTCTGCAACACATATTGTTCTTCTCCCACTGATTGCGGTCAGCTATCTCTAAGATTTCAATCGAAGTCTCAGTATAGGTATCCATGTCCGTGAAATCTACCCCTTCATGAGGAGTAACAATCCTACGTCCGTCCATTGGCTTCTCCTTCTGGCACCAATTCATAGGTACCAGATTACCCCATATAAACCTGAAGCCATCAGGTACATCCACCCGATATTGCTGCCCTACGCGCCCATAGATATAGATAGGGCCAAGATAGAACGGAGCCATCAGTGCTTTGAAACTACACCGAATCTTGGGTGGTACCCGGGCATATATCATCGTCCCTGCGGGGTACACTGATGTGCGGGTCCACCCCCAAGTTCGATTATCTCATTCCGGCTCTGGTGCCGGTGGTGGAATAACCTAAATAAGAACCTCCTTCATCTCCTCTTCCTCATCCTGCTCCTCTACAGCAAGCTCTGGATTAGCCAAATTAGCCCAACCAGTAAGAATAGTAGCATGGTGTGGTGCAAAGGGCTGCTGAGGTGGACCAAATACTTGTGTTGCCTCTACTAGAGCCTCCTCTGGAAACTCCTCAACTGGATCCTCAATCCACTCAGCATGATCCTTGGGGTTACCCCCAAACAAAAGATGCACTTCTTGCACATTGCTGGATCCGGAGTTCGACATCTGACAATGGACAAAAATAGTTATATATTAGACTTACAGTAGTATCGCAATAACTCACAACATTAAATCTAACCCAGCCTCTAACTAGCGTAGGAAAACACAAGACTCGTGCTACCCATCTACCCACGGTCGCATGGAGGTCAAACCTAAGCTCTGATACCAAATTGTATCGCCCCAACTTTTGGCACGTTAAATTTCCACGTTAAATTTTTTTATTTAAAACACTTTATGTATCGAAATAAATTATAGAAAGAAACTAACTTTTATTTAATGATAAATTATTCCAGCGTTAAACATTTAGGTAAAACAAGTTGCAAACTGAATTGACCAAAATACCCTTTCAGGTTTACAAATTTATTTAAGATAAACTAAAACCTTAAACTAATCTACGGGTAAGGCAACCAGGTGAATGTCTCTCCTCCAGTAATCTCCAGCTCTTCCGATATGATCGGTTCCTCTATATGCACTTCTACATCTGGCATGAAACGCCAAGGGCAAAGAAGTCGCACTGATGAGTAATGAAACTCAGTAGGACAGATTACCCGAAAAACCAAACCCAAGGACATACAACATTCAACAGTTCATATTGATAGACAATAAATAACAACACATGCTGATAACAAATAAAAATAAGCAGTAAACACGTCGGGTTAATTATGCTCTCTTTCGTTTTCATTATCTTGTTTAAGTGAGACGACACCCTGTCACATGGCACGACGGTCGGAGCATGCACGTGGGACTGTATACCCCTTAGCACACCTTGGGGCTTGAACCCGGTAAGCAAGCTACATGTGGGACTGGTTACCCCTTACTATTTTGGAACGACATCCGGCATCAACCATACATATGGGACTGGTTACCCCTTAGTATCTTCGGAACGACGTCCAACATCGGGCAGCACGACGTCCATACCCGGCATAACCACAAATTTCAATCTTCAAGTTTGATTAAAGTTGTTCTCTACAACTAACAACGCACTGAAATTTAACATTTACAATCTACACATGTTAGGCATCAATGCATATTAACGAGCTTTTCAACTCTCACGAGATCCCATAAGGATTCGAAGACATAATCAAAGTATAGTGGATACATGTGAGAGTGTTCATGTTGTCTGGTGAACAAAATTCAGAATATAATCATAGCCGATGCACTCGAATGTTACATTAAACATGCTGGAATTCTACTCTGTATATCAACAGGTCGCTCGACCGACCCTACCTCGCTCGAGCGGCCAAAACAAGCTTACTGTCTGAATTTGAAACTTAAAAATTTCTGTAGCTCACTCGAGCGGCCTATTAAAAAAATATTTTTTTTTTTTTACGAAAATTCAAGAATTTTCACATCAACCTCGCTAGAGCGGCCCAAGCTCGAGCGAGCGAGCCATCGTTTTTCTCAGATTCTGGAATTTCCAGAATTGAACATTTCATACGAATAAAACCCTAAAAACTCAATAGAACTACTAACAGATCATAAAATCATGCAATAACAATAAAATTGAACATCCTAAGGTTGGTAGGTAAGCAATCTTACCTCAATTTGGTGAAAACGGTGACGATTAGAACGAATTTTGGCGAGAAAACTTCGACCCAACTTTCTCTCTCTTCAAGAACACCTTCAAAATTTCTTCTGGATTTCTCTCCAACACACTCTCTAACCTTCTGGATTTCGAATATACGTCTAAAATCCAACGATTAGCCGTCCTATTTATAGATTCGAGGGGAAAATCCCTCTAAATGTCCAAATTAAATCCTCAATTCATGTCCATGAAAACCCAAATTGAATTCTCATAAAATCCCTATTAATCTGTCATCAAATCCGGTTAAAATCCGTTCATTTGTCATTAAAACGAAAGGAATCCGAAGTTTATTCGTTAATTATTTGGAAAAATCTCATTCAATGACCATGAATTCGAAAAAATGCCAAAAGATGTCATTTTCGAAGTTGCTGAAAATGATAGCTCGCTTGAGCGACCTATAGGTCGCTCGAGCGGCCTATTAAAATAATATTAATTATTTTTTTAATTTTTATTATTTATTTTTCTAAAACTCCGAACTTAAATAGTGAAATACTCTAAATATATATCAAACATTAATTTTAAATTATTTTAAAATTACGTATTATTACAAGATAGTTAAGCAAAAAGTTCAGGGTGATTGGCTCTCATAACATTCTCTTGTTCCCAAGTAGATTCTTCTATATTCTGGTGACGCCAAAGTACTTTGACCAATTTAATCGTCTTACCCCTTAGACGCTTTTCACCGTGATCTAAAATCTGAATTAGTTTCTCTTCATAAGTTGTGTCTTCATCTAAAGTGACGTCTTCCCATCTAATGATGTGCGTTGGAATCGCCATATACTTCTCCAGCATTGACACATGAAAGACGTTGTGCACCCGATCAATCTGTGGCGGTAATGCCAAACGATAAGCAACGTCGCCTATTCTTTCAATTTAAATTAGAAATTAATAGTAAGATTCAAGCATTATCAATTTAAAAAAAATTACTAAGATTCAAGCATTATCAATTTAAATAAAATTACTAAGAGACTGAGAAGACAAAAGCAAAAAAAATATTGAAAAAAATTATATTTTTACTTATTTTTCACATTTTTTGAACATAATTTTTAATTTTTTCAATGTCTTATCGAAATGAACAATAATCAACCAAAAAATTGAGGAAAAATAAAAAGTTATAAAAAACTTAGTGTACCTAAAGATCATGAGGGTAAAAATTATATTTTGACTTATTTTTCATATTATTTTATTTGATTTGATTTGATTTTTAATTGTTGAACATTATGTTTATTTTTTTAAATTTTTTTATCAAAATAAACCAATAATCAATAAAAAATAAATTAAAAAATTAGTGTACAAAAATTACAACAGATAACCTTATTTGTTTTGATTTATTATTATATTTTCACTATTATGCAGAGATACATAAATGAAACTACAATAAATAACATTATCTGTTGATATATTGTGCATAAATACATAGGCTAATTTACAATAGATAACATTATCTATATTTTATATTATGTCAAAATATAGAGTAAGTTATTATCTATATTTTATATTATGTCAAAATATAGAGTACAAATTAGAATAGATAACCTTATCTGATGTTATCTTAAACAGAAATACAAAAACTAAATTACAGTAGATAACCTTATCTGTTTTGATTAATCATTGCGTTTTCACCATTATACAAAGACACATAAATGAAAATACAACAGATAACATTATCTATTTGTTATAAATGAAAATACCCTAATGCGTACATAGGTCGTGAGGGTGCAAATCATGTTTTGACTTATTTTTCATATTTTATGCTTTTCTTAATTTTTGAGCATAATTTTTAATTTTTTTTGAAATTTCTTATTGATCAATTTTTTTTTTTTGAATTTTTTTATCTTGATGAACAAATAATTAATAAAAAAATATATGCAAAATAAAAAGTTATAAAAAATTAGTGTACCAAAAGGTCATGAGGGCACAAATCATGTTTTGATTTTTTATATTTTTTATATTTGTTTATTTGTAGACATAACTTTTTATTTTTAAAATTTTTTTATCAAGATCAATAAAAAATAGATGAAAAATAAAAAGTTACAAAAATATTGGTGTATTAAAAAGTCGTAAGGGCACAAATCATGTTTTGACTTATTTTTTATATTTTTTAATTTTTTTAAAATTTCTTCTCAAAAAGAACCAATAATTGATAAAAATAACTACAAAATAAAAAGTTACAAAAAAATTAGTGTACCAAAAGGTGGTGAGCACTTTAAAATTTGTTAAAATCTATAATAAAGGCAACCAAAGGAGCTAACCTATTAATACTTTTAAAAGAGTGTACTCTAACTACTTATACTTTTAAAATAGTGAATCTTAACTCGACAAACAAATTAGGCAGGGCTTAATGTGTTAATTAACCACATATTTAGAATTTTAAACTAATTTCGTTTCTTTTAACAGCTTTTATTAATTCTAAATCAAAAGTCTTTCATAATTGAATTTGTCTTTGACAATAATAATTTTAAGAATAAAAATATTTAATAATTTAAAAATCTTAAAAATACAAAAATAAATTAAAAAGGGGTTGTTATAATTGTTTTATAATTTAGTGATTCATTTTTTATGCTCAATAACAAAAATGAGGATTTTTTAATTTAATTTGACCCAATAAACGAATTTCAAAAGAGCCAACTCTTCAACTTCTATTTGGATTATGATAATTATTGACTTATTGGCTTATTATTTTTTATCCTTTGGTGAAATATTTTTATAATTTTTTGTTTTGTATCAATTTTTTTATGGTTGTTGGTTCGCTCGACAAGAGATTTTAAATAAGTATAAAATTATGTCAAAAACTAAATATTTTTTAGAAAAGACCAAAAATAAACCCAAAATAGCATTTGTGTTGACTTATTTTCGTCTTTAGTGAACTTTTTTAAGCTTTTGGGCATAATTTTATATTTTTTAAATTCCTTTGTTAAGATGAACCAATAATCACAAAAAAAAATAATGAAAAATAACAATTATGAAAAAAATTAAATAAAAAATAATCAATTAAATTAATTTTGGCCAAATAGAACTTATACTCATCCAAATTTAAAAGTTGGGTAAAATGCTACCAAGGTTTCTAATAGTTGCATAGATCTCCCTTAAGATTTCAAACAATACAATTATCTCCCTTTTTTTTTTAAATATTAAATTACTACACCTTGTTGTTAAGTTTTTCATTAACGCCGTTAATTTTTATTCATAAAAGATCAAATCTCCCTCTTAAAATATCCCATCTTAAATGTTTTTGTCTTTCTTAAATGTATTTAATCTATTTATGTGTGTATTTAAATATATTTATAATTACATATACGAATATCTATAGTGTAAAATTATTTTTAAATTTAAAATTTAAAATATTTAAATAAAATTGGACTTACGTTATATTTTTATTGTGCAAATAAATATATTTTGTATATTATATATTATTTATTTTATAAAAGATATTTTAATTAATCACTTAATGCATATTGTTAAGTTTGTATTCCTTATGCATATTTTAAGCACATATATTTTTAGTCTATTTTATCAATAAAAAATTATGACTTTTTATTTAATTTATTTTATTATATTTTAAAATTTTTTCCATTCGAGCTTTAGATATTTAAATTAAATTAAAATTTAATTGTATTAGTTAATTTACAAATTTACTTATGCATCTTACATGTTAGTAATCCTTATTTAGTTTTATAAAGATAATATATCTACTTAACAAATTTTATTATTCACATACACCATAACTTATCATATCAAAAAAAAAAAAAAAATTAGTTATGTATTAGTCAATGTAATTTATGTTTTTCCCCAGTTATGGATATGTCATCAAGTGCTGAAAGTTTTCTTAGGGTTAGGAATAAAATGTGTTATTATGACATAAATGTCATTCTTAAAGTCACAAATAATGCAAAAATAAAAAATTAACAAATAAAAATGAATTAAAAAATAATCTAGTTAAATTAGGCCAAATAACAATTTACATGTACCTCTTTCGTTGATAAAAATATATATAGAAACTAAAAAAATAACCAAACATATAAGTTCAAAAATTATTAATTTAATAGATATGTGATTTTATTAGGTGATAAATTAAAATATCTTTTGTAACAAAAATAATAATTTATATATAAGATGCATATTTATTTGCACAAACTTAAAAAAATATAACTCAAGTTTAATTTTATTTAAATACTTAAAATTTTAATTTTAAAAATTATGTTATACTATATATGTTTGTATATATAATTGTAGAATATATATTTTAATGCACACATAAATAGATTAAATATATTTTAAAAGTAAATAAAAATACTTAAGATGTGACATCTTAAGAGGGGTAATTTAGTCTTTTACGAATAAATATTAACGAAACTAATGATGCTAATAGAAATCTAACGACATGGGATAACAATTTAATGATTTCAAAAGCATACGAAATAATTGTATGTTTTGAAATTTTATGGAAGGTTAGTGCATTTTACCCTTAAAATTTTTATCTCGCTCTTTAATTTAAATAGTAATTTGTCCCTACCCATTCTGATATGAGACATTTTATTGACCAACCAATTATTAAGACTTCTAACAAAATGAGTTTATAGAGTTCCACTTACCCATCATATATAAATATTAAAAGTTCTCAGAGTTGTGAATGCATAAAATATAATTAAACAAATAACTTCAAGGACATGGAAAGTACATACATCACTCAATTTGTAAAAGTTAAAAAAATATAACTTGTTTGTGGCCCAAACACAACCCACTGTTAACTATTTAGGCAAATAACTTCATTATGTACAATACAACTTCTTGTATTCAATAAGTCAAGATAACTAATCTCAATTTTCTTTAGGCTCTATCACCAAGCTAACTAATATGTTACATAGCAACATCATTAGCACAATTCTAACGTGAATTCAAACATGTAAACTAACGAGGGTAAAATGTAATTGAGAAAATACATTTAACCCCCCAGGTTAATTACAGAGTTCGGGCGAGACCGAATAACATATCCAGAAGCACGTGCCGATCACGTGAGATAGTGGCCGACACGAGGAGTGCCGACCATACCCAAATCAGGGTAACAGAATCAAACATTGAAGGATGCCGACCTGAGAAAGGCGGATCCATGACATGCCGAACTGACAGGGTCGGTCAGGGTTACGGGCAGCCCAAGAAAGGCGACCTGTAACTGTTTTTCCGAGAAGGATGTGACAGAATCAATCAGTTATGGACGTGAAATCCATAGCCAATCAGAGCACACTTCGCCCTAAAAGAGCCCTAACAGAATTGGGGCCCAAGAGAGCCCTCACAGAATTGGGGCCCAAGAGAGCCCTAACAGAATTGGGGCCCAAGAAAGCCCTAAGAGAATTAGGGCAGAAGGTGAAATCTATAAATAGAGCTCGAGATGAACAAAAAAGGTACGCTTGAATATACTGTTTTCGCCTGCTGATAGAGAATATTAGCTTGAGTTAACATTCTCCCTGTGAGTTTTGCCTGACTTAATCATCGGAGTGTCCTTCTGCCACAGCGGCAGAGGACTCTTTGACGGATTACTCTTTTGCAGATCACAGGTCCACATATTGAGAAGAACACTGATTTCGGCTGGATACTGGATTCTTAGCTTTCCGTCCTGATTATCTAAATCAACCCTCTTACAATTGGCGCCGTCTGTGGGAAAGCTAAAAATTCATGGCTGAAATATCTAGAAAAGATCAAGGGAGGGAACGCGATGGCAAAGGAAGATCCAGATCCCCCCCTCCAGTTCCACACAAATCCAAGGGTCCTAGGAGAGAAATTCCTAGGGTCCCTCCCCCAAAAATAGTAGGGGAACAGCCTGGAGAACAGGTGCTGCTTCCTACCGTTCCGTTGTCCGCCAACACATCGGTAGCTCCTGCGCTACCCACGCCGTTGCATCTGGGGCAACGTCCAGATCGTCCGCGAGAAGTGGAACGATCAAGAAACAGGGACAGATCCCTGACTCAATCCCGGAATGAGGGAGGGAGAGAATCCCAAACTCATGAAAGGTCTCGTCGAGACGAAGAGCACGATAATGCTGATCGGATCCGAAGGAGGGATCAAGAAGTAGAAGATATGAGGCGTTACATACGACGCATGGAGAGAGAAAACCGAACTCTCCGCAAACAAAAAGATTCAGTCCGCCAGTCAGTATCTAGACATGACGAGCGCTCTGAGACTGGGCCGTCTCGGCAAGATAGCCGACACGAACCAAGCAGAAGGCCTCGAGGAGGAGAGAGGCAGGTTGGGGCGTCGTCGAATCTAGGCGGGCCACCTCAGGTGCAGCCGCTTCCCGACATGAGGGAATGGCTTAATCAGCGGGCAGAATCGGCCCCAGACGTCCAGCCGGGGCTCCCATATCGGCCATTGCCGCCGGTGGGTCCGATAACCGATATGAGGGCGTGGTTGAATCAACAGTTGGGACTCAACCGCCCGGAGGACGACGAAAATCACAAGGAACTACAACAGCTGGCAGTATCACCACTGTCAGTTCAGATCGAGACGGAGGACTTACCCAGAAAGTTTGTCCCTCCGAAGTTTACAATCTACAATGGACGAACGGATCCGATGACTCACATCAAAGGTTTCGTGAACTCCATGATGATATATGTAGGCCATGACAGCCTATACTGCAAGGTATTCTCCTTGAGCCTGGGAGAGATAGCCCTGAACTGGTTTCAGGCTCTGCCGCCGAGATCGATTACAGGCTGGAGGCAACTGGCTGATCAGTTCCTCAAAAGATTTGTGGCTAACCGAGCACAAAAGAAGTATGTGAACACGCTTCTGGCCTTGAGAAAAGGACCAGAAGAAGATCTCAGACAATATGCCAGTAAGTATTGGGCCACCTATAACGAGATCGGAGATTGCACAGAGGCCTACGCCGTGGAATCTTTCAGGTTGGGGTTATCATATCGAGATTGGCTAAGGGAGTCTCTCACCATTGATCCCCCTAATACCATTGCCGACCTGATGAGTAGAGTCGAGAAGTACGCCAAGTTCGAAGATGAGATCCGCCGAGACAAAGATCGGCCAGTAGCCAAGGCACACAGAAATGCGGTGATAGAGCCTGAGGCCAAGAGACCCAGAACTGAGGTGGCCGAAGTGTCACAGGTAGCCAAGGAGCGAAAACCACCTGGACCCCAGGCGTATAGAGCTATACGTACGGTTTTCGACACCCCAATCTTCCGGATGATCTATCCCCTGAAGAATGAGCCCTTCTGGAAGTGGCCAGCTGGGTCGGGAGAGCCAGTGAAGCGGGACCCGAACAGAGATTGGTGCAGCTACCACCGCAAAAATGGCCATATGACGGAGAGATGCAAGGCGCTTAAACAATTCCTAGAGGAATTAGTTGAAGCTGGGCACCTTCGACGTTTTGTGGCCGAACAGAGGCAACAAGCGGTTCAGCCAGAGCCGATGGAAGCCGAATCCTCTAAGGAAGAGGCGATGATAACTAGGACCGTGCATGTCATACACGCGGCAACCCCGGTTCCAGATGAAAAGGAAGTTCGGCTCCGACGCCGCCGAGACGGGCACGAACATCATGTACAACACCTCGGGCAGAAGAGGAAAGAGCCCGAGACACAGGTGGAAACAGCCATATCCTTTTCGAAAAAGGATTTGGAGGGGGTAACACACCCCCATAACGATGCTTTGGTGATCACGCTGCTCCTCGGCACCCTCAACACGGAAAGAATCCTAGTTGACCAGGGCAGCTCAACAGAAATCCTGTACTATGATGCTTTCAAGAAGCTCAAGTTAGACAAGGCAGATCTGAAAAAGGCCGATATACCTCTCATCGGGTTCAGTGCCGAAGCAGCCTGGCCCATAGGATCAATTACTATCCCTGTACAAGCAGGGAAAGTAACCTTGGATGTGGATTTTCTGGTCGTGGATGTACCATCGGCCTACAATGCCATAGTGGGGAGAACTTGGCTCCACAGGCTGGGGGCAATCCCTTCTACCTACCACCAAATGCTGAAGTTTTCGGGAAAAAAGGGGATCGAATGTGTTCGGGGTAATCAGACAACAGCGAGAAGCGCTATGTCGCCTCCATCAGAGGGAATTCAACGTCGGCAACCTAGTCCTGCGCAAGGTCATGGGAAACACGAAAGATCCAATTGATGGCAAGCTCGGGGCCAACTGGGAGGGTCCATACAGAGTTATAGGCCGACTCGTGAAGGGCGCCTACAAACTGCAAGATCTGGATGATAAGGAAATACCAAGGACTTGGAATGTTTCCAACCTTAAGAAGTTTTATCAGTAATTTTTTTATTTCAGTACTTATGTTTATTTCTCATTGAATGAAAGTTCCAGTTTCAATGTTCAAATAGATATTCAGAAAGGTTATTAGTGATGTCACCACTAGATCAGAATGTTCAACACTTGAGAAAAGTTTAAACTCCAGAACATACTTGAGAAAAGTATGTGTTTAGGCCTAAGTACAGGTTAAACAGCCGAACAGACTTGAGAAAAGTTTGTTCGGCTCAACACTTGAGAAAAGTTAGAACATCCGAACAGACTTGAGAAAAGTTTGTTTGGCTCAACACTTGAGAAAAGTTAGAACATCCGAACATATTTGAGAAAAATATGTTTGGGCCTAAGTACAGGTTAAACAGCCGAACAAACTTGAGAAAAGCTTGTTCGGCTCAATACTTGAGAAAGTTCAATACTTCAGAAAAGTTTGAATTACCAAACATACTTGAGAAAAGTCCAATGTTTTAAGAGAAATGTTCACATATGCATCGAGACATGAGTTGCCGACAAAAGATTCGAGTTGTATTCATTTATATGTGAATTACAAAAGGAAAGAGCAGAAATGAATATTAAAGACTTGCTATGGCTACATGGGAAAAACGACAAAAAGAAAAAACATAAGACATCCTTCAGACGATGTCAACAGGGTCCTCCTGGATTTGGCCCTCTTCAGCAACATTGTCTTCTTGGACTCGGCCCTCCTCAGCAACAGGGTCCGCCCCGACACCAGCTTCTTCATAGTCTTCGACAGTTAGCTCGGCCTCGGGGACAGGCGCCTCTTCCTCGGCAAGATCAGAGGAGTGGGGAATCTCCTTGAACAGGGGCGAGTCAGCGGCATTGTTGCAAGCCTTGAGTGCAGCCTTCCATCCAACGGCCAGGAACTCCTCCTGCATGTCGGGAATCTGATTATTGAGGAAGTCCTCAGCAGCTTCATTCATGTCGAGCTGACGGGCCTTATTTCTCTCCTCGGCCATTTCCTCGGCATGCTTGACCTTCAGCGCTGCCAGCTCGGCTGTCCTTTTCTTCTCCTCGAACAGGAAATGATCGAGGGACTCAGCCTTCTTGGCTATCTCATGAACCTTCTTTTTGTAGCCATCGGCCTCATCCTGAGCGGTGGAGAACTTCAGCTTGAGCTCTCTCACCTCGGCTTCGGCATTATTTAGCCTTGCCGCCCAATCTTGGCTCTGCCCGATGCAGAGCATGGTCTTCTGGATCGCCTACAGCATCAATAGAAGAGTTAGAACAAACACAGTCAAATATGCAAAGGATATTACCGAAGTGAGAAACTTACAAAAATATTGTGCGCGATCGTTGTCCGAAGCATGACGTGATCTTCGGAATCAGCATAGGGCTCGATGTCCCTCGGCAGCATCATGGCCTCGGCAAGAGCCGTGGCAGTTCCCAGGTCTTTGACCGTGTCGGCAACCGTGATAGGGGTCACCCCCTCTATCAGCATTGGAGGAGCCCAGGTCTCGGCCTTCTTGGAGACCTTTGCTTTGCCCTTCGCCTTGGAGGGACCAACCTCATGTGCCTTCACCAGCCTCCATCTTTTGGGGATGGCATGGGCAGCGTCGGCAGCAGCAGGGGTGGGACTCGCCAGGTTCCCACCCTCTTCTGGCTTCCTTTTAGCCAAAAGGACCCCAGAAGGCCTCTTCGCCTTGACTGGAGTCGGCTTGTTCTTCGCATCGGCAGCAGCCTTAGCTTTCTGCCTCATCATCTCCTTCAAGCTCGGCACATTTGGACTTGAAGACATGATCTCGGCGTCTATCTCCTCCTCGTCCTCAGCTTTCCAAGTAATCCGAGGTGGGAATTGCGTCCATTCGGTAGAGGATGAAGATGAGGAGCTGGAGGGTTCGGCCACAGCAGCAACTGTAACTCGGCTGGGTTCCCTGAGATACGGCAGGGGTATACCTTCAGGAACTGCAACCAAGGACGTCTCTGCTACCGCCTCGGCTACGTACTTCTTCTCTTTGATATAACCCTTGTAAGTCGGGTTATACCGCAGCAGTACCTCGGCAGACCTTGGTTCGGCTTGTCCTGCAACGCCCTTGTAGCGCAGGACTTTCTTCAGATCTTCTGGGTGTGTAGCCTGCAAATTCCAACCGCGGTTTGCGTTAACAGCTGCACATGAATAGACAGACACAGTTAGAAGCTTTAGATCGGCAAAACTGCAGAAATCAGAAACTAAGGGAAAAGGAACTAACGGGGTTGCCCGAAAGTGCGGGGGACTCGTATCCTCTTGCGCTCGGGCTCATCAGGAGAAAACTCCCAATTTCCCGAGACGATCAGAAAGTCGTCATCGTTTCCCCTATTCGAATCAACGAGATGCATGACTATCTTCTCTCGGCCTCTACGGGATTTGAGATACCATCTATCGTCCATATTATACACCATGTCATAGTTGTAATTTATGTCCCAGAGATCTAAGTTCGTATTGCACAGTTCGTTCAAACGAACTATGCCCATGATAATACGGTATGTATTTATGGAGATCTGCATAGGGTTCAGCCGATACCAGGACAGAACCCTACGCAGTAAAGGGAGAGGGAACCTAACCCCACCCTCAGTAACAGCCATCAAGGGGATGTGGATGGAGTCCTCATCCCGAATTTCAGGATGAGTCTCAGGCCTGTTAATTTCTACCACTACATCGTCAGGAATTTGGTAATGTCTACGGAACTCTGCTATCTGCGCCAGAGAGGCGAAGTGCCTACGGAAGATTCCCATACTCAGAGGATGAGTGAGGAAGAAACAAGAACAAGAAAGCAAAAAAGAAACAAGCTCTACAGGGGGCAACTTACAGAATATGGAGGAAGAACAGTAGCAAGAAAAGAGAAATGAAGAAGACGAGGGATGGATTTATAGGGTTTTGTGCGGGTGAATCTGATACGTTGCACGTTATAACACCCCAACCGTCGGATCCATTACTCCTGGACCAATCAATGAAGCGCATCTGAGATATTGAAACGACACGTCAAAGCACACGCAGAAAAGGCGCGTCTCTCACCAAAAGGTACAAACAAACGGTCACTTCGCATTTATGGAAGGACAGAGCACGCCTCAAAATGGACCAGATACGGATGAAAGTCCTCTGGATCGATACAAAGTTCATCATGAATACGCTTTATAGCCTCGGCTACTCCGCCAGGTCGGTTCGAAGTAGCCGAAGCTAGGGGGCAAGGGGAAATCCAGAACGGACTTGAGAAAAGTTTTGTTCGGCTCAACACTTGAGAAAAGTTAGAACATCCGAACAGACTTGAGAAAAGTTTGTTCGGCTCAACACTTGAGAAAAGTTAGAACATCCGAACAGACTTGAGAAAAGTTTGTTCGGCTCAACACTTGAGAAAAGTTAGAACATCCGAACAGACTTGAGAAATGTTTGTTCGGCTCAACACTTGAGAAAAGTTTGAGAAAATTCAACACTTGAGAAAAGTTTGAATTCCAGAATATGCTTGAGAAAAGTATGTGTTTAAGCCTAAGCAGAGGTTAAACAGCCTAACAGATTTGAGAAAAGTCTGAGAATGTTCAACACTTGAGAAAAGTCAGAACGCCCGAACATATTTGAGAAAAATATGTGTTTAAGCCTAAGTATAGGTTAAACAGCCGAACAGACTTGAGAAAAGTTTGAGATGATTCAACACTTGAGAAAAGTTTGAATTCCAGAACATGCTTGAGAAAAGTATGTGTTTAAGCCTAAGCAGAGGTTAAACAGCCGAACAGATTTGAGAAAAGTCTGAGAATGTTCAATACTTGAGAAAGGTTAGAACACCCGAACATATTTGAGAAAAATATGTGTTTAAGCCTAAGTATAGGTTAAACAGCCGAACAGACTGGAGAAAAGTCTAAGATGATTCATTACTTGAGAAAAGTTTGAGTTTGAATCAGTACTTGAGAAAAGTCTGATATTCAGAAGGGTTGAAGATGATTCATTACTTGAGAAAAGTTTGAGTTTAAATCAGTACTTGAGAAAAGTCTGATATTCAGAAGGGTTGAAGACAATCCATCAGTTGCAACACATTATTCAAAGGGAAACAATTCCATGTCAGATTCAACATTGTGCTACAAGAAGGTTGCAAAGGAAATTCAAATATGTTTTATTGATTCAAGAAGTTGGCTTACATATGAGTTACAGAAATAAAGGAAACAACAAAAATCCTAAGGCGCAACATCGGCAGCCTAAACTATAACTACATCCTCATCGGCTGGCTGAGGCTCGGCATCGGGGACACCAGCATCGGCAGTCTGGCCCGCCTCTCCTTCTCCAGCAGCAGCAGCCTGGCCTTCTTCTTCGGCTTCGGGTTCCCTGTTCTCCAGTTCGGTAACAGTTGGAACCCTGGAGAAGAGGGAAGAATCCTTCGGCACTTGGGCAACCTCCAAAGCGGCCTTCCAACACATCCCGATGAGCTCGGTCTGGATCTCGGGCATTTGGTTCTCCAAGAAGTCGGCAGCAGCGTCCAACATGCCTTTGGCGTAGGAGTTCTCCTGAAGGCGCTTCAGCTCGGCCTCATGCTGAGATTTGAGATCGGCCAGCTGATCCTCCAGCCTGGCTGACTTCGCCCTTTCAGTCCCGAGCTGGGACTGAACAGTATTAGCCTTCAGCTCGGCGTCCCGAGCCCTCTGCTTATACGAGGCCATGTCCTCTTGGACTTTCAGAAACCTGGCGTTGGACGCCTTTAGCTCCAACTCGATAGTGCTGTATCGAGTCTCCAAATCCTGGCAACGGCTCAGGCACATCATGGATTTCTATGCAGCCTGCAACAAAATCGGGAAATATGAAATCAGAAACAAAGTCACAAGTAAAATAACATAAAATAGCCGAGACAGAATACTTACGAAGACTTCGTGAGCCATCACAGATCGCAGCAAGGTCGGGAGGTCGGTGCCTTGGTAGGGCTCGACATCCTTCGGTAACATCAGCATACCCGTGAGGGTTTGCGTGATGTCAAGATCGGCCGCCGAGTCGGCGATGGTGATGGGATCAATCCCATCCACCAGCAAAGAAGGGCACCATGGGGCAGCCCCCTCAACAGCCTTGCCCTTATCGTCTGCCTTGCTCTTCTTCGGCAAGGTCGTTGCAGCGAGATCCTCCTGAGCAGGGTCCCTTGGCCTCCGCCTCGGGATGAGGGGAACATCATCCTCAACCGAAGCCTCTTCAGATGCTGAGGTCGGCTCCCTCCTTGGCAAGCTCGGGCCGGCGGCAGACTGCTTCTTCTTCTTCTGCTCATCAGTTTGCGGAGATTCGGGACGTTGGGGTCTCGGGCCATTAGATCTAAACTCTGTTCGATCTCCTGGTCGTCTTCCGAATTCCAGTTGCAAGGCGACTGGGAAGAACTATGTTCGGAGCCGGACGAGCTAAATGAGATCGGGGAATTTCCGATGGCAGCTACCGTCAGCGGATTCGGTTGCTGAGCTTCGGAAATCGGCACTGCCTCAGGAAGGTACCCTAGGAGGTCGGCACCAACGACGTCGGCGTCGGGAATTGATTTTTTGATGTACCCACTATAGCTTGCGACGTATCTCAGGAGCACTTCGGGGGATCGGACCCAGCTTCGGCCAAAAGACCCTGTGTATCGGGCGACCTTTTTAACGTCGTCGAGATTTATCGACTGTTTGTTTCGGTGCTTATTGGCGTTAGAAGCTGCAAAAAAGAATGGAAAAAATACAGTCAGCATCAAGATATGTTCGGCATCAGAAAGTAAAAGATAGAAACGAAAGACAAGGTCGGGGCACTAACGGATGACTCCAAACCGGATCGGGATGTGGAACTTGGGGCGTTCAGGCTCATCTCGGCCGATCTCCCAGTTGCCAGCGACGATGAGGAAGTCATCGTCATTACCACGGTTGGAGTCCGTCAAGTAGGTGACGATCCGCTCGATATTTGGTCTGTTCTTCAAGTAATAGGCATCAGAGCCTTTTCTGACCATATCGTAACAGAATCGGATCTCCCGAAGTCCTACGTCGGTAAGGTTCAACCTATTCAGTTCTACTATACTATGGATGATCCTATATGTGTTGATGGAGATCTGCATCGGGTGAAGCCGGTACCCACAAAGCACTTCACGAAGAAGGCGATTGAGTGGAAACCGAACTCCGCCCTCAACAACCGCCATCAGTGGGATGTGGAGGACGTCGGGATCGTTCCCATCGCGGGCGGTGTGCGGCTCGTTGAGTTCAACGGCAACATCGTGAGGGATGTTATACCGTCGCCGAAATTCTGCCATCTTTTCCGGTGTGTCAACTAAGCTCCTAAATATCCCCACCACAGAAAGCAGAAGGAGACGAAAAGATCAAGAAAAAGAGGGAAAACCTAAGGCTCTGTTTGAAAAAGACTTACAAAGACAGACGAATTCTCTCTCTGGTATGACGACAGTGGAAGATTGCAAAAGAAGAGTCAAAGGTGAAGAATGGCGAGTATTTATAGAGAGGGAAGCTGAACGGATCAAACCCTAGGCCTCCCCAATGAGGACGCTCCACGTACGGGGCACGCGCAGGAGACGCGTGGTCTCAAAGCCATAAAGCCTGCTGCACGTCCCACCAGTTTTTAATGCGACGCCCCAAATTCACAAATGACGGTTCAGAAACCGTCCGATCAAGAATAAGCAAAGACACCGTGAGTGCATTACATAGCCTCGACTACTTCGCCAAGTCGGTTCAAAGTAGCCGAAGCTAGGGGGCAATTGACGAGGGTAAAATGTAATTGAGAAAATACATTTAACCCCCCAGGTTAATTACAGAGTTCGGGCAAGACCGAATAACATATCTAGAAGCACGTGCCGATCATGTGAGATAGTGGCCGACACGAGGAGTGCCAACCATAAACAAATCAGGGTAACATAATCAAACATTGAAGGATGCCGACCTGAGAAAGGCGGATCCATGACATGCCGAACTAACAGGGTCGATCAGGGTTACGGGCAGCCCGAGAAAGGCGACCTGTAACCGTTTTTCCGAGAAGGATGTGACAGAATCAATCAGTTATGGACGTGAAATCCATAGCCAATCAGAGGACACTTCGCCCTAAAAGAGCCCTAACAGAATTGGGGCCCTAAAAGAGCCCTAACAGAATTGGGGCCCAAGAAAGCCCTAAGAGAATTAGGGCAGAAGGTGAAATCTATAAATAGAGCTCGAGATGAACAAAAAAAGTACGCCTGAATATACTGTTTTCGCCTGCTGATAGAGAATATTAGCTTGAGTTAACATTATCCCTGTGAGTTTTGCCTGACTTAATCATCGGAGTGTCCTCCTGCCACAGCGGCAGAGGGCTCTTTGACGGATTACTCTTTTGCAGATCACAGGTCCACATATTGAGAAGAACACTGATTTCGGCCGGATACTGGATTCTTAGCTTTCCGTCCTAATTATCTAAATCAACCCTCTTACATAAACCTTACAATTTTGTCATGTTTTAACCATATACTCGTCTATCAAAATAATTCACAATGCCATATGCTCCTTTTTAAATAACATGTTATCAAAACTCACGTTTTGGTCAAAGGGCCATAGCGAAGGACAAATGCCAATACGTTTCTCAACTTTTCATGAAAAAATAGATCTTTCTCATTTCAAAGTACATATGATCATTCATAACAATGATATCCAATACAATGATTGTGCCCCATATGATCATTGTGCATACCACTTTGTCGTTACGCCCTAATCCTATAACAAGGAATGCAATATTTTAACAACTTATCTCTAGTTTTTGATCTCCATTAATAACATAGTTGCTTAAGACCCAATATGTTGATGTTGTATGACTAATCCACTCAAGACATGAGATGAACAAATTACACTAAGTCTACTAATGTTCTAATGTCAATGTACATATATTCAGGTGATCACAAGGTCAAAATGAAGGTCTCGGGTTCAAATATTACCAAAGCCAGAAACTTGACGGATTTTATGAATTTTACAGAAATATAAATCAACTAGAAAATCTTATCAAGTCAAGTCCAAAACTCTGTAAATTTGGCATGGTACTATTTTAAGATGTAGGGAACATTTGATACGAAGAACACAAAGTTTATAATTGCCTCTAAGTGGGGTAAAAACTCATTGGAAGAAAACTGGTCCAAAACATGTAGAACTTAAAAAAAAATCCGATTTAAGGAGTTCTAGATATCTAATCTTGTTGATTCCATTTGGAGATGAAAGATAACATGTTAAATTGTGTGCATGCCAAATTTGAGATCATTTTGAGGTGTGCAGCAGCCTATGAGCTAGAAATAGAAATAGTCTGTTTTGGATGACTGGTCATGGGACAAGTAGTCCGGGGTACCTTCCAAACCACCTTCCAGAGGTGTTATTGAGCTTCTGTTTTTTATTATTAAATTTGAGGCCTTCATGGCCGAACCCTAAAGCTTTTAAATAAATGAATTTAAATCGTACAATGAAGGACTCACAAAAAACATGTTATCTGACTTCTGGTTTCGGAAGTAATAGTAGTACATCTCCTCTTCTTCTCCACGTTAATCTCTCTCTAGATTCTCTCTCTCTCTCTCTCAACATTCAACTATGGAGTGTTAGCAGCAATTGGAAGGAGTTTTGGCTTGGGTTAGTGCAGAGTTTGAAGGGGTAAGCTAGCAAAGTGCACGTGGAGTACTGACATAGTTAAATGACGAGGGTAAAATGTAATTGAGAAAATACATTTAACCCCCCAGGTTAATTATAGAGTTCGGGCGAGACCGAATAACATATCCAGAAGCACGTGCCGATCACGTGAGATAGTGGCCGACACGAGGAGTGCCGACCATACCCAAATCAGGGTAACAGAATCAAACATTGAAGGATGCCGACCTGAGAAAGGCGGATCCATGACATGCCGAACTGACAGGGTCGGTCAGGGTTACGGGCAGCCCGAGAAAGGCGACCTGTAACCGTTTTTCCGAGAAGGATGTAACAGAATCAATCAGTTATGGACGTGAAATCCATAGCCAATCAGAGGACACTTCGTCCTAAAAGAGTCCTAACAGAATTGGGGCCCAAGAAAGCCCTAACAGAATTGGGGCCCAAGAAAGCCCTAAGAGAATTAGGGCAGAAGGTGAAATCTATAAATAGAGCTCGAGATGAACAAAAAAGGTACGCCTGAATATACTGTTTTCGCCTGCTGATAGAGAATATTAGCTTGAGTTAACATTCTCCCTGTGAGTTTTGCCTGACTTAATCATCGGAGTGTCCTCCTGCCACAGCGGCAGAGGGCTCTTTGACGGATTACTCTTTTGCAGATCACAGGTCCACATATTGAGAAGAACACTGATTTCGGCCGGATACTGGATTCTTAGCTTTCCGTCCTGATTATCTAAATCAACCCTCTTACAATTGGCGCCGTCTGTGGGAAAGCTAAAAATTCATGGCTGAAATATCTAGAAAAGATCAGGGGAGGGAACGCGATGGCAAAGGAAGATCCAGATCCCCCCCTCCAGTTCCACACAAATCCAAGGGTCCTAGGAGAGAAATTCCTGGGGTCCCTCCCCCAAAGATAGTAGGGGAACAGCCTGGAGAATAGGTGCATGGAGAGAGAAAACCGAACTCTCCGCAAACAAAAAGATTCAGTCCGCCAGTCAGTATCTAGACATGACGAGCGCTCTGAGACTGGGCCGTCTCGGCAAGATAGCCGACATGAACCAAGCAGAAGGCCTCGAGGAGGAGAGAGGCAGGTTGGGGTGTCGTCGAATCTAGGCGGACCACCTCAGGTGCAGCCGCTTCCCGACATGAGGGCAGAATCGGCCCCAGATGTCCAGCCGAGGCTCCCATATCGGCCATTGCCGCCTATGGGTCCCATAACCGATATGAGGGCGTGGTTGAATCAACACTTGGGACTCAACCGCCCGGAGGACGATGAAAATCACAAGGAACTGCAACAGCTGGCAGTATCACCACTATCAGTTCAGATCGAGACGGAGGACTTACCCAGAACGTTTGTCCCTCCGAAGTTTACAATCTACAATGGACGAACGGATCCGATGACTCACATCAAAGGGTTCGTGAACTCCATGATGATATATGTAGGCCATGACAGCCTATACTGCAAGGTATTCTCCTTGAGCCTGGGAGAGATAGCCCTGAACTGGTTTCAGGCTCTGCCGCCGAGATCGATTACAGGCTGGAGGCAACGGGCTGATCAGTTCCTCAAAAGATTTGTGGCTAACCGAGCACAAAAGAAGTATGCGAACACGCTTCTGGCCTTGAGAAAAGGACCAGAAGAAGATCTCAGACAATATGCCAGTAAGTACTGGACCACCTATAACGAGATCGGAGATTGCACAAAGGCCTACGCCGTGGAATCTTTCAGGTTGGGGTTATCATATCGAGATCGGCTAAGGGAGTTGATATACGTGAAATATAATAATTAAATTACTCTCATGTTGACCTTATTAGTTTTAATTTTGTGCTATCTTGTGATTAATTATGATTTATTTATGTTTACAGAAAAAAATAGAGATTTGTCATGGAATGAACTTTATGCAAGGACAATGACGTAGTCCAATTCAAATAAATCAACTCCAACCCAAATTAGAGATCTTCCGGGTGCAAACAAGTGAAGCCATTCAAGAAAGAAGAATCCAACTTGATTTTGGAATCATATTTAAAATTGGAAGCAATCCCGAGTTAGAGTATATTTGGAATGCTTTTAGTATTTTAGACGTAACTTTCTGCCTATAACTCGGATCAAGGTGATTCAAATTGGGTTAGAAAGCTATTTTAAAGGGCTACATATTTGTGGGAAATAGTAATTTCCCAATTTTGACCTTTAAGGGTTCAAAACGGGCTCACAATATGGGCTAAAAATGCTGAAAAAGTCAAATCCGAATTTATTTTGGATTTAGGGTTTTTCTAAGAGGAAGCTTATATAAATAGAGAGGCAAAGTGGTTGAAGGGAGACGGCAAAGAAGACCACGGCAAACCAAAGAGGAGAATTTCACTTTTGGGGATCTCACGGCTAAAAGATCAAAGAGAGGAAAAATAAATCCAAGGCTGCTCTTCTATATTTCTGTAAGATTTATATTTTCTCCAATGGAGCTTTATTGTTATTTTGATTTATGTTTCATCGACTCCATGAGTAACTAAACATTGAAACTAGGGTTAAGGATGAAACCTCATATATTTTATTGATTAATTTTATGCAGTTGATTTTTCCTATATGCGTTTATTGAAAACTGTTCTTGGCTCAATTTTTATTGCTTGATTTACTATGGTTAAATATTTAAGTGCTGGGTATCGTCTGTGATTTATTTTTATGGATACAGATGATGATTTAGGCTTAAACTTTGAAGCTGAGGAAGAACAAACATTCGTAAAAAAAATAAAAGTGCTTAAAAAAATATATTATCCATAGTGATTAAGATTGACCTCTAAATCATTGTGTAGAAAATAATAGGAAAAATCACTACATAAGATTAATTGATAAATATTTACGGGGTGGATTCCGAAACCCTAGTTATTTTCTCAACACTTGATTCAAACTTACTTTTCCGTGAATATTTGATTTTTAAAGTCTTTAATTTATTTTTAGCTTTGTTTGTTTAATTATTTTAGAATTAAAAAATTCACAACTTTTTGTCAACTAGGTTAGGGTTAAATTAATTTGATCTATTTAGTTTTTTTTCTTAATAAAAATCACAAGTCCTTGTGGGTTCGACCTCGCTCTTGCATTACTATACTTCGGTACGATTCGTGCGCTTGCGAGTACATTAAAATTTTCACAACAAGTTTTTGGCGCCGTTGCCGGGGACTTACGTATTTTTATTTGAGAAAACTACATAATTTCAATTGATTCTTCACTTCTACTAGTTATAATTAGGATCTTATTAAAAAAAACTTTTAAAAAATTAAAGTACTGATTATTCAAAAAGTAATTTTTGTCGTGAATAGCATGTTTTTGTTTTTATTATCCGAGTAGCTTCTGATTTCCAAAAATTAGAGGTCTACACACTTGCCCAGATTGCAAACTAATTTGGAAACAAAAAAACTGAATAATTTTAAATTGATATTTTCCTTTTACTAGTTGTAGCTAGGATCTAATCAAAAATTAAAAAAAAAAAAAGAAAGTACTAATCTAGTTATAAACACAAATCAATTTGGTGTTTCCTAATCTAGTTAAATTAGGAAGTTTTTTTTTTATTTTTTTTGTAGTCCTTAGTAATGTATGAGTGCTTGGGTGCGTGATAGAAAAAACCGTCTCATTCGAGTTGAATCTCCTTTTAAAAATCATCCAATCGACACTAATTTTTCATTAGAAATGGCAGAAGCTGTCAAAAATGCTAGAACTCTTAGAGATTTGTTTTCACCTATTACTATTGACCCACCATCGTGCATAGTGTTACCCACGACTAATGCAACACATTTTGAACTTAAACCTCAAATATTTCAAATGTTACCTACGTTTCGGGATATGAATAATGAAGACCCTTATATGCACGTAAAAGATTTTCTTGAAATATGCTCTACATTTAAGTTTCAAAATTTTTCTGATGAATCTGCTCGACTTCGTTTATTTCCATTCTCTTTAAAAGATAAAGCAAAAGCATAGTTAAATTCTCCACCATCGGGCTCAATTACATTATGGGACATTCTTGTTAAAAAGTTTTTTTCTAAATTCTTTCCAATGTCCAAAACTAATACTTTAAGAAGAGAAATTGCTGATTTTTCTCAAGAGGAAGATGAAAAATTTTATGAGAGTTGGGAAAGATTTAAAGATCGTATCCTTAGGTGTCCCCATCATGGTTTTGAAACATGGAGACTCGTCCAATACTTTTATAATGGTTTGACCCAGTCAAACCGCAATATGATAGAATCCATGAATGGTGGTGGCTTCTTAGGTCTTCGAGATGATGATGCTTATAGATTTCTTGAAAACTTATCTGAAAGTTCTCAACAATGGGACTTTTCTACTCCTAGAGATAAACCATCTAACACATCTAGAAAGGGAGGCTTATACGAAGTTAGAGAGGATTCAGACCTAAGAGCTAAGTTAGACAATTTGACCCGTAAAGTAGACGCATTAGCTTTGAGTAGGACTATGGAGTTGGCCAATCGAGTACAAAGTGATGTCTGTTCTCTATGTAGTAGTGCATTGCATACAACACAAGGGTGTCCCTCCATGGTAGGATATTCTCAATTTGGTGTTGAGCAAGCAAATGCACTCAACAATTATGGAAAACCGTTTGGAAATCCTTTCTCTGAGACATACAATCCGAATTTAAGAAATCACCTTAATTGCTCATGGAAACAAAATCAATCTAATACAAATGTAAGTGGGCAACCCCTACAATCAAATAATCAATTTCTACCAGGTTTTTGTCCCCCTAATCAATCTTATCCAATCCAACCTTATTCTAATTTGCCTCAAGCATCTCAGTCTAACTTTCCACCTGTTGCACACCAGCAATCCAAGTCGTCTTTAGAAGACACTCTTAAAGCATTCACTACAACAAAAACCACATATGGCGACAAAAGTAGAAGACGAAATTTAATTTTGTCACCAAATGGGTATGTATGGCGACAAAAAAATAAATTTGTCGCCGTTTTTAACACAATTGCGAGGAAAATAATTTCGTCACCAAAATTAAATATTTGGCAAGGAAATATTAATTTTCCTCGCCAAATATGTACATTTGGCGAGGAAAATAATATTTCCTCGCCAAATGGGTACTTTTGGCTACGAAATTTATCCTCGCCAAAATTACCATTTTTGGCGAGGAAAAGTTTCGTCGCTGTAATTTTGGTGAGGAAAAGTTTCGTCGCCAATAGTACATATTTGGCGAGGAAATAGTTTTCCTCGCCAAAAGTACCTATTTGGCGAGGAAACTTTTTCTCGCCAAAAATACCCCTTTGGCAAGGAAAAATATGTTATTTTCCTCGCCAAATAGGTACTTTGGCGAGGAAAAATTTTCTCGCGAAAAGTACCTATTTGGCGAGGAAAATATGCATGTTTCCTCGCCAAATAGGTAGTTTTGGTGAGAAAATTTTTATAAAACTCTATAATTATTGGGGCACAAATGTAATTTTAAAAAAACTCAATAAAATTCTATAATTTATTATGTTAATAACGTAATAGTTTTATCTTAGTCTTAAAATTATATTTGTACCCTAATAACTATAGAGTTTTATTTAATTTCCATGTTAAATAAATTACGTTATTAACATAATAACTTATAAATACGAATTCAAACTTAAAGTTTGATTATTGGCGAGAAAAATAACATATTTTTTCTCGCTAAATTGGTACTTTTGTTAAGAAAAATTTTCCTCACCAAGCTACAGTAATTTTCGTCTGGAAAATTTTCCTCGCCAAATAGGTACTTTGGGCGAGGAAACTTTTTCTCGCCAAAAATACCCCTTTGGCAACGAAAAATATGTTATTTTCCTCGCCAAATAGGTTATTCGGCGAGGAAACTTATTTTTCTCGCCAAATAACCTATTTGGCGAGAAAAATTTTCCCCACTAAAACTACCTATTTGGTGAAAAAAATAACATATTTTTCTCGCCAATAATCAAACTTTAAGTTTGAATACGTATTTATAAGTTATTATGTTAATAACGTAAAAACTCTATAATTATTGGGGTACAAATGTAATTTCAAAAAAACTCTATAAAACTTCGTAATTTATTATGTTAATAACGTAATAGTTTTATCTTAGTTTTGAAATTACATTTGCACCCCAATAATTATAGAGTTTTATTTAATTTCGATGTTAAATAAATTACGTTATTAACATAATAACTTATAAATACGTATTCAAACTTAAAGTTTGATTATTGGCGAGAAAAATAACATATTTTTTCTCGCTAAATTGGTACTTAGTGAGGAAAATTTTCCTTGCCAAATAACGTATTTGGCGAGGAAAAGGTTATTTGGCGAGGAAAAAGATTTTGGTGAGGAAAATTTTCCTCGCCAAATAGGTTATTTGGCGAGAAAAATTTTCCTCACCAAAACAACCTATTTGGCGTGGAAAAATATATTATTTTCCTTGCCAAATAAGTACTTTGGCGGAGAAAATTTTTCTCACCAAAATTACCGTACTTTGGTAAGAAAAATTTTTCTCACCAAAAGTATCTATTTGACGAGAAAAAATATGTATGTTTTCTCGCCAAATAGGTACTTTTTGTGAAAAAATAACATATTTTTCTCACCAAATAGGTATTTTTTGCAACAAATTATCTTTTTTATCTCTAAATAGGTACTTTTTGTGAGAAAAATAACATTTTCTCGCCCAATTTATACGTTTGGCGAGGAAAATAAAATTTTCTCTCCGAACGACATATTTTTTATGAAAACTCTTGTTTTTCTTGCCAAAAGTAGCTATTTGAGGACGAAAAATATAATTTCGTTGCTAACATAAACATAAATTTTGTTGTAAAAAATGTGTGTGTGTGTATATATATATATATGTACATATACACGTGTTCAATTGGTGCAATACAAATATATATTAATAGGGAAGGGAGGGAGAGAGAGAGAGTGTTAAAGAAAAAGATAGATTTGAGTTGAATTTAGAATTTTAAACATATTTTGGATAGAGAAAAAAGGATGGGAAAGAGAGGGAATGAGGGAAAGAGAAAGGGAGGAGAGAAATGGAAGAGAAAGTGGATAAAAAGAGAGATGCGAGCACGAGAGATATAAGTTTTAGATTTTAGAATTTAGAATAGAGATGGAGAGGAGAGAGAAAGAGGAGAGGTAGAGAGATTGAATAAAAAGATAGCTTGCATATATATTTAGGGTTTAAGGTTTAAGATATTAGATTTTAGAGAGGAATAAAGGAAGAGAGATAGAGAGAGAGAGATCTAGAGAGAGGAGAGGAAAAAAAGAGATGTGAAAGAGAGAGAGAGAAAGAGAGATGGGAGAGAGAGATTTAAGATTTAACGTAAAGAAAAAAGGAAAGAGATAGAGAGAAAATAAATAGATATGGAAAAGGGTGAGAAATAAGACAGATAAGTTTAGGGTAGTGAGAAAGAGAGAAATAAAAAGATAGAAATGAGAGAGAGAGAGAGAGACAGAGAGAGAGAGAGAGGAGTTTAAAGTAGTGATAAAGGGAAGGAGAGAGAGAGAGGGACAGAGAAATGAGAGAGATAAATTTAGGATAGTGATAGAGAGAGAGAGAGAGAAGAAAGAAGAAAGGAGAACAGGGAAAAAAGGGAGGGGGAGAGAGAGAAGAAAGAAGAAAGGAGAACGGGGAAAAAAGGGAAGGGGAGAGAGAGAGAGAGAGGGGGGGAGAGAGAAAAAAAATTATGTATAACATTTATTTGTTGAACAAAAATATTAAACATATGTTATATATTAGATATTGTAAAAAAACTCATGAATATTATAGTTGGTGCAGTGGTTAGTAGGAGTGTGCATAAGGTGTTAGTTGGGTGGAAGGTCTAAGGTTCAAAACTTAGGAAGGAAAGAAAATGAGAAGGAAAAAAATAGTGTTGTGAGTGTATTTTTTGGTAATTGAAATCAATTTAGCGACAAAAAAAGTCGTCGCCAAATCTAATTATTAAACGAAATTAAATTTCTTGCGAAATAGTTATGAATAGAGACAAAACTTTTCGTCTCCAAAGCAGATATTGGCGACGAAAAATTTCCTCACTGAGTATGTATTTTTTGGAGACAAAATATTTCGTCTCTAAAATCTGGTATTGGCGACGAAATAATTCCTCGCCAAATATATTCTATTGGCGACAAAATATTTTGTCGCCAAAGAACATATTAGGCGAGGAAATTTTTTTTTCGTCGCGGAGAGTTTTTTGCGTGAAAGTATAGGCGACAAAAATTTGTGACGAAAAATTTCGTCGCCTAATGGATTGGCGACGAAAAATATAGTTTTTGCGACAAAATTATTTCGTTATTATAAATCAATTTTGTTGTAGTGATTTATGCAAGTGACTGGTCAATCCATAGTAGAGATCAAAAATTCAACTCACTTGAACACTCAGGCCATTTCTAAACTAGAAAATCAAATGGGGCAATTAGCTAGTCAAATGTCAGAAAGAGAGAAGGAAAAAATTCCGAGTCAACCAATAACTAATCCAAAAGGGCAATTTTCTTTAAATGAATGTAACTACCCCTCTAGTTCTACCTATGAGCATGAACATGTTCAATCTATTGTTACCCTTAGATCAGGAAAACAAGTTGATAATCAAGTAAGAATGCCACTAAATAATAGCCCAATGGATCTAGACAAAGAAGAAAGTCCTAGTGATCCTTATAAAGATCAGAAACCTAATTCTCCTCAACTTCCTTTAGAACCCCAAGTCAAGAGCTTTATACTTAAAGCTCCATATCCTGAGCGACTAATAACTCCTAGGAAAGGTCCACAACATGGAGATATTCTAGAGGTATTCAAACAGTTAAGGATAAACATTCCATTTTTAGATGCAATTCAACAGGTGCCTTCATATGCCAAATTTTTAAAAGACCTAATCACCATAAAGAGAAAGATCCGCGTACCAAGTGAAGTCTTATTAACCGAACAAGTTAGTTCCATTATCCACGGTAAAGTTCCTATCAAGTATAAAGATCCTGGTTGTCCAACAATTTCATGCACTATAGGTGATAAACATATTGATCGAGCTTTGTTAGATTTCGGTGCTAGTGTTAACTTATTGCCATATTCTGTTTACTTGCAACTAGGATTGGGAGAGCTAAAACCAACTAAAGTAATACTTCAATTGGCTGATGGTTCTGTTAAAATTCCAAAGGGTGTCATTGAAGATGTTCTGATTAAGGTTGACAAATTTTATTTTCCAGTAGATCTTATAGTCTTAGATACTCAACCTATTCAGAACTCACGAGGGTAGATTCCTGTAATCCTAGGACGTCCCTTTTTAGCCACCTCTAATGCTCAAATCAATTGTAGAGATGGTGTGATGAAGATGACATTTGGTAACATGACTGCTGAGCTTAATATTTTTCACATTGACAAACAACCATTAGATGAGGAAGTTACTAGTATTTGCATGATAAATAATCTTATTGAGGATAAACAAACTAGTCAATTAACTGATGATGACCTTCTAGAAACTTGCTTAGCTCACTCTGGTTATGATTTTAACGTTGACGAGGCTTTTAAGCAAGTCGAGACATTAGTAGACTCAGCTCCTTGGGAAAGTATTAATGAGTGGATATCTCAAGTGGTCTTTCCTCAACTCCCCTTGTCACCACCACTCCCACCTATTATGGAGCCATCCAAAATTAAATTAAAAATGTTGTCATCCGATCCTAATAAAGAATTTTGTGGGCCCATAGAAATTGACTCAATTTTTATTCCTGTTGATATTGATCAATCTTACAAAAGAGTAAGTAATGAGTATATGCAAGACAACAGTAAACTGGAGAGGAATTTCATTGTTAGAGTTGACCATTTACTTTCTAATCATAGGTTATATTTACAGACATTACCATTCAAACATATCTTTCCATGGTATGATGACGGTTGGGATCTTTCAACAGTTGATCTTGCTTTCTTAGTTCATATTTATTATTTTTATGATCCTATTGTTGCTCCATCATGTCGTCAGTTTTATGATTTTATTTTGGTATACCATGCGACATATTATTTATATTGGGATAATCCACATTTCTTCCATCTCATGCTATATGACAATATGGGGAGGATTCTTACCCATTGAATTTCAAGCAAGAATTAGGTTTGGGGGAGGTTCGGTAAGAAAAATAACTGCTTATTATTTCATTAGTATATTTGCTTGTATTTTGTTTTTCGTGTTTTTATTACTTTTTACAGGTCGCAAACAATTTACATCATCGAGCTTATCAGGTTTACTCGATCCTATTGATCTTTTTATGTCAATGTGTTTTTCCAAATTTTACTTTCATGACACTGTCATATTTAGGTTTGGGGGGAAGGATTAAGGTGATGTTTGTCTATGTCAATTTTTAAAAAAAAAAAAAAATTTAATTTAAAAAAAAAAGTGTAAGAACATCTTTCGTTCAATTCTTTGAGTGATGAGACATGGTTATAGAAATCTTGTTGCCTATGCATGAGAATCATATTAAAATCTTTTTTGCTACTTTCTTTGTAAGGTATATCATGTTTCATGTTTGGAAATTCTTACACTGCACTTTGGCCACATGAATACTTTTGTTAGTTAATGAGTGAGCATGATTTGATAACCTTGAAGAAAAATAGCGGAGACTAATAACCCAGTGAGCATTTGAGCCATTCTTTTTGTTGGAGGATTATTTAAATTTACTCTTAAATTTCCTTTGGAAGCCCATTACTTCATTGTTTAGTCTCATTAATCTTTCATTTGGTTGAATATTGAGAATTATTAATTTAAGTGCTACTCTTGAAAATTCTTGATATCATGAAAGTTGAAGGATCATACCAATTCTAGAGAGATGATTTTAGGCTATTTTTGTTTATTTGAGCCTTATTGTTCTTTGTTCATCAACCCTTAGAAGCCAAGTTTGAGCCTTCAAATTAGCCTTTTCTTTGTTAACTCCACCATCTAAATTGTTTTGGAGCATGACTGGGACATCAATTATTTAAAAATAAAGGACAAAATAATTGAAGTTGATGAGAAAGAGGGTAAGAAAAAAAAAGAAGAAGAAGAATTGTCCAAAAAGACAAAATTAGAGGACAAGAAAAAGATGAAAAACAAATATTCAAAAGAAAAATATCTCCGAAAAAAGAATGGGAGTATGTAAAGTGGTGAAATTTGAGGGATAAGCATATACTCACAGTTACTGTCCTTTGTATTCCTTGACTATCCCACACGCCTCCAAAATATTCCAATTAAATTATCTTTTTTACCCTTTACGCTCACATTTCTCCTTAACCTCTACATTACAACCTAGTAAAGTCCTATATGATCTTTGGGATGGTATGATTTGGACATGAACATGGTTGATGAAACTGATAGTGTGGTAGTTACTTTACTTCTCAGTATTTGACATTCCTTTCATATGAGACTACATATTCTTTCAATTTGACGTATTTTAAAGAAATATCATTATGTGCAAGATATCTTGATTTTGAATTACACATCTTCCCCGTGCACATATATTGAGAATATCATAGCACCAAAGTCGAGTGATTTATTTGTGGAGTGCATCATCCGGTAAGTTTTGAGTTCGAAGCATGTTTCGGACAGAGAATCAGGTCATGTTCATCTTAGAGGCTTAAATTGTGTTTGTGTTGGCCAAACTTTCCACACACTCCAAACATTGAATTACATGGACAGCTTTACTTGTTGGTAGTATTTTGAGATTTTGGTTGATTTTTGTGTGGAGGTGGTAGGACACATATGACTTTGTTTTTGAACTCAGTGTATTTAGAATTTTGTGGGTATATTCACTGCAAACCCTCACGAGACTACAACTCGTCCACTAGGATAACCTAGGGGTTTAAAGGCTTGTTGCATACGCTAAATGCAATCGAACTTCCCTCGAAAGTGGAATAATTAGTATTTTTCTTTTAGCTTTTTCTTAATTTTTTTTTATTTCTTTTGCTCGAGGACTAGCAAAATGTAGGTTTGGGGGTATTTCATATACGTGAAATATAATAATTAAATTACTCTCATGTTGACCTTATTAGTTTTAATTTTATGCTATCTTGTGATTAATTATGATTTATTTATGTTTACAGAAAAAAATAGAGATTTGTCATGGAATGAACTTTATGCAAGGACAATGATGTAGTCCAATTCAAATAAATCAACTCCAACCCAAATTAGAGATCTTCTGGGTGCAAACAAGTGAAGCCATTCAAGAAAGAAGAATCCAACTTGATTTTGGAATCATATTTAAAATTGGAAGCAATCCTGAGTTAGAGTATTTTTTGAATGCTTTTAGTATTTTAGACGTAACTTTCTGCCTATAACTCGGATCAAGGTGATTCAAATTGGGTTAGAAAGCTATTTTAAAGGGCTACATATTTGTGGGAAATAGTAATTTCCCAATTTTGACCTTTAAGGGGTCAAAACGGGCTCACAATATGGGCTAAAAATGCTGAAAAAGTCAAATCCGAATTTATTTTGGATTTAGGGTTTTTCTAAGAGGAAGCTTATATAAATAGAGAGGCAAAGTGGTTGAAGGGAGACGGAAAAGAAGACCACGGCAAACCAAAGAGGAGAATTTCACTTTTGGGGATCTCACGGCTAAAAGATCAAAGAGAGGAATAATAAATCCAAGGCTGCTCTTCTATATTTCTGTAAGATTTATATTTTCTCCAATGGAGTTTTATTGTTATTTTGATTTATGTTTCATCGACTCCATGAGTAACTAAACATTGAAACTAGGGTTAAGGATGGAACCTCATATATTTTATTGATTAATTTTATGCAGTTGATTTTTCCTATATGCGTTTATTGAAAACTGTTCTTGGCTCAATTTTTATTGCTTGATTTATTATGGTTAAATATATAAGTGCTGGGTATCATCTGTGATTTATTTTTATGGATACAGATGATGATTTAGGCTTAAACTTTGAAGCTGAGGAAGAACAAACATTCGTAAAAAAATAAAAGTGCTTAAAAAAATATATTATCCATAGTGATTAAGATTGACCTCTAAATCATTGTGTAGAAAATAATAGGAAAAATCACTACATAAGATTAATTGATAAATATTTACGGGGTGGATTCCGAAACCCTAATTATTTTCTCAACACTTGATTCAAACTTACTTTTCCGTGAATATTTGATTTTTAAAGTCTTTAATTTATTTTTAACTTTGTTTGTTTAATTATTTTAGAATTAAAAAATTCACAACTTTTTGTCAACTAGGTTAGGGTTAAATCAATTTGATCTATTTTTTTTTTCTTAATAAAAATCACAAGTCCTTGTGGGTTCGACCTCGCTCTTGCATTACTATACTTCGGTACGATTCGTGCGCTTGCGAGTACATTGAAATTTTCACAACAGGAGTCTCTCACCATTGATCCCCCTAATACCATTGCCGACCTGATGAGCAGAGTCGAGAAGTACGCCAAGTTCGAAGATGAGATCTACCGAGACAAAGATCGGCCAGTAGCCAAGGCACACAGGAATGCGGTGATAGAGCCTGAGGCCAAAAGGCCCAGAACTGAGGTGGCCGAAGTGTCACAGGTAGCCAGGGAGCGAAAACCACCAGGACCCCAGGCGTATAGAGCTATACGTACGGTTTTCAACACCCCAATCTTCCGGATGATCTATCCCCTGAAGAATGAGCCCTTCTGGAAGTGGCCAGCTGGGTCGGGAGAGCCAGTGAAGCGCGACCCGAACAGAGATTGGTGCAGCTACCACCGCAAAAATGGCCATATGAAGGAGAGATGCAAGGCGCTTAAACAATTCCTAGAGGAATTAGTTGAAGCCGGGCACCTTCGACGTTTTGTGGCCGAACAGAGGCAACAAGCGGTTCAGCCAGAGCCGATGGAAGCCGAATCCTCTGAGGAAGAGGCGATGATAACTGGGACCGTGCATGTCATACACGCGGCAACCCCGGTTCCAGATGAAAAGGAAGTTCGGCTCCAACGCCGCCGAGACGGGCACGAACATCATGTACAACACCTCGGGCAGAAGAGGAAAGAGCCCGAGACACAGGTGGAAACAGCCATATCCTTTTCGGAAAAGGATTTGGAGGGGGTAACACACCCCCATAACGATGCTTTGGTGATCACGCTGCTCCTCGGCACCCTCAACACGGAAAGAATCCTAGTTGACCAGGGCAGCTCAACAAAAATCCTGTACTATGATGCTTTCAAGAAGCTCAAGTTAGACAAGGCAGATCTGAAAAAGGCCGATATACCTCTCATCGGGTTCAGTGCCGAAGCAGTCTGGCCCATAGGATCTATTATTATCCCTGTACGAGCAGCGAAAGTAACCTTGGATGTGGATTTTCTGGTCGTGGATGTACCATCGGCCTACAATGCCATAGTGGGGAGAACTTGGCTCCACAAGCTGGGGGCAATCCCTTCTACCTACCACCAAATGCTGAAGTTTCCGGGGAAAAGGGGGATCGAATGTGTTCGGGGTAATCAGACAACAGCGAGAAGCTGCTATGTCGCCTCCATCAGAGGGAATTCAACCTCGGCAACCTAGTCCTGCGCAAGGTCATGGGAAACACGAAAGATCCAATTGATGGCAAGCTCGGGGCCAACTGGGAGTGTCCATACAGAGTTATAGGCCGACTCGGGAAGGGCGCCTACAAACTGCAAGATCTGGATGATAAGGAAATACCAAGGACTTGGAATGTTTCCAACCTTAAGAAGTTTTATCAGTAATTTCTTTATTTCAGTACTTATGTTTATTTCTCATTGAATGAAAGTTCCAGTTTCAATGTTCAAATAGATATTCAGAAAGGTTATTAGTGATGTCACCACTAGATCAGAATGTTCAACACTTGAGAAAAGTTTGAACTCCAGAACATACTTGAGAAAAGTATGTGTTTAGGCCTAAGTACAGGTTAAACAGCCGAACAGACTTGAGAAAAGTTTGTTCGGCTCAACACTTGAGAAAAGTTAGAACATCCGAACAGACTTGAGAAAAGTTTGTTCGGCTCAACACTTGAGAAAAGTTAGAACATCCGAACATATTTGAGAAAAATATGTTTGGGCCTAAGTACAGGTTAAACAGCCGAACAGACTTGAGAAAAGCTTGTTCGGCTCAATACTTGAGAAAGTTCAATACTTGAGAAAAGTTTGAATTACCAAACATACTTGAGAAAAGTCCAATGTTTTAAGAGAAATGTTCACATATGCATCGAGACAAGAGTTGCCGACAAAAGATTCGAGTTGTATTCATTTATATGTGAATTACAAAAGGAAAGAGCAGAAATGAATATTAAAGACTTGTTGTGGCTACATGGGAAAAACGACAAAAGGAAAAAACATAAGACATCCTTCAGACAATGTCAACAGGGTCCTCCTGGATTTGGCCCTCTTCAGCAACATTGTTTTCTTGGACTCGGCCCTCCTCAGCAACAGGGTCCGCCCCGACACCAGCTTCTTCATAGTCTTCAATAGTTAGCTCGGCCTCGGGGACAGGCGCCTCTTCCTCGGCAAGATCAGAGGAGTGGGGAATCTCCTTGAACAGGGGCGAGTCGGCGGCAATGTTGCAAGCCTTGAGTGCAACCTTCCATCCAACGGCCAGGAACTCCTCCTGCATGTCGGGAATCTGATTGTTGAGGAAGTCCTCGGCAGCTTCATTCATGCCGAGCTGACGGGCCTTATTTCTCTCCTCGGCCATTTCCTCGGCATGCTTGACCTTCAGCGCTGCCAGCTCGGCTGTCCTTTTCTTCTCCTCGGACAGGAGATGATCGAGGGACTCAGCCTTCTTGGCTATCTCATGAGCCTTCTTTTTGTAGCCATCGGCCTCATCCTGAGCGGTGGAGAACTTTAGCTTGAACTCTCTCACCTCGGCTTCGGCATTATTTAGCCTTGCCGCCCGATCTTGGCTCTGCCCGATGGAGAGCATGGTCTTCTGGATCGCCTACAGCATCAATAGAAGAGTTAGAACAAACACAGTCAAATACGCAAAGGATATTACCGAAGTGAGAAACTTACAAAAATATTGTGTGCGATCGTTGTCCGAAGCATGACGTGATCTTCGGAATCAGCATAGGGCTCGATGTCCCTCAGCAGCATCATGGCCTCGGCAAGAGCCGTGGCAGTTCCCAGGTCTCTGACCGTGTCAGCAACCGTGATAGGGGTCACCCCCTCTATCAGCATTGGAGGAGCCCAGGTCTCGGCCTTCTTGGAGACCTTTGCTTTGCCCTTCGCCTTGGAGGGACCAACCTCATGTGCCTTCACCAGCCTCCATCTTTTGGGGACAGCATGGGCAGCGTCGGCAGCAGCAGGGGTGGGACTCGGCAGGTTCCCACCCTCTTCTGGCTTCCATTTAGCCAGAAGGACCCCAGAAGGCCTCTTCGCCTCGACTGGAGTCGGCTTGTTCTTCGCATCGGCAGCAACCTTAGCTTTCTGCCTCATCATCTCCTTCAAGCTCAGCACATTTGGACTTGAAGACATGATCTCAGCGTCTATCTCCTCCTCGTCCTCAGCTTTCCAAGTAATCCGAGGTGGGGATTGCGTCCGTTCGGTAGAGGATGAAGATGAGGAGCTGGAGGGTTCGGCCACAGCAGCAACTGTAACTCGGCTGGGTTCCCTGAGATACGGCAGGGGTATACCTTCAGGAACTGCAACCAAGAACGTCTCTGCTACCGCCTCGGCTATGTACTTCTTCTCTTTGATATAACCCTTGTAAGTCGGGTTATACCGCAGCAGTACCTCGGCAGACCTTGGTCCTGCAACGCCCTTGTAGCGCAGGACTTTCTTCAGATCTTCTGGGTGTGTAGCCTGCAAATTTCGACCGCGGTTTGCGTTAACAGCTGCACATGAATAGACAGACACAGTTAGAAGCTTTAGATCGACAAAACTGCAGAAATCAGAAACAAAGGGAAAAGGAACTAACGGGGTTGCCTGAAAGTGCGGGGGACTCGTATCCTCTTGCGCTCGGGCTCATCAGGAGAAAACTCCCAATTTCCCAAGACGATCAGAAAGTCGTCATCGTTTCCCCTATTCGAATCAACGAGATGCGTGACTATCTTCTCTCGGCCTCTATGGGATTTGAGATACCATCTATCGTCCTTATTATACACCATGTCATAGTTGTAATTTATGTCCCAGAGATCTAAGTTCGTATTGCACAGTTCGTTCAAACGAACTATGCCCATGATAATATGGTATGTATTTATCGAGATCTGCATAGGGTTCAGCCGATACCAGGACAGAACCCTACGCAGTAAAGGGTGGAGAGGGAACCTAACCCCACCCTCAGTAACAGCCATCAAGGGGATGTGGATGGAGTCCTCATCCCGAATTTCAGGATGAGTCTCAGGCCTGTTAATTTCTACCACTACATCGTCAGGAATTTGGTAATGTCTACGGAACTCTGCTATCTGCGCCGGAGAGGCGAAGTGCCTAAGGAAGATTCCCATACTCAGAGGATGAGTGAGGAAGAAACAAGAACAAGAAAGCAAAAAAGAAACAAGCTCTACAGGGGGCAACTTACAGAATATGGAGGAAGAATAGTAGCAAGAAAAAAGAAATGAAGAAGACAAGGGATGGATTTATAGGGTTTTGTGCGGGTGAATCTGATACGTTGCACGTTATAACACCCCAACCGTCGGATCCATTACTCCTGGACCAATCAATGAAGCGCGTCTGAGATATTGAAACGACACGTCAAAGCACGCGCAGAAAAGGCACGTCTCTCACCAAAAGGTACAAATAAACGGTCACTTCGCATTTATGGAAGGACAGAGCACGCCTCAAAATGGACCAGATACGGATGAAAGTCCTCTGGATCGATACAAAGTTCATCATGAATACGCTTTATAGCCTCGGCTACTCTGCCAGGTCGGTTCGAAGTAGCCGAAGCTAGGGGGCAAGGGGAAATCCAGAACGGACTTGAGAAAAGTTTTGTTCGGCTCAACACTTGAGAAAAGTTAGAACATCCGAACAGACTTGAGAAAAGTTTGTTCGGCTCAACACTTGAGAAAAGTTGAGAAAATTCAACACTTGAGAAAAGTTTGAATTCCAGAACATGCTTGAGAAAAGTATGTGTTTAAGCCTAAGAAGAGGTTAAACAACCTAACAGATTTGAGAAAAGTCTGAGAATGTTCAACACTTGAGAAAAGTCAGAACGCCCGAACATATTTGAGAAAAATATGTGTTTAAGCCTAAGTATAGGTTAAACAGCCGAACAGACTTGAGAAAAGTTTGAGATGATTCAACACTTGAGAAAAGTTTGAATTCCAGAACATGCTTGAGAAAAGTATGTGTTTAAGCCTAAGCAGAGGTTAAACAGCCGAACAGACTTGAGAAAAGTTTGAGACGATTCAACACTTGAGAAAAGTTTGAATTCCAGAACATGCTTGAGTAAAGTATGTGTTTAAGCCTAAGCAGAGGTTAAACAGCCGAACAGATTTGAGAAAAGTCTGAGAATGTTCAATACTTGAGAAAGGTTAGAACACCCGAACATATTTGAGAAAAATATGTGTTTAAGCCTAAGTATAGGTTAAACAGCCGAACAGACTGGAGAAAAGTCTAAGATGATTCATTACTTGAGAAAAGTTTGAGTTTAAATCAGTACTTGAGAAAAGTCTGATATTCAGAAGGGTTGAAGAAGATTCATTACTTGAGAAAAGTTTGAGTTTAAATCAGTACTTGAGAAAAGTCTGATATTCAGAAGGGTTGAAGACAATCCATCAGTTGCAACACATTATTCAAAGGGAAACAATTCCATGTCAGATTCAGCATTGTGCTACAAGAAGGTTGCAAAGGAAATTCAAATATGTTTCATTGATTCAAGAAGTTGGGTTACATATGAGTTACAGAAATAAAGGAAACAACAAAAATCCTAAGGCGCAACATCGGCAGCCTAAACTATAACTACATCCTCATCGGCTGGCTGAGGCTCGGCATCGGGGACACCAGCATCGGCAGTCTGGCCCGCCTCTCCTTCTCCAGCAGCAGCAGCCTGGCCTTTTTCTTCGGCTTCGGGTTCCCTGTTCTCCAGTTCGGTAACAGTTGGAACCCTGGAGAAGAGGGAAGAATCCTTCGGCACTTGGGCAGCCTCCAAAGCGGCCTTCCAACACATCCCGATGAGCTCGGTCTGGATCTCGGGCATTTGGTTCTCCAAGAAGTCGGCAGCAGCGTCCAACATGCCTTTGGCGTAGGAGTTCTCCTGAAGGCGCTTCAGCTCGGCCTCATGCTGAGATTTGAGATCGGCCAGCTGATCCTCCAGCCTGGATGACTTCGCCCTTTCAGTCCCGAGCTGGGACTGAGCAGTATTAGCCTTCAGCTCGGCGTCCCGAGCCCTCTGCTTATACGAGGCCATGTCCTCTTGGACTTTCAGAAACCTGGCGTTGGACGCCTTTAGCTCCAACTCGATAGTGCTGTATCGAGTCTCCAAATCCTGGCAATGGCGCAGGCACATCATGGATTTCTGCGCAGCCTGCAACAAAATCGGGAAATATGAAATCAGAAACAAAGTCACAAGTAAAATAACATAAAATAGCTGAGACAGAATACTTACGAAGACTTCGTGAGCCATCACAGATCACAGCAAGGTCGGGAGGTCGGTGCCTTGGTAGGGCTCGACATCCTTCGGTAACATCAGCATACCCGTGAGGGTTTGCGTCACGTCAAGATCGGCCGCCGAGTCGGCGACGGTGATGGGATCAATCCCATTCACCAGCAAAGAAGGGCACCATGGGGCAGCCCCCTCAACAGCCTTGCCCTTATCGTCCGCCTTGCTCTTCTTCGGCAAGGTCGTTGCAGCGGGATCCTCCTGAGCAGGGTCCCTTGGCCTCCGCCTCGGGATGAGGGGAACATCATCCTCAACCGAAGCCTCTTCAGATGCTGAGGTCGGCTCCCTCCTTGGCATGCTCGGGCCAGCGGCAGACTGCTTCTTCTTCTTCTGCCGCATCAGTTCGCGGAGATTCGGGACGTTGGGGTCTCGGGCCATTAGATCTAAACTCTGTTCGATCTCCTGGTCGTCTTTCGAATTCCAGTTGCAAGGCGACTGGGAAGAACTATGTTCGGAGCCGGACGAGCTAAATGAGATCGGGGAATTTTCGATGGCAGCTACCGTCAGCGGATCCGGTTGCTGAGCTTCCGAAATCGGTACTGCCTCAGGAAGGTACCCTAGGAGGTCGGCACCAACGACGTCGGCGTCGGGAATTGATTTTTTGATGTACCCCCTATAGCTTGCGACGTATCTCAGGAGCACTTCGGGGGATCGGGCCCAGCTTCGGCCAAAAGACCCTGTGTATCGGGCGACCTTTTTAACGTCGTCGAGATTTATCGACCGTTTGTTTCGGTGCTTATTGGCGTTAGAAGCTGCAAAAAAGAATGGAAAAAATACATTCAGCATCAAGATATGTTCGGCATCAGAAAGTAAAAGACAGAAACGAAAGACAAGGTCGGGGCACTAACGGATGACTCCAAACCGGATCGGGATGTGGAACTTGGGGCGTTCAGGCTCATCTCGGCCGATCTCCCAGTTGCCAGTGACGATGAGGAAGTCATTGTCATTACCACGGTTGGAGTCCGTCAAGTAGGTGACGATCCGCTCGATATTTGGTCTGTTCTTCAAGTAATAGGCATCAGAGCCTTTTCTGACCATATCGTAACAGAATTGGATCTCCCGAAGTCCTACGTCGGTATGGTTCATCCTATTCAGTTCTACTATACTATGGATGATCCTATATGTGTTGATGGAGATCTGCATCGGGTGAAACCGGTACCCACAAAGCACTTCACGAAAAAGGCGATTGAGTGGAAACTGAACTCCGCCCTCAACAACCGCCATCAGTGGGACGTGGAGGACGTCGGGATCGTTCCCATCGCGGGCGGTGTGCGGCTCGTTGAGTTCAACGGCAACATTGTGAGGGATGTTATACCGTCGCCGGAATTCTGCCATCTTTTCCGGTGTGTCAACTAAGCTCCTAAATATCCCCATCACAGAAAGCAGAAGGGGACGAAAAGATCAAGAAAAAGAGGGAAAACCTAAGGCTCTGTTTGAAAAAGACTTACAAAGACAGACGAATTCGCTCTCTGGTATGACGACAGTGGAAGATTGCAAAAGAATAGTCAAAGGTGAAGAATGGCGAGTATTTATAGAGAGGTAAGCTGAACGGATCAAACCCTAGGCCTCCCCAATGAGGACGCTCCACGTACGGGGCACGCGCAGGAGACGCGTGGTCTCAAAGCCATAAAGCCTGCTGCACGTCCCACCAGTTTTTAATGCGACGCCCCAGATTCACAAATGACGGTTCGGAAACCGTCCGATCAAGAATAAGCAAAGACACCGTGAGTGCATTACATAGCCTCGACTACTTCGCCAAGTCGGTTCAAAGCAGCCGAAGCTAGGGGGCAATTGACGAGGGTAAAATATAACTGAGAAAATACGTTTAACCCCCCAGGTTAATTACAGAGTTCGGGCGAGACCGAATAACATATCCAGAAGCACGTGCCGATCACGTGAGATAGTGGCCGACACGAGGAGTGCCGACCATACCCAAATCAGGGTAACAGAATCAAACATTGAAGGATGCCGACCTGAGAAAGGCGGATCCATGACATGCCGAACTGACAGGGTCGGTCAGGGTTACGGGCAGCCCGAGAAAGGCGACCTGTAACCGTTTTTCCGAGAAGGATGTGACAGAATCAATCAGTTATGGACGTGAAATCCATAGCCAATCAGAGGACACTTCGCCCTAAAAGAGCCCTAACAGAATTGGGGCCCAAGAGAGCCCTAACAGAATTGGGGCCCAAGAAAGCCCTAAGAGAATTAGGGCAGAAGGTGAAATCTATAAATAGAGCTCGAGATGAACAAAAAAGGTACGCCTGAATATACTGTTTTCGCCTGCTGATAGAGAATATTAGCTTGAGTTAACATTCTCCCTGTGAGTTTTGCCTGACTTAATCATCGGAGTGTCCTCCTGCTACAGCGGCAGAGGGCTCTTTGACGGATTACTCTTTTGCAGATCACAGGTCCACATATTGAGAAGAACACTGATTTCGGCCGGATACTGGATTCTTAGCTTTCCGTCCTGATTATCTAAATCAACCCTCTTACATTAAACATAAAGCATGAAGCATGTCACACATCGATCATTTGCTGACTAATAGTTTAGAACTAAAACGAATAATGTTCGATATACGAGTATATCCAATAAATTATTTCGTATACTTGATTTTTTTAAAAAAATAATACTAAATTTATGAACAGTTTTATTTAATTTTCAAGTCCAGCTTGTTAATCCCAATACGATTTATAATTGTTTAAATTTTGGGTTGGAGTCTCACATAATTACTCTTCAAATGTTTAGAAATAAGATTAAGTGCTTACTACACTTGTGTTATACTATTAGGCCGACACATTTGCACAACACAATGCACAAAACGACGTCGTTTTATTAAGGGAAAAATAACATAGTGACCTAGAAAAAAAAAACTCAAATTCTAGGAGATTGTGTTTTTTTTCCTTAATGAAATAACGTCGTTTTGTTATTATTGTGTATTATGTTGTACGAATGTGTTGTGCTTGTAACATTTTTGATATATTTGGTGTAACAAAAGGAATTTGCTATGGTTACTGATGGTTAGAACAGATCTGCACCGATTTGACGATGAGGACCCACCTACCCCTCTCTCTCTCACAAGTCACAATTCTTGCATACGTGGCGCTGTGACCCACTGACATGTTGTCTCTCACATACTGGTGGAAGTTTAATTTTTTTTCCGACAAAAAGACATCTATTAAAAATATAGAGTATCTGTGCAAATTTTTTAAAATTTTTTTGTGCGAAGTTAAAATTTTCAATTAGCTCTTAAATTTGTATAATTTTTTTAAAACATATTATGCACAAAAGTGAGGACGTTTATTTGATAATAAATTATTATTAAGAGTAGACGAAGTATAATTTTTCAAAAGTCCGATTTGGATTAAATTTTCTTTTCGAATAATTTTTTTGTCTTTATTTGAAGAGGATATTTTGTAATTTTTTTTTTGCTCTCAATTTTTGTAAATTATTAGTTCGTCTCTACAAATAATTCCAGAAAAGTAAAAAATTATGAACTAATTTTAAAATAAAATAAGAAAAGTTAAATAATCTAACAATTTAGTTTGTTTTGAACAAAATCGAAGTGATATAGGCAGAAAATCAAATATTATAGTCAATTCGATTTGGATCAATTTTTCGTTTAAATAAATTTTTTGTCCTTATTAAAAGATATTTTGTAATTTTTTTACCCTTAATTTTTTTGCAGATTACTTATTCGTCTCGACGAGAAATTCTAAAAAATTAAAAATTGTGAACTAAATTTGAAAAAAATAAGAAAAGATAAATAATCTAAAAAATCTTTGTGTTTTGTGCAACGCCCCAACTTTTGGTAATTTTTAAATAATTTAAAATTAATATTTGATATTTATTTAGAGTATTTAACTATTTAATAGGCCGCTCGAGCGGCCCATTAAAATAATATTTTTATATTTTTATTTTATTTTATTTTTTTAAATAATTTTTTTATTTTTATTTTTAAAACTCCTAACTTAAATAGTGAAATACTCTAAATAAATATCAAATATTAAATTTAAATTATTTAAAAATTACGGATTATTACATTTTGAGTCAAATCTAACCGATATTGACCGATTTAGTAAGTGGACCGACCAAAAACTAAAAATTCTAGTCAATTTTTTTAGCCGATTCGAGTTGATTGTTTTTTTCCACCCCTAATAATGATACATAAAAAATGTCAAAACATCCAATTTCCTTACATTTACGATTTTGCATCCTTTATGATTTTCAGAAGTTATAATATTTTGTATAAAAACATATAACTTTTGACGAGGGTAAAATGTAATTAAGAAAATACATTTAACCCCCCAGGTTAATTACAGAGTTCGGGCGAGACCGAATAACATATCCAGAAGCACGTGCCGATCACGTGAGATAGTGGCCGACACGAGGAGTGCCGACCATACCCAAATCAGGAGAACGGAATCAAACATTGAAGGACGCCGACCTGAGAAAGGCGGATCCATGACATGCCGAACTGACAGGGTCGGTCAGGGTTACGGGCAGCCGAGAAAGGCGACCTGTAACCGTTTTTCCGAGAAGGACGTGACAGAATCAATCAATTATGGACGTGAAATCCATAGCCAATCAGAGGACACTTCGCCCTAAAAGAGCCCTAACAGAATTGGGGCCCAAGAGAGCCCTAAGAGAATTGGGGCCCAAGAAAGCCCTAAGAGAATTAGGGCAGAAGGTGAAATCTATAAATAGAGCTCGAGATGAACAAAAAAGGGACGCCTGAATATACTGTTTTCGCTTGCTGATAGAGAATATTAGCTTGAGTTAACATTCTCTCTGTGAGTTTTTGCCTGACTTAATCATCGGAGTGTCCTCCTGCCACAGCGGCAGAGGGCTCTTTGACGGATTACTCTTTTGCAGATCACAGGTCCACATATTGAGAAGAACACTGATTTCGGCTGGATAGTGGATTCTTAGCTTTCCGTCCTGATTATCTAAATCAACTCCCTTACAATTGGCGCCGTCTGTGGGAAAGTTAAAAATCTATGGCTGAAACACCAAGACAAGATCAGGGGAGGGAACGTGATGGAAGATCAAGATCCCCCCCTCCAGTTCAACACAAATCCATGGGTCCTAGGAGAGAGATTCCTAGGGTCCCTCCCCCAAGGATAGTAGGGGAACAACCTGGAGAACAGGTGCTGCTTCCCATCATTCCGTTGCCTCTGGAGCAGCGTCCAGATCGTCCGCGAGAAGCGGAACGGTCGAGAAACAGGGACAGATCCCTAACTCAATCCCGGAATGAGGGAGGGAGAGAATCCCGAACTCATGAACGGTCTCGCCGAGACGAAGAGTATGATAATGCTGATCGGATCCGAAGGAGGGATCAAGAAGTAGAAGATATGAGGCGTTACATACGTCGCATGGAGAGAGAAAACCGAACTCTCCGCAAACATAGAGATTCAGCCCGCCAATCTGTGTCTAGACTTGACGAGCGCTCCGAGACTGGGCCGTCTCGGCAAGATAGCCGACATGAACCCAGCAAAAGACCTCGAGGAGGAGAAAGGCAGATGGGGGCTTCATCGAATCTAGGCGGACCGCCTCAGGTGCAGCCGCTTCCCAACATGAGGGAATGGCTGAATCAGCGGGCAGAATCAGCCCCAGATGCCCAGCCAAAGCTCCCATATCAGCCTTTGCCGCCGGTGGTTCCACCAACCAATATGAGGTCGTGGTTGAATCAACAGTTGAGACTCAACCGCCCGGAGGACGATGAAAATCACAAGGAACTGCAACAGCTGGCAGTATCACCACTGTCAGTTCAGATCGAGACGGAGGACTTACCCAGAAAGTTTGTCCCTCCGAAGTTTACAATCTACAATGGACGAACAGATCCGATGACTCACATCAAAGGGTTCGTGAACTCCATGATGATCTATGTGGGCCAAGACAGCCTTTACTGCAAGGTATTTTCATTGAGCTTGGGAGAGATAGCCCTGAATTGGTTTCAGGCTCTGCCGCCGAGATCAATTACAAGCTGGAGGCAACTGGCAGATCAGTTCCTCAAGAGATTTGTGGCTAACCGAGCACAGAAAAAGTACGTGAACACGCTTCTGGCCTTGAGAAAAGGACCAGAAGAGGATCTCAGACAGTACGCCAGCAAGTAATGGGCCACCTACAATGAGATCGGGGACTGCACAGAGGCCTACGCCGTGGAGTCTTTCAGGCTGGGATTGTCATATCGAGATCGGCTCAGAGAGTCTCTCACCATTGATCCCCCAAGTACCATTGCCGACTTGATGAGCAGAGTTGAGAAGTATGCCAAGTTCGAAGACGAGATCTGTCGGGACAAAGATCGGCCAGTAGTGAAGGCACACAAGAACGCGGTAATGGTGCCTGAGGCCAAGAGGCCCAGAATTGAGGTGTCCGAAGTGTCACAGGTAGCCAAGGGAGCGAAAACCACCTGGGGCTCAGGCGTATAGAGCTATACGTACGGTTTTCAACACCCCGATCTTCCGGATGATCTATCCCTTGAAGAACGAGCCCTTCTGGAAGTGGCCAGCTGGGTCGGGAGAGCCAGTGAAGCGTGACCCGAACAAAGATTGGTGCATCTATCACCGCAAAAATGGCCGTATGACAGAAAGATGCAAGGCGCTTAAACAATTCCTAGAAGAGTTAGTTGAAGCCGGGCACCTTCGACGTTTTGTGGCCGAACAGAGGCAACAAGCGGTTCAGCCAGAGCCGATGGAAGCCGAATCCTCTGAGGAAGAGGTGATGGTAACTGGGACCGTGCATGTCATACACGCGGCAACTCCAGTTCCAGATGAAAAGGAAGTACGGCTCCAACGCCGCCGAGACGGTCACGAACATCATGTACAACACCTCGGGCAGAAGAGGAAAGAGCCCGAGTCACAGGTGGAAACAGTCATATCCTTTTCGGAAAAGGATTTGGAAGGGGTAACACATCCCCATAACGATGCATTGGTGATCACGCTGCTCCTCGACACCCTCAACACGGAGAGAATCCTAGTTGACCAGGGCAGCTCAACAGAGATCCTGTACTATGACGCCTTCAAGAAACTCAAGCTAGACAAGGCAGATTTGAAGAAGGCCGATATACCGCTCATCGGGTTCAGTGCCGAAGCAGTCTGGCCCATAGGATCCATTACTATCCTTGTACGAGCAGGGAAAGTAACCTTGGATGTGGATTTTCTGGTGGTGGATGTACCATCGGCCTACAATGCCATTGTGGGGACAACTTGGCTCCACAGGCTGGGGGCAATTCCTTCTACCTACCACCAAATGCTAAAGTTTTCGAGGAAAAAGGGGATCGAATGTGTTCGGGGTAATCAGACAACAGCGAGAAGCTGCTATGTCACCTCCATCAAGCATAAACCAAAGGCCGAACACGTGAAATCCATAGAAGTCCCAGATCGGCCGACGATAGAGGATATCGGGCGTAATCCAGCCGATCGAGTTGTAGAAGAACTCAAGCAGATACCAGCTCACGAGACGGATCCAGAGCGGTATTTTCTGATCGGGGCAGAGCTTTCAGAGCAGGACGAGAAGGTCCTGATCAAAATTCTAAAAGAGCACATAGACGTATTCGCTTGGACACCACAGGAGATGCCTGGGGTGAGCCCGGATATCATATGCCATCACTTGAATGTGGATCCTGCCCACAAACCGGTGATGCAGAAGAGAAGGAGGCCGGCAGTCCAACATGTGGATGCCGTAACAGAAGAAGTAGATCGGCTGCTGGAGGCCGATGCCATCAGAGAGGTGCATTACCCCGAGTGGTTATCCAACACCGTGGTGGTCAAAAAGAAGAATGGCAAGTGGAGGGTTTGCGTGGACTTCACTAGTCTAAACAAAGCTTGTCCCAAAGATAGCTTTCCACTGCCTAAGATAGATCAGCTGGTGGATGCCACAGCTGGGTATCGGCGCATGAGTTTCCTGGATGCATGTCGGGGATATCATTAGATAGCCATGCACGCGTCGGATCAAGAGAAGACGTCCTTCATTACTCCACGTGGACTTTTCTGTTACAAAGTGATGCCTTTCGGCTTGAGAAATACCGGGGCAACATATCAGCGGTTAGCGACTCTCATGTTCAAGGAGCTGCTCGGGAAGATCATGGAAGTCTACATCGACGATATGGTCGTCAAATCTGAAGAGGCCGAATCCCACATAGATGATCTCGGCAAAACTTTCCAGGTATTAAGAAAGTACAAACTCAAGCTCAACGCATCGAAATGTCCTTTCGGGGTTAGCTCGGGGAAATTCTTGGGGCATATGGCTACACGCAGGGGAATAGAAGCTAATCCCAATCAGATCGTCGCCCTGCAAAATTTACAGAGTCCCCGAACCGTGAAGGAAGTTCAGAGGCTAACCGGAATGGTGGCAGCCCTCAACAGATTCATCAGCCGATCGTCCGATCGATGTCGGCCATTCTTCCAACTGTTGAGAAAACAGTCCAAGTACACCTGGGGGGAAGAATGCGAAATGGCTTTCCAAGATATGAAGAATTACTTGGCGAACCCCCCACTGATCATGACTCCCGAGAAGGGAGATGTGTTGACACTATATCTGGTCGTATCCGAGCATGCGGTCAGCGCGGTCTTGTTGAAGAACAAAGATAGTGAGCAGACACCAGTCTATTATGTAAGCAAAACGCTCCTGGATTCGGAGACAAGATATCTCCCCTTGGAGAAGTTGATCTTATCCCTTGTGATGACCTCTAGGAAATTGCAGCATTATTTCCTAGCCCATACAATAGAAGTACCGACCAAACATCCCATCAGTATTGTCTTGAGAAGAGCAGAACTGTCGGGAAGGGTGGCAGCTTGGTCTATGGAGCTCGGGGAATACGACATCAGATTTCCTCCCGAGGACAGCAGTGAAGGGACAGGTCTTGACAGATTTTATTGCAGAATTCTCCCACGAACCTGTGGAGAACGTCGCTTCAATCTCAGAGGAGGATGTGCCCGAACAGGGGGAGATAGTTCCCGACTAGACACCGTACTGGAGGTTGTATGTTGACGGATCATCCTGTTCGAGAGGATCTGGAGTCGGCATCGTGATAGAAGAGCCAGGTGGGTGCTATTTTGAGCAATCCTTCCGATTGAATTTCAGCGCCTCCAACAATGTCGCCGAATATGAGGCATTGATACTCAGACTCAAGTGTGCACATAATCTGGGGGCAGAGCATGTAGAAGTCTTCTGCGATTCACAATTGGTCCTCAACCAGCTCAGTGGAGAGTACGCCACCCGAGATGAGAGGATGACCGCCTATGCAGAAAGGGCCAGAGCAGAGTTATCAAAGTTCAAGAGAACAATGATGACACATATCAGCTCAAGACAGAACGACCACGCAGATGCCTTAGCATGTTTGGCTTCGGCAATACCCAGAGACAAGTTCAGAACCATATACGTGGATTCCATTGAGTACCCGAGCATCGACATCCCAATTGCTGAGAAGGCTTTGGAAATCGATCTCGGCCCAAGCTGGATGGATCCCATTATCTCATACGTCACTGCGGGAACTGTCCCCGAGGACAAAAAAGAAGCCCACAAGCTGCGAATCAAGGCGACACGTTTCTGGCTATCACCAAAGCAAGAACTCTATCGTAAGTCCTACACTGGTCCCTATTTGAAATGCGTACACCCTGCTTTGGTTCAGAAATTCTTGTACGAGATTCATGAGGGGATATGTGGGAGTCACACTGGAGGCAGGTCCATAGCCGCCTACAAACTGCAAGATCTGGATGATAAGGAAATACCAAGGACTTGGAATGTTTCCAACCTTAAGAAGTTTTATCAGTAATTTCTTTGTTTCAGTACTTATGTTTATTTCTCAGTGAATGAAAGTTCCAGTTTCAATGTTCAAATAGATATTCAGAAAGTTTGTTAGTAATGTCACCACTAGATCAGAATGTTCAACACTTGAGAAAAGTTTGAACTCCAGAACATACTTGAGAAAAGTATGTGTTCAGCCGAACAGACTTGAGAAAAGTTTGTTCGGCTCAACACTTGAGAAAAGTTAGAACATCCGAACATATTTGAGAAAAATATGTGTTTGGGCCTAAGTGCAGGTTAAACAGCCGAACAGACTTGAGAAAAGTTTGTTCGGCTCAATACTTGAGAAAATTCAATACTTGAGAAGAGTTTGAATTACCAAACACACTTGATAAAAGTCCAATGTTTTAAGAGAAATGTTCACATTTGCATCGAGACAAGAGTTGCCGACAAAATATTCGAGTTGTATTCATTCATGTGTGAATTACAAAAGGAAAGAGCGGAAATGAATGTTAAAGACTTGATGTGGCTACATGGGAAAAACGACAAAAAGAAAAAACATAAGACATCCTTCAGACGATGTCAACAGGGTCCGCCCCGACACCAGCTTCTTCATAGTCTTCGACAGTTAGCTCGGCCTTGGGGACAGGCACTTCTTCCTCGGCAAGATCAGAGGAGTGGGGAATCTCCTTGAACAGGGGCGAGTCGACGGAAATGTTGCAAGCCTTGAGTGCAGCCTTCCATCCAACAGCCAAGAACTCCTCCTGCATGTCGGGAATCTGATTATTGAGGAAGTCCTTGGCAGCTTCATCCATGCCGAGCTGACGGGCCTTATTTCTCTCCTCGGCCATTTCCTCAGCATGCTTGACCTTCAGCGCAGCCAGCTCCGCCGTCAGCTCGGCTGTCCTTTTCTTCTCCTCGGACAGGAGATGATCGAGGGACTCGGCCTTCTTGGCTATCTCATAAGCCTTCTTCTTGTAGCCATCGGCCTCATCCTGAGCGGTGGAGAACTTCAGCTTGAACTCTCTCACCTCGGCTTCGGCATTATTCAGTCTCGCCGCCCGATCTTGGCTCTGCCCGATGCAGAGCATGGTCTTTTGTATCGCCTACAGCATAAATAAGAGAGTTAGAACAAACACAGTCAGATACGCAAAGGATATTACCGAAGTGAGAAACTTACAAAAATATTGTGTGCGAGCGTTGTCCGAAGCATGACGTGCTCTTCGGAACCAGCATAGGGCTCGATGTCCCTCGGCAGCATCATGGCCTCGGCAAGAGCCGTGGTAGTTCCCAGGTCTCTCACCGTGTCGGCAACCGTGATAGGGGTCCCCCTTCTATCAGCATCGGAGGAGCCCAGGTCTCGGCCTTCTTGGAGACTTTTGCTTTGCCTTTCGCCTTGGAGGGACCAACCTCGTGTGCCTTAACCAACCTCCGTCTTTTGGGGACGGCATGGGCAGCTTCGGCATCAGCAGGGGTGGGACTCGGCAGGTTCCCACCCTCTTCTGGCTTCCTCTTAGCCAGAACGAGCCCAGAAGGCCTCTTCGCCTCAACTGGAGTCGGCTTCTTCTTGGCATCAGCAGCAGCCTTAGCTTTCTGCCTCATCATCTCCTTAGAGCTCGGCACATTTGGGTTTGAGGACATGATCTCGGCATTTATCTCCTCCTCGTCCTCGGCGTTCCAAGTAATCCGAGGTGGGGACTGTGTCCGTTCGGATGAAGATGAAGATGAGGAGCTGGAAGGTTTGGCCACAGCAGCAACTGTAACTCGGCTGGGTTCCCTGAGATACGGCAGGGGTATACCTTCAGGAACTGCAACCAAGGACGTCTCTGCTACCGCCTCGGCTACGTACTTCTTCTCTTTGATATAACCCTTGTAAGTCGGGTTATACCGCAGCAGTACTTCGGCAGACCTTGGCTCGGCATGTCCTGCAACGCTCTTGTACCGCAGAACTTTCTTCAGATCTTCTGGGTGCGTAGCCTTCAAATTCTGACCGCGGTTTGCGTTGACAGCTGCACATGAACAGACAGACACAGTTAGAAGCTTTAGATCGGCAAAATTGCAGAAATCAGAAACAAAGAGAAAAGGAACAAACGGGGTTGCCCGAAAGTGCGCGGGACTCGTATCCTCTTGCGCTCGTGCTCATCAGGAGAAAACTCCCAATTTCCCGAGACGATCAAAATGTCATCATCGTTTCCCATATTCGAATCAACGAGATGCGTGACTATCTTCTCTCGGCCTCTACGGGATTTGAGATACCATCTATCGTCCTTATTGTACACCATGTCGTAGTTGTAATTTATGTCCCAGAGATCTAAGTTCATATTGCACAGTTCGTTCAAACGAACTATGCCCATAATAATACGGTATGTATTTATGGAAATCTGCATAGGGTTCAGCCGATACCAGGACAGAACCCTACGCAGTAAAGGGTGGAGAGGGAACCTAACCCCACCCTCAGTAACAGCCATTAGAGGGATATGGATGGAGTCTTCATCCCGATCTCAGGCCTGTTAATTTCTACCACTACATCGTCAGGAATTTGGTAATGTCTACAGAACTCTGCTATCTGCGCCGGAGAGGCGAAGTGCCTACGGAAGATTCCCATGCTCAGAGGATGAGTGAGGAAGAAACAAGAACAAGAAAGCAAAAAGAAACAAGCTCTACAGGGGCAACTTACAGAATATGGAGGAAGAACAGTAGCAAGAAAAGAGAAATGAAGGAGACGAAGGTTGGTTTTATAGGGTTTTGTGCGGGTGAATCAGATACGTTGCACGTTATAAAACCCCAACCGTCGGATCCATTACTCCTGGACCAATCAATGAAGCGCGTCTGAGATATTGAAGCGACACGTCAAAGCACGCGCAGAAAAGGCGCGTCTCTCACCAAAAGGTACAAACAAACGGTCACTTCGCATTTATGGAAGGACAGAGCACGCCTTAAAATGGACCAGATATGGATGAAAGTCCTCTGGATCGATACAAAGTTCATCATGAATACGCTTTATAGCCTCGGCTACACCGCCAGGTCGGTTCAAAGCAGCCGAAGCTAGGGGGCAAGGAGAACATCCGAACAGACTTGAGAAAAGTTTCTTCGGCTCAACACTTGAGAAAAGTTAGAACATCCGAACAGACTTGAGAAAAGTTTGAGAAGATTCAACACTTGGGAAAAGTTTGAATTCCAGAACATGCTTGAGAAAAGTATGTGTTTAAGCCTAAGCAGAGGTTAAACAGCCTAACAGATTTGAGAAAAGTCTGAGAATGTTCAACACTTGAGAAAAGTTAGAACACCAGAACATGCTTGAGAAAAGTATGTGTTTAAGCCTAAGCAGAGGTTAAACAGCATAACAGATTTGAGAAAAGTCTGAGAATGTTCAACACTTGAGAAAAGTTAGAACACCCGAACATATTTGAGAAAAATATGTGTTTAAGCCTAAGCATAGGTTAAATAGCCGAACAGATTTGAGAAAAGTCTGAGAATGTTCAACACTTGAGAAAAGTTAGAACACCCGAACATATTTGAGAAAAATATGTGTTTAAGCCTAAGTATAGGTTAAACAGCCGAACAGACTTGAGAAAAGTCTAAGATGATTCATTACTTGAGAAAAGTTTGAGTTTAAATCAGTACTTAAGAAAAGTCTGATATTCAGAAGGGTTGAAGATGATTCATTACTTGAGAAAAGTTTGAGTTTGAATCAGTACTTGAGAAAAGTCTGATATTCAGGAGGGTTGAAGACAATCCATTTGTGGCAACACATTATTCAAAGGGAAACAATTCCTTGTCAGATTCAGTATTGTGCTACAAGAAGGTTGCAAAGGAAACTCAAATGTGTTTCATTGATTCTTGAAGATTGGGTTACATATGAGTTACAGAAATAAATGAAAGAACAAAAATCCTAAGGCGCAACATCGGCAGCCTCAACTATAACTACATCCTCATCGGCTGGCTGAGGCTCGGCATCGGGGACACCAGCATCGGCAGTCTGGCCCGCCTCTCCTTCTCCAGCAGCAGCAGCCTGGCCTTTTTCTTCGGCTTCGGGTTCCCTGTTCTCCAGTTCGGCGACAGTTGGAACCCTGGAGAAGAGGGAGGAATCCTTCGGCACTTGGGCAGCTTCCAAAGCGGCCTTCCAACTCATCCCGACGAGCTCGGTCTGGATCTCGGGCATTTGGTTCTCCAAGAAGTCAGCAGCAGCGTCCAACATGCCCCTGGCATAGGAGTTCTCCTGAACGCGCTTCAGCTCGGCCTCATGCTGAGATTTGAAATCGGCCAGCTGATCCTCCAGCCTGGATGACTTCGCCCTTTCAGTCCCGAGCTGGGACTGAGCAGTATTAGCCTTCAGCTCGGCGTCCAGAGCCCTCTGCCTATATGAGGCCATGTCCTCTTGGATTTTCAGAAACCTGGCGTTGGACGCCTTTAGCTCCAACTCGATAATGCTGTATCGAGTCTCCAACTCCTGGCAACGGCTCAGGCACATCATGGATTTTTGCGCAGCCTGCAACAAAATCGGGAAATATGAAATCAGAAACAAAGTCACAAGTAAAATAACAGAAAATAGACGAGACAGAATACTTACGAAGACTTCGTGAGCCATCACAGATCGCAGTAAGGTCGGGAGGTCGGTGCCTTGGTAGGGCTCGACATCCTTAGGCAGCATCAGCATACCCGTGAGGGTTTGCGTGACGTCAAGATCGGTCGCTGAGTCGGCGACGGTGATGGGATCAATCCCATTCACCAGCAAAGAAGGGCACCATGGGGCAGCCCCCTTAACAGCCTTGCCTTTCTCAGCCGCCTTGCTCTTCTTCGGCAAGGTCGTTGCAGCGGGATCCTCCTGAGCAGGGTCCCTTGGCCTCCGCCTCTGGATGAGGGGAGCGTCATCCTCAACCGAAGCCTCCTCAGATGCAGAGGTCGGCTCCCTCCTTGGCAAGCTCGGCAAGCTCGGGCCGGCGGCAGACTGCTTCTTCTTCTGCCGCATCAGTTCGCGGAGATTTGGGACGTTGGGGTCTCGGGCCATCAGATCTAAACTCTGTTTGATCTCCTGGTCGTCTTCTGAATTCCAGTTGCAAGGCGACTGGGCAGAACTATGCTCGGAGCCGGACGAGCTAAACGAGATCGGGGAATTTCCGATGGCAGCTACCGTCACTGGATCCGGCTGCTGAGCTTCGAAAGTCGGCACTACCTCAGGAAGGTATCCTGGGAGGTCGGCACCAACGACGTCGGCGTCGGGAATGGATTTTTTGATGTACCCCCTATAGCTTCCGACGTATCTCAGGAGCACTTCGGGGGATCGGGCCCAGCTTCGGCCAAAAGACCCTGTGTATCGGGCGACCTTCTTAACTTCGTCCAGATTTATTGACTGTTTGTTTCGGTGCTTATTGGCGTTAGTAGCTGCAAAAAAGAATGGAAAAAATACAGTCAGCATCAAGATATGCTCGGCATCAGAAAGTAAAAGACAGAAATGAAAGACAAGGTCGGGGCACTAACGGATGACTCCAAACCGGATTGGGATGTGGAACTTGGGGCGTTCAGGCTCATCTCGGCCGATCTCCCAGTTACCAGCGACGATGAGGAAGTCATCGTCATTACCGCGGTTGGAGTCCGTCAAGTAGGTGACGATCCGCTCGATATTTGGTCTGTTCTTCAAGTAATAGGCATCAGAGCCTTTCCTGACCATATCGTAACAGAATCGGATTTCCCGAAGACCTACGTCGGTATGGTTCAACCTATTCAGTTCTACGATACTGTGGATGATCCTATATTTGTTGATGGAGATTTGCATCGGGTGAAGCCGGTACCCACAAAGCACTTCACGAAGAAGGCGATTGAGTGGAAACCGAACTCCGCCCTCAACAACCGCCATCAGTGGGACGTGGAGGACGTCGGGATAGTTCCCATCGCGGGCGGTGTGCGGCTCGTTGAGGTCAACGGCAACATCGTGAGGGATGTTGTACCGTCGCCAGAATTCTGCCATCTTTTCCGGTGTGTCAACTAAGCTCCTAAATATCCCCATCACAGAAAGTAGAAGGGGACACGAAAAGATCAAGAAAAAGAGGGAAAACCTAAGGCTCTGTTTGAAAAAGACTTACAAAGACAGACGAATTCTCTCTCTCGTATGACAACAGTGGAAGATTGCAAAAGAAGAGTCAAAGGAGAAGAATGGCGAGTATTTATAGAGAGAGAAGCTGAACGGATCAAACCCTAGGCCTCCCCAATGAGGACGCTCCACGTACGGGGCACGCGCAGGAGACGCGTGGTCTCAAAGCCATAAAGCCTGCTGCACGTCCCACCAGTTTTTAATGCGACGCCCCAGATTCTCAAATGACGGTTCAGAAACCGTCCGAACAAGAATAAGAAAAGACACCATGAATGCATTACATAGCCTCGACTACTTCGCCAAGTCGGTTCAAAGCAGCCGAAGCTAGGGGGCAATTGACCAGGGTAAAATGTAATTGAGAAAATACATTTAACCCCCCAGGTTAATTACAGAGTTCGGGCGAGACCGAATAACATATCCAGAAGCACGTGCCGATCACGTGAGATAGTGGTCGACACGAGGAGTGCCGACCATACCCATATCAGGAGAACAGAATCAAACATTGAAGGACGCCGACCTGAGAAAGGCGGATCCATGACATGCCGAACTGACAGGGTCGGTCAGGGTTATGGGCAGCCCCAGAAAGGCGACCTGTAACCGTTTTTTCGAGAAGGACGTGACAGAGTCAATCAGTTATGGACGTGAAATCCATAGCCAATCAGAGGACACTTCACCCTAAAAGAGCCCTAAAAGAATTGGGGCCCAAGAGAGCCCTAAGAGAATTGGGGCCCAAGAAAGCCCTAAGAGAATTAGGGCAGAAGGTGAAATCTATAAATAGAGCTCGAGATGAACAAAAAAGGGACGCCTGAATATACTGTTTTCGCTTGCTGATAGAGAATATTAGCTTGAGTTAACATTCTCCCTGTGAGTTTTTGCCTGACTTAATCATCGGAGTGTCCTCCTGCCACAGCGGCAGAGGGCTCTTTGACGGATTACTCTTTTGCAGATCACAGGTCCACATATTGAGAAGAACACTGATTTCGGCTGGATAGTGGATTCTTAGCTTTCCATCCTGATTATCTAAATCAACCCCCTTACAACTTTATACCTAAGCTTTCATGTAGAAATTTTTCAAAGCTTTATGTTAGGAATAGCAACGGGTTCAATTTAGTTCAAAATACACATGTTTTGTAAATTTTTTACTTTTTCTGGAATTTCTCGTCGAGACGAACTAATAATTTGCAAAAAGTTAAGGGCAAAACCAAAAAAATTACAAAATATCTTTTAATAAGGACAAAAAAATGTTCAAACGAAAAATTGATTCGAATCGAATTGACTGGAATATTTGGTTTTTGGTCGGCCGACGTACCAAATCGGTCGGTATTAGTTCAATTTTGTTCAAAACAAGCAGAATTGTCAGATTATTTAACTTTTCTTAATTTTTTTCAAATTTAGTTCATAAAATTTTACTTTTTTAGAATTGCTTATCGAGGCGAACCAATAATCTGTAAAAAAATGAGGTGAACCAATAATCTGTAAAAAATTATGGACAAAACAAAAAAATTACAAAATATCTTCTTCAAATAAGGACAAAAAAATTATTCGAAAAGAAAATTTAATCCAAATCGGTTTTTTGGAAAACTATACTTGGTCTATTCTAAATAATAATTTATTAACAAATAATCGTCTTCACTTTTGTGCATAATATTTTAAAAAATTGTACCAATTTAAGAGCTATTGAAAATTTTAACTTAGCACAAAAAATTTAAAAAAATTTGAACTAATAATCTATATTTTAAATTTTTAAATTTTAATCGATGTCTTCTTTTGGAAAAAATTAAACTTCAACCAGTTTTGAAGTTAAATTTCCAAGTTCTCATTTGACGCTCTTGTGTGTGAGAAGATAGAGAATGCGAGAGAAAAGATAGAGAGAGTGAGAAAAAAAAATATCATATTTATTTTTTACACTTTTGCACATCGCTTTCACACATCACTCAAAATTATGTCGTTTTATGTTAAAAAATATCATATTTGTTTTTTACCCATATCGTTGGAAACATATTTGGATCTTTCTTAACATAAAACTACGTAGTTTTAATTGATGTGTAAAAGTGATGTGTTAAAATGATGTGTATATAGCACTCTTGCAAAAAAAAAAACAAAAATGGTAGAGACACATCATTCAAAATTACGTCGTTTTGAATTTAAGAAAAACCATATTTGTTTTTGACCCATATCGCTCAAAACATATTTGGGTCTTGCTCAATACAAAATGACATAGTTTTGAGTGATGTGTAAAAGTGATGTGTTAAAATAATGTGTATGTAGCACTCTTGAAAAAAAAAATACAGGCGGGGAGAGGGAACAAGTCAGTGGGTCTGCCACATATGCAAACAGGAATTGTGAGAGAGAAAGGTGGGTGGGTCCTCATTGTCAGATTGGTGCAGATCTGTTCTTGGCATCAGTACGGATAGCAAATTGGGTAAAAAAAATTCCTGTTTGGAGAAATGCTATTCGCAAGGAACCACGTAAGGAATTGCGCAAGGATTATATGGCGGAAGTCTTTCTTTGCTTGAAAAAAGTTCTTCTTTTTTCACCCCCGCCATGTGATCCTTGTGCGATTCCCTGCAGGGTTCCTTGCGAATAGCATGACTCTTTTGCATTTGTTAATTTTGCGTAAAGTTTTTTTTTTTGTATTATTAATTCGTCCCAATGAAAAATTATAACAAAAAAATTCGGAATCCAAATTTAAAAAAGTTTCAAAAGCACAAATAATTTACTTGACGAACTCAATGTTCCGATTATTACCGTAGGAGCAATGCTATAGTTTCAGAATTGAAATCAAGAAACTTTTTATAGGTTAGTGCCGACCGGGGTTGGGTTTTCAACGGGTACTCCGACGATCAATTGAGTGCCCTTGCGGTATTTATAGGGAAAGAACCTAATAGTCTGCTTGAGAAAGAATCCACTTTTACGCGAATCTGACCTACCATAATAGCCCCTTAATTCTTCTGTTTGGTGCCAACTAATGAGAGGGATTGATCGCCTGAAGGCCGGAGCCTAATTGCCTGATCCAACCCATTTCTCGATAATGCTGAACGTGGTAGAGATGATAGGTCACACGAACACTGCTCTGTGAGATGCTGCAACGTGTCACTAATCCAATATGAAAACCAAATGCTTTGCCTCCCACGCAGCTATTTCTGGAAAATGTGCCAGACTGTAAATACGAGGGAAGACCTAGAGAGAGAGTTGCGTGCTTTCTCTCTCTAGAAATTTGAACTCAAAGCATCTCGACTTTTCTTACGTGATCCAATCTTCCCTAGCCTTAGATTTATTAGTGTTTGCAAGTTTCAGGTATGAGAAACCAATTCCTTTTCACTTTGAACTGTCAATTGTGTGTTTTTATTTCGATTCTCGCATGTTGTGAATGGTTTTTGGTTTTTCGACTAAAACCATTGAGTTATAGTTACTAGGGCTATCACATTAGCCTCAGAATCTGGCTGAGGGTCTCGTCCCTTGGCATAGCCCTCATAGATGTATGCCGAGTCCCGTTGACTTAGTGTTAATTTAACATCCGTGCACTTCTTAATAGGATGTCCGAGATGGAAGTAGATGTTATCTAGGCTATTAATAATCTGTTATGTATAAGAAAGACAAAAAAACAGAAATAAAAGAATATGGCAGAAACTTACTTTGGCCATAATCGAAAGAAGGGAGGGGGGGTTGTTGTGTGTGTTCCAGTTCCCCCTTCATCCCTTCCTTAGGTAGATACTTTACGTCGTCAACTTAACCACATCCCAGATACTTTACGTTCGAGGCATGCCAAGTGGCCCTGTCGAATCCTTCAACTGGGTGTCGGTATAACTGTCCTTGGGCCTAGCCCATCTCAGACCCAACATAGATCGGCTGAGAGTGATCATGGACCGATCGAAGACCCACTATTAAGCGAACCCAGCCTACGACACTTATTAGTTCAATTAATAGTGGGAATAAGAAAGACAACTAAACTGGAGTAAGTAAATAATTTTGGTTATTGCTTGCTTATTAAAACATGTACAATAAAAAAACAACAGAAAAGGAACCAAACGGGCCAGTAAATTTAAAATATAGGTTTTACTTTTGAAATGGTATGCTCTTTGTTTCAGAAATCTCTTTCGCTTATATCCACATAATCTGCTTCATATAATTTGGAGGGACTATGACTCCTTCATTCATTTATCTATTTGCATAGCTAGCTAGCCAAGACCGCTTAAGTTCAAGAGAGATTTAAGAATGAGCATTAAAAAAAATTACAAATAATGATCTAAATAAAATACCAAATAACAAAGATTACTATTCAGTTAAATGTTTGTCAAATCAAATTGCCAAAGAATAAAAGGGTGATTCTAAGCTTTTTCCGTTAGACCAATATTGTTGACTTTCATTTTTTTCTCCCATCTAAGTACTCCATTTTGCTCCCTATTATCATAGGGGATATACGAAGTGCCATCAATTTATGGTACAGATTATAGAGGTAAAGGTTATGCTCTTCATGCTGTACTAATTGTCGGATGTGGGACTGACAAAGAGACAGGAAAGAATTTTTGGTTAATCCAAAATTCTTGGGGCACAGATTGGGGCATAAAGGGATATGCTAAAGTAATAAGAAATTTAAGCAGTACAGTAGAGTGTATGCCATCCATATTCTTGATGACTTATCCCAGTGCAGTAGAGTACTTCGAGTCTCCTGACAAGCAAATTATCAACTTCCAGCCAACAAAGAAGAAGTACTAGAAATTGGCAATGCTATTTTGTTGCTCATTTATGGGATGTCTCCATTGCTATTTTGTTGCCAAAATTCCTTGCAAGTCTATTGGGGTTGGCTTTGTTTGCAACATTGTTCCAGAAATGTGAAAACTTTGTTCAAGCGATAATGTTTACATGTATGAATGATGCAGTCATGGGATGAGCTCTTGAGCATTGGTACTTTCTCTCATTCCCTTTATATTGTATCCAAAAAGAGCTCTTACTCGGATATGCAATCTAACAATTTTGACACCATTCGATGGCCAACAATTCTGTTCCTTTTAACAATGGATAGACGAAGAAAGGAACACGTGGCTAGTTTTATTCTATGTGAATCATGTAAGGACCCGGAAAATTGTGAACTTTTTATAAATAAATTAAATAAATTAAATTTATATTTGGGGTTATTCGATCGATTGGTTAACATGTGTTTCGCAATTTTAGTTATAAGACCTGAGTCCGGGGTCTTTGGTTTTATTTCACGCGTGAGGTATTCGTGGTATATTTCGTGGGGTGCCCTCGGGGGGCCCTAAAAATCTGATTTTGGGGCTAAAGGAGGATAAGCCCTCATTTTTCCCCATCTCTCTCTCTCTCTCTCTCTACCCTTGAGCTCCACCTTCTCTCTAATCTCTCCACCAATCTACTCCACCATTTTCAAATTCCTTGGAGATATAGGAAGCTTGCATCGTGCTTAACGTGAAATCGAAGCCGGATCTTGATTTGGTGCTCGGGAAGTGCGGAGTTCAAGCTTGGAGGACCACCAAAGCTAGGGCTTTCACCCATTGATCAAATCCACCACTTTAAAGCTTGAGGTAGGGATGTCTCACCCTTATTATGTGTATATTCATGGTATTGGTAGTTGAATTTGTGTTTAGAGTGGGTATAGTTGCGTTTTTGGCCGATTTGGACGAGTGGCGAACTGTCTGTGCGAAACCAGAGATCGATCAAGTCACTCGAGCGACCCTCTAGCGACCATCTAGCGACCCCCACTGATTTTGGTGCGTCCAGCGACTTGTTAGCCACTCCAGCGACTTGTCGGGCGACTTGTACTGACGGTTTTCACCCTAATTTGAGATTATGGACGTTTAAGAGTACTTCCTCTCATACAAGTGGTATATGGGACGTGTGACACAAGCGAGGTCTTATAGTGGCAATAAATTTCGTAGGGCTCGATGACGTTGAAATTATATCCTTACGCTTTTATTCATATTTTTGTTTCTCTTTCACTATGAGATTAAATTGTGATTGGCGTGATATGTGAATGGCCGGTAAAGGGTCAAACTATGAATTTGTATTACAATGACATGATGCGATTTCTAGCCTCCGACGGGAGTTGTGCTAGTTATGTGATGTCTAGCCTCCGACGGGAGATGTGCTAGTTATATATATATAAATGGTCTAGCCTCCGACGGGAGATGTGCTAGTATGTTTTAATATTGTCTAGCCACCAACGGATGATGTGCTAGTTGCAATATGATAGCTGAGTCGTTATGAGAACCGCGAATTGATCAAAACGATTGACATACAGTACTACGTCTAGACTAATGGATTACTTGTCATCCACCACTACAACAAAAACAACCTTAAGGGGCACTTCTTATGAAGCATTTTTTAAAAAATGCCTCAAGAAAGAGATTAAAGGGCAGACTACAAAAAAAGTGCGGCAATAGATTTTTTAGAAAATGCACCAAAAAATAAAAAAAATCATCTCTATTTTATTTATGTTGGTGTAGATTAAAGGGCATTTTTTAGAAAATGCCTCAATAAGTAATTGAAAAACAAAAAACAAAAACCAAAAAGGAAAATTACTTTTTCTACCTAAATGGGCTGAGATACACAGCATTTTTTAGATACAGCCTCAATAAGTAATTGGAAAACAAAAACCCAAAACAGAAGTTACATTTTCTACCTAAAAGGGTGAGAATACACGACACTTGGGTTTCCCTCTATTTTTTTCACATTGGCGCGCCCAACTTTCCATCTTCCCTCAGTTTCCCTCTCTTTTAATGACATCAGTTTCCTCTCAGTGCTCTGGTCGATCAGAGAGCTTCCATCAACGCCCTCTTCCCTCGTTTTTCCTGTCAATTTCTGGTCAATCCGAGAGCTTCATTCAGCGTGGAGACGGAAGAAATTGCTGGAAATAGTTGAGGTACCTCTCAATTTTCAGTTCTCTTTACTCTCTTCTTCCATGTAAGCACCAATACACAAAATATGTTTGTCTCTTTTGATTTTTTTTCTCCCAATTTCTGATTTGGTTGAGATGATTCTGTACGTATCATTATCAGTTTTGTTTGATTTATGGATTTGAGTTGGGTATTATCCATCTGTATGAGATTTCTTTTGTGAGCTTATCTAGCATGAGTTTTGAATTGTAGAATGATTGATTTCTTCTATGTTCTTCTGGAGAAGAACAGGAGTAGAAGCTTCGTGAGTGACTTTTTTCCATTTCAGGGTCTACTGAGATTTCTTCACTTTTAGCTACTTTATGTCTTTTTTGTGGGGCTTGTTTGGACATCCTAGCTACATATGTATCCACTAGACAGCTTGGGGCCATCATCCTTTGTATTTTTCTTTCTCCATAATTAATTAGCACATATTATTTTGGCTGATCAGCAAAAGAAAAGTTGGGTATTATCAAATATGTATGGGTTTCAGTTGGGTATTTTCTGATTTATTTTGGGAGTTAATGCCGAAAATTCTCAACATCTGGTTGTTGAGCTTATTGAGAATCATGATATTTTCTTATTCAATAAGAGGTTATTTTCCAGTTGATGCCGAAAACAACCGAATAGTGAGTATCTTCTAGTTGTTTTTCAATTTTCTTGGGTACTTTTCGGCATCAACTTGTTTTGTGAGTTGGGTACTTTTCGATTTGTTCTTAATATGCCAAAGAAGATACACACTATCTGGTTGTTTTCCGATTTGTTTTGGGTACTTTTCGGCATCAGGTTGTTGTTGTGTATCAATCCGATTTGTTCTCTACCAGTAGGTCATCAAAATATCAAAAAATTTAGACCCAAGTTGATAGACACTATCTAGTTTTTGAGCTTATTGAGAAGAACAAAATGTATTGTGCCTTTGAAGGAGAACAAAATGTATGTGCATATGCGTGGAAGAACAAAATGTATTGTAAAAAATAACTGTTTCACTTTATATCTAGAAATCAAAAAAAGTTATATTGTGCTTTGAATAATTCTACATTGTGGTGGAAAAAATATAAATTTATAATGAATATATATATATATATATATATATGTGTGTGTGTGTGTGTGTGTGTGTATGTATGTATTTACAATTCTCTAATTATTTTATAATGTCTATGGATACGTGGTAGAGAACCACACTGATATTTGGTACAGGGAACTACAATGGATAGGAGTTGGATGCACGAGTCTCGATTGAGTGATGAGTACATCAATGGAGTGGACGAATTACTCACTGGCACAAGAAAGAGAGTACGGGGGCCTCACTTTTATGGCCATGGTCTGGGGAAGGCCCGAGAATGACCGCATACATGTTTCATTCAATGATGAAGGACAACCGATCACGAATACCAGCATTTTCGGTCATTTCTTAGGAAGTATAGCTAGAAATGGAAAATATGCTCCACTCCACTATAATAGTTGGCTGCAAATGCCTGGAATATACAAAAATGACATGATGGCATTGGTATTGGTATGTTATTTATTATCTATTTGAACGTTGGTATTGGGATACCAAATGGCTATTTTTTTTTGGTAACATAAAAATTATTTTGTACTGTAGCAAAAATTTGATATATCTCCTGCTCACAAATGTTGGATATTGAAATCAATTGCCAAGAAATGGAGGAGCTGGAAGTCTCATGTAAAGACTTCACATTTTAATTCGGAACTACCTGTTGAGGAGCAAATACGCAATACTCCAGATAGGGTGCAGATAGACCAATGGAGAGAACTCGTTAAGCTTTGGAACGAAGAGAAAATGAAGGTATCGAATCCTAAATCTCTATCAATAGAAGAAAATAAAATATTTATAATTATTTTCTTGGATTAATATATAGCTTTATTCTAATGAATGACCCTTTTGCATTTCAGAAACTTGCTAAAAAAAATAAAAGAAGTCGAGCTAAACAATCTCTCATCTATAGGAAGGGCAAGACTCCATTAGCCATAGTAAGAGAGGCTAAGGTAAATAATTTTTGAAGTCATTTTATTAGTAGGTAGAGCAATATCCTTTTTTGAATACTAACCGATTTCACTGTTGATGTGTATTGTATAGAAGAAACAGCTTGGCCATGACCCATCGCGTGCAGATTTGTTCCTCACTTGCTTTACAAAGGATGGTGTTGTATCAAACGAGGCATTGACACAAAAGATCGTGTGTAGGGTTACGACATTCATTTTGAATACATATTTTTAAGTTTGTCTATAATGTCCTACAATATAATCTTTATTGTAAATTGTACTGCAGGACAAAATGAAAGAACTGATTGAACAAGTGCCAGAAGGTGAACATGATATCACCGGTCCAAGTGATATATTCTAGCAAGTTATGGGTAAAGAAAAATCTGGAAGTGTACGCATGTATGGGCTGGGTGTCTGCCCTTCCGATGTTTCGGGTGCAATACCTAGCAGTGGCACCTCTTATAGGAAGGCAATGGAGTGGAAGACAGAGCTAGACAAAACTAATCAAAACATAGAGGAGCTAAAGGCTCTAGTCGTGCAGCTTCAAACGAATGGGGTTAATCCCACTAATGCTGTCACGTCTCCAAACCCGATTGTCAACTCCTCGCCATCTGCTTCTGAGCTTCCACGTCTAAAGGTATGTATTGCCATCGTATTACCCATGTCTTATACTTTAGCAATGATCCCAACAGTATACCATGATCTAAAAACGGAAATGTTGACCTTGGATTAGACTTTTGCTTTCAAGGTTCTGATTTTGGTGTTGCTCTATGTCTCATGGTTCTCTCTGTTCTTAATTCTTTTAGTTTTGGAGAGTATATACCTATTGTTTTTGCTGCTATTAAGTGTTGGTTGTGCTCCTAGTCTTTTTTCCATTTCAAATTGACTCATGACTTTCCTGATGTTGAATTTGGTCCATAGAAAGCGTTTGGTGCTTAAATTTGGTCCATAGAAAACGTTTGGTGCTTATGTTCTGCTGTAGGATTTTTGTTCCATGTGGCTACCTTTAGTTTGATACTTTCTCCAAGAAAGAATTGATCATACTGGAAATGTTGGCCTTGGCTAGCATGTGTCAAAAACTACTTTATTTCTAGGGTGCCATATTGTCCATATTGTAGCATAAAGGCCAACTTGCTATATTTCTTTTTCCAAACTGATGTGAACATCAGTTGGCTCCAAATGCCCATGAGGTATCCCAACCCAGTGATGAGAATTATAGACCATAGTTTCCACACACTTTGATCTGATTGGATCCAAATGGTGAAAGAAGATCAAACAAAGACCTATTTGAGAATGGCAACATTACCCAAGAAACAACTGCATTTAAATGTTTCCAAGGTCAAATGCAACTTAAGCACTCAATTTATTTTAAAGGTTTTTTTTTTTTTTGGTTATTTCAAAAGATTCTTTGTTGTATTTTCTTTTTGATGTTTTGGGTTTGAAGAAGCTGGGGGTTATCTAATTAACTGGATTGTGTCTCCCTAAAGTTCAAGTCCATTGTCATTAATTTTTCCCATATTAATTTTTCCAAATTGGAAAACTGATGTGATTTCCACCATGTCATTAAAGGAGCCCAGTGGTTGGAGAGAAACCAAACATAACACTACTACCTAGAACAATCCTAAAGGATTGAAGGACAAGTTAGCAACAACAAAACCAGCCAACACCAATTGCAGGAAAAAAACTGCGTAATCCGAACCAAAAAGCATAAAAAATTGTCTTTTAGTCTCTCACAAACCCCTTGGACCATCTTAATTTGAACTCTCTTTCAAAGCACTCCCAATTAACTTCTCCGTTTCTGAATATGACCTTGTTTCTAATGGATTTTTTTTTTTTTAGTTTGCTTGGGTCTTGCATGGGTTTGGACGGATGTATCTAGGTGTTAGGTTAAGCCATTTTTTGTTGCATTAAGTAAGTTTTATTTCTTTTTGTCTTTCTTCTGGGTATTTCAAAGACTATAGCTTAAGAGGAGGGTAATTATGTCTGGGAGTCTATTCAACCGGACAAAGTAAGTCCATAACTTGTCTCTTATTATATTCTTGGTAAAAGTTTGGTTGCACTTTTAGTGTTTATGCAACTGGCTTCTTTTTTTAAGATGCAATATACAACTGACTTTCAATGATTATGTGGCTATTCACAAAGTTGTCTAGCCATTATACTAACATTTTGCAATCCTCTTTAATATGTTTTAGTGTCCTTTTGTCTTTTTTAGTATTTTTACAACCTCATCATAGATAGGAAAAGAAGCAACACATTTCATCTAATTATTTGCTTATATATTGGGACCAGGTGGGGGATTTTGTTTCCCTAAGAAGTGTGGCCAACCGAACTGAACATGTAGGGAATGGCCGGGTCATCAGCATAGACCCAACTGCAGAAGTTGGTGGCCAAGAACTAGGACAAAATTGGTGCGAGGTGCACGTTTTGGTCCCAATAATTTGGGATGAGCATTTGATGAGGCCTTACGGAGGTCTTAAAACGGTTGGAGATGCCATTGGAACACCCATAGCATGGCCTATGTCTTTGGTAAGCTCAACTATACATAATCTTGTTATTGTTAGTGATAATATAATTTTTAATCTACATATATGTTTTGTTTGAATCAGGTAGTTTAGGCTGAAGATTATTAAGCATTGGGTTCGAGTACGGATGGAAGCTGTAAGAGGGTTGATTTTGATAATCAGGACGGAAAGCTAAGAACTCACTATCCAGCTGAAACCAATCTCTCAATATGGGTTGACCTGTGATCTGCAAAACAAGAATCCGACAAAGAGCCCTCTGCCGCTGTGGCATGAAGACACTCCGATGATTAAGTCAGGCAAAAGCTCACAGGGGAGATAATAACTCAAGCTAATATTCTCTATTAGCAAGCGAAACTATGCACTACTTAGAACGTACCTCTTTTTGTTGATACGGAGCTTCATTTATAGACTTCATCTTGGGCCCTAATTCTCTTAGGGCTTTCTTGGGCCCTAATTCTCTTAGGGCTTTCTTGGGCCCTAATTCTCTTAGGGCTCTCTAGGGCGAAGTATCTTCTGATTCGTTAGTTTCCTATTTAGTTAATACTTCTCGTATCAACTAAATTGGCCGTGGATTTCGCATCCATAACTGTTTGATTCGAATCCCAACTTATCCGGGATTCTGTCTTATCTTGGATAAACGGTTACTGGCTGCCTTTCTCAGATTGCCCATAGTTTGCACCGACCTTATCTGTTCGGCAAGACATGGATCCGCCTTTCTCATTTCGGCATCCTTCAATACTTGATTTTGTTATCCTGATTTGGGTATGGTCGGCACTTCTCGTGTCGGCCACTATCTCACGTGATCGGCACGTGCTTCTGGATGTGTTATTCGGTCTCGGCCGAACTCAGAAATTACTCGGGGGGTTAAATGTATTTTCTCAATTACATTTTACCCTCGTCAATTGCCCCCTAGCTTCGGCTACTTCGAACCGAACTGGCGAAGTAGTCGAGGCTAGATAGTGCACTCATGGCGTCCTTTCTTATTCTTGATCGGACGGTTTCTGAACCGTCATTTGTGAATCTGCAGCGTCGCATTGAAGTCTGATGGGACGTGCAGCAGGCTTTTTTGCTTCGGGACCACGCGTCTCCTGCGCGTGCCCCGTACGTGGGGCGTCCGCCTTGGGGGGGCCTAGGGTTTTATCCGTTCGGCTTCCCTCCTTATAAATACTCACCCATTCTTCATTTTTGGCTTTTCTTCTGCATTCTTCCATTGTCGTCATACCAGAGAGAGAGTTCGTCCATCTTTGTAAGTCATTTTCAAACAGAGCCCTAGTTTCTTCCTCCTTTTCTTGATTTTTCTTCCCCTTCTCCTTTCTGTGATGGGGATTTTTAGGAACTTAGTGGACACGCCGGAAAGAATGGCGGAATTCCGGCGACGATACAACATCCCTCACGATGTTGCCGTCGAAATCAACGAGCCCCACACTCCCCGTGACGGGAATGACCCCGACACCCTCCATATCCCATTGATGGCGGTTGTTGAGGGTGGAGTTCGGTTTCCACTCAATCGCCTTCTTCGTCAAGTGCTTTGTTGGTACCGGCTTCATCCGATGCAAATCTCCATCAACACATATAAGATCATCCATTGTATAGTAGAACTAAATAGGTTAAACAACACCGATATAGGACTTCGGGAGATCCGATTCTATTACGATATGGTCAGAAAAGGCTCTGATGCCTATTACTTGAAGAACAGACCACATATCGAACGGATTGTCACTTACCTAACGGACTCCAACCGTGGCAATGACGATGACTTCCTCATCGTCGCTGGCAACTGGGAGATCGGCCGAGATGAGCCTGAACGCCCCAAATTCCACATCCCGATCCGGTTTGGAGTCATCCGTTAGTGTCCCGACCTTATTTTCCATTTCTATGTTTCCCCTTTCTTATGCCGAACAGATTTTGATGCTGACTGCGTATTTTCCTTTCTTCTTTGCAGCTACAAACACCAACAAGAACCGAAACAAACGATTTATCAATATCGACGACGTCAAGAGGGTCGTCCGATATAAGGGATCTTTTGGTGGAAGCTGGGCCCGATCCCCCGAAGTGCTGCTGAGGTACTCTGCGAGCTACAGGAGGTACATCAAAAACTCAATCCCCGACGCCAACGTCGTTGGTGCCGACCTTCCAGGGTATTTTCCTGAGGCAGTGCCGATATTCGAGGCTCAGCAGCCGAATCCGGTGACGGTAGCTGCCATCGAGGGTATACCGATCTCATCCACTTCGACCGGTGCCGAACATCGATCTCCCCAGTCGCCTTGCAACTGGAATTCGGAAGACGACGAGGAGATCGATCAGGATATAGATCCAATGGCCCGAGACCCCAACGTCCTGAATCTCCGCGAACTGATGCGGCAGAAAAAGAAGAAACAGTCTGACATCGGCCCGAGCTCCCAGAGAAGAGAGCCGACCACGCCTTCCGAAGAGGCTTCAACTGGGGCCGATGTTCCCCTCATCCGGAGGCGGAGGCCAAGGGATCCTGCTCAAGAGGACCCTTCTGCAATAACCTTGCCGAAGAAAAGCAAGACGGCCGGTAAGGCCAAGGCTGTCGAGAAGGCTGCCCCATGGCGCCCTTCCTTGCTGGTGAATGGGACTGATCCCATCACTGTCGCCGACTCGGCGGCCGATCTCGATGTCACGCAAACCCTCACGGGTATGCTGATGTTACCAAAGGATGTCGAGCCCTACAAAGGCACCAACCTCCCGACCTTGCTGCGATCTGTGATGGCTCACGAAGTCTTCGTAAGTATTCCGTCTCGGCTATTTTTCTGTTATTTTACTTACAACTCTGTTTCTGATTTCATATTTCCCGATCTTGTTGCAAGCTGCGCAGAAAACCCTGATGTGCCTGAGCCATTGCCAGGACTTGGAAGCTCGATACAGCACTATCGAGTTGGAGCTGAAGGCGTCCAACGCCAGATTTTTGAAAGTCCAAGAGGACCTGGCCTCGTACAAGAAGAGGGCTCGTGATGCCGAGATGAAGGCCGATACTATGCAGTATCGGCTTGGAACCGAAATGAGCAAGTCTGCCGAGCTGGAGGAGCAGATGGCCGAGCTCAAAGCTTGACATGAGGCCGAACTGAGGCGCCTCCAAGAGGACTCGTACACAAGAGGCATGTCGGCTGCTGCCGCCAACTTCATAGAGAACCAGATGCCGGAGATCCAGGCCGATTTCATCGGAATGGGTTGGAAGGTCGCTCTGGAAGCTGCCCAAGTGCCAAAGGATTCTTCCCTATTCTCCAAAATTCCATCTGTTGCCGAACTGGAGGATGGGGAACCTGAAGCTGAAGAAGCAGACAATGTTGCTGTTGCTAAAGTCGGGAATGCAGACCAGACTGCCGATGCTGCTGGAGTTGGGGATGCAGGCCAGACTGCCGGTGCTGCTAAAGCCGAAGAGACTGGCAAAATTGCTGATACGGCTGTCGCCGATGCCGAGCAGCAGCTTGCCGATGATGTAGTTGTAGTTTAGGTTTCTTTGTATTTTGAATTTCCTTTGCAACTTTCTTGTAACACAATTCTGAATCTGAAATGGAACTGTTTCCCTTTGAACAATGTGTTGCAACTAATGGATTGTCCTCAATTAGGTTTAGATTTCATTCTTTTCTCAAGTATTGAATTAAACTCAAACTTTTCTCAAGTGTTGAATCATTCTCAGACTTTTCTCAAATCTGTTCGGATGTTTAACCTTTACTTAGGCTTAAACACATACTTTTCACAAGTATGTTCTGGAGTTCAAACTTTTCTCAAGTGTTGAACATTCTCCAACTTTTCTCAAGTCATGTCGGCTGTTTAACCTGTAGTTAGGCTTAAACACATATTTTTCTCAAATATGTTCGGGTGTTCAAACTTTTCTCAAGTACTGAACATTTCTCAAACTCTTCTCAAGTCTGTTCGGATGTTTAACCTGTACTTAGGCTTAAACACATACTTTTCTCAAGTATGTTCTGGAGTTCAAACTTTTCTCAAGTGTTGAACATTTCTAAGACTTTTCTCAAGTCTGTTCGGATGTTTAACCTGTACTCAGGCTTAAACACATACTTTTCTCAAGTATGTTCTGGAGTTCAATCCGATTGTTCAGAGAATCAGATCGGTTCTATTAAGGACAGGTCGTATTGATGACCAAGAAAACTCTGGAGAAGAAGCAAGCTTCAACGCTCCCCAAGACAACAGAGCCATCATTGGGGGGAGGGTAAAGAGCATCCAACGCAAAGCGGCCTTTCATTCCCTTTTTTCTCAAGTGTTGAACATTTCTAAGACTTTTCTCAAGTCTATTCGGATGTTTAACCTGTACTCAGGCTTAAACACATACTTTTCTGAAGTATGTTCTGGAGTTCAAACTTTTCTCAAGTGTTGAACATTTCTAAGACTTTTCTCAAGTTTGTTCGGATGTTTAACCTGTACTTAGGCTTAAACACATACTTTTCTCAAGTATGTTCTGGAGTTCAAACTTTTCTCAAGTGTTGAAAAATTTCAAACTTTTCTCAAGTTTGGAATTACATTCTGATCTTGTATGTACTGGATTTATCTTTGCCCCCCAGGAAGGTAGTACATGTGGCAAACAACATTAATAGCCTTGCTGAACATCTATATAGAAAATTTGAAATTGGTACTTTTATTCATTGAGAAATAAACATAAGTACTGAAACAAGGAAATTACTGATAAAACTTCTTAAGGTTGGAAACATCCCATGTCCTTGGTATTTCCTTATCATCCAAGTCTTGCAGTTTATAGGCGCCCTTCCCGAGCCGGCCTATAACTCTGTAGGGACCCTCCCAGTTAGCCCCGAGCTTGCCATCAGTTGGATCTTTCGTGTTTCCCATGACCTTGCGTAGGACTAGGTCGCCGAGATTGAATTCCCTCTGATGGACTTTCTTGTTGTAGGTTCTAGAGAGAGTAGATTGATAGGCAGCGAGTCTGATCATGGCACGTTCCCGTTTCTCTTCGGCAAAATCGAGTTCTATGGCCAACGCTTGATCGTTGCCACCTTGCTCCATCAATTCAGTTCGGAGAGTTGGGATGCCAACTTCAAGAGGTATGACAGCCTCGGTGCCATATGCAAGTGAATACGAGGTAACACCTGTAGATCGGCGAAGAGTGGTCCTGTATGCCCACAGGACGAGTGGCAATTCTTCCACCCATTTACCCTTGGCTTTCTCTAGCCGTTTTTTATTCCCCCCAATATTGTTTTATTTGAAGCCTCTGCCTGCCCGTTGCATTGGGGATATGCCACTGAGGCGTAGTGATTTCTGATCTGGTACTGTGAGCAGAAGGCTTTGAACTTGTCTTGGAACTGGGTTCCGTTGTCCGAGACGATGGCATATGGAATGCCGAATCGGGTGATAATATTCTGCCAGACGAATCGCTCGACATTCTTCTCGGTGATTTTAGCCAGTGGTTCAGCTTCTATCCACTTGGTAAAATAGTCTGTGGCGACCAGCAGATACTTCCTCTCCCCAGTTGCTTTGGGAAGCGGGCCAACGATATCCATACCCATTGGGCAAAGGGCCATGGGCTGGTCAGTGGTGCCAGATCGGCTGCAGGTTGATGTGTGATCGGGGTGAACTTTTGGCATTTCTCGCACGCCTGGACATACTTCTTTGCATCCTCCTGCATGTACGGCCACCAATATCCCTGAGATATGGCGCGATGGGCTATGGATCTGCCCCCAGCGTGACTCCCACATATCCCCTCATGAATTTCGTACAGGAACTTTTGTACTAGAGTAGGGTGTACGCACTTTAGATAGGGACCAGTATAGGATTTGCGGTAGAGTTCCTGCTTAGGCGATAGCCAGAAGCGTGTTGCCTTGACCCGTAGCTTGTGGGCTTCTTTTTTTTCTTCGGGGACAGTTCCCCCAATGAGGTAGGAGATGATGGGATCCATCCAGCTTGGGCCGAGATCGATTTTCAAAGCCTTCTTAGCAATTGGGATGTCGATGCTCGGATACTCGATGGAATCCACATATATGGTTCTGAACTTGTCTCTAGGTATTGCCGAAGCCAAACATGCCAAGGCATCTGTGTGGTCGTTCTGTCTTGAGCTAATATGTGTCGTCACTGTTTTTTTGAACTTTGATAACTCTACTCTGGCCCTTTCTGCATAGGCGGTCATCTTCTCGTCTCGGGTGGCATACTCTCCACTGAGCTGGTTGAGGACCAATTGTGAATCACAGAAGACTTCCACATATTCTGCCCCCAGATTATGCGCGCATTTGAGCCCGAGTATCAATGCCTCATATTCGGCGACATTGTTGGAGGCGCTGAAATTCAATCGGAAGGATTGCTCAAAATAGCACCCATCTGGCTCTTCTATCACGATGCCGACTCCTGATCCTCTTGAACAGGATGATCCGTCAACATACAATCTCCAGTACGGTGTTTGGTCGGGAACTATTTCCCCCTGTTCGGGCATATCCTTCTCTGAGATTGAAGCGATGTGGTCCACAGGTTCGTGGGAGAATTCTGCAATAAAGTCTGCCAGGACTTGTCCCTTCACTGCTGTCCGTGGGAGGAATCTAATGTCGTATTCCCCGAGCTCCACAGACCAAGTTGCCACCCTTCCCGACAGTTCTGCTCTTCTCAAGACAGTACTGATGGGATGTTTGGTTGGTACTTCTATTGTGTGGGCCAGGAAATAATGCTGTAATGTCCTAGAGGCTACCACAAGGGACAAGATCAACTTCTCCAAGGGGAGATATCTTGTCTCCGAATCCAGGAGTGTTTTACTTACATAGTAGATTGGCGTCTGCTCACCATCTTTGTTTTTCAACAAGACTGCGCTGACCGCATGCTCGGATACGACCAGATAAAGTGTCAATACATCTCCCTTCTCGGGAGTCATGATCAGTGGGGGGTTCGCCAAGTAATTCTTCATATCTTGGAAAGCTTTTTCACATTCCTCTCCCCAGGTGTACTTGGACTGTTTTCTCAACAGTTGAAAGAATGGCCGACATCGATCAGATGATCGGCTAATGAATCTATTGAGGGTTGCCACCATTCCGGTTAACCTCTGAACCTCCTTCACAGTTCGGGGGCTCTGTAAATTTTACAAGGCGACGATCTGATCAGGGTTAGCTTCTATTCCCCTGCGTGTAACCAGATGCCCCAGGAATTTCCCCGAGCTAACCCCGAAAGCACATTTTGATGCGTTGAGCTTGAGTTTGTACTTTCTTAGTACCTGAAAAGTTTTGCCGAGATCATCTATGTGGGATTCGGCCTCCTCAGATTTGACGACCATATCGTCGATGTTAACTTCCATGCTCTTCCCAAGCAACTCCTTGAACATGAGAGTTGCCAACCGCTGATATGTTGCCCCTGCATTTCTCAAACCGAAAGGCATCACTTTGTAGCAGAAGAGTCCTCGTGGAGTGATGAAGGATGTCTTCTCTTGATCTGGCACGTGCATAGCGATTTGATGATATCCCCGATATGCATCCAAAAAGCTGATGCGCCGATACCCAGATGTGGCATCTACCAGCTAGTCTATTTTAGGCAGTGGAAAGCTATCTTTGTGACAAGCTTTATTGAGGTTAGTGAAATCCACGCAGACCCTCCACTTGCCATTCTTCTTCTTGACCACCACGGTGTTGGATAACCACTCGGGGTAATGCACCTCTCTGATGGCATCGGTTTCCAGCAGCCGATCTACCTCTTATATCACAGCATCCACATGTTGGACTGTCGATCTCCTTCTTTTCTGCATCACTGGTTTGTGGGCAGGATCCACATTCAAGTGATGGCATATAATATCCGGGCTCACCCCAGGCATTTCCTGTGGTGTCCAAGCGAATACGTCTATGTGCTCTTTAAGAATTTTTATCAGGATCTTCTCGTCCTGTTCTGATAATTCAGCCCCAATCAAAAAATAACGCTCTGGGTCCGTCTCGTGAGCTGGTATCTTCTTGAGTTTTTCTACAACTCGATCGGCTGGATTACGCCCGATATCCTCTATCGTTGGCCGATCTGGGACTTCTATGGATTTTACATGTTCGGCTTTCGGTTTATGTTTTATGGAGGTGACATAGCAGCTCCTCGCTATTGTCTGATTGCCCCGAACACATTCAATCCCCTTTTTCCCTAGGAACTTCAGCATTTGGTGGTAGGTAGAAGGGATTGCCCCCAGCCTGTGGAGCCAAGTTCTCCCCACTATGACATTGTATGCCGATGGTACATCCACGACCAGAAAGTCCACATCCAAAGTCACTTTCCCTGCTCGTACAGGGATAGTAATGGATCCTAAGGGCCAGACTGCTTCGGCACTGAACCCGATGAGTGGTATATCGGCCTTTTGCAAATCTGCCTTGTCCAGCTTGAGCTTCTTAAAAGCATCATAGTACAGGATCTCTGTTGAGCTGCCTTGGTCGACTAGGATTCTCTCCGTATTGAAGGTGCCGAGGAGCAGCGTGATCACCAATGCATCGTTATGGGGGTGTGCTACCCCCTCCAAATCCTTTTCCGAAAAGGATATGACTGTCTCCACCTGTGTCTCGGGCTCTTTCCTCTTCTGCCCGAGGTGTTGTACATGATGTTTGTGTCCGTCTCGGCGGCGTTGAAACCGTACTTCCTTTTTGTCTGGAACCGGAGTTGCCGCGTGTATGACATGCACGGTTCCGGTTATCATCGCCTCTTCCTCAGAGGATTCGGCTTCCATCGGCTCTGACTGAACCGCTTGTTGCCTCTGTTCAGCCACAAAACGTCGAAGGTGCCCGGCTTCAGCTAATTCCTCTAGGAATCGTTTAAGCGCCTTGCACTTCTCTATCATATGGCCATTGTTGCGGTGATAGCTACACCATTCTCTGTTCGGGTCGCACTTCACTGGCTCTCCCGATCCCGCCGGCCACTTCCAGAAGGGCTCATTCTTCAAAGGATGGATCAATCTAAAAATCGGGGTGTTGAAAACCGTGCGTAGTGCTCTATACGCCTGGGGTCCAGGTGGTTTTCGCTCCCTTGTTGGCTGTGACACCTCGACCACCTCAGTCCTGGGCCTCTTGGCCTCGGGTTCTATTACCGCACTTCTATGTGCTTTCCCAGCTGTCCGATCCTTGTCTCGGCGGATCTCATCTTCAAACTTCGCATATTTCTCGACCCTGCTCATCAGGTCGGCAATGGTATTGGGGGGATCAATGGTGAGAGACTCCCTCAGTCGGTCTCGGTAGGATAAACCCAGCCTAAAAGATTCTACGGCATAGGCCTCGTTATAAGTTGCCCAATACTTGCTGGCATACTGTCTGAGATCTTCTTCTGGTCCTTTTCTCAAGGCCAAAAGCATGTTCACATACTTCTTTTGTGCTCGGTTAGCCACAAATCTCTTGAGGAACTGATCTGCCAATTGCCTCCAGCCTGTAATTGATCTCAGCGGCAGAGCCTGAAACCAATTCAGAGCTATCTCTCCCAGGCTCAAGGAAAATACCTTGCAGTAAAGGCTGTCATGGCCCACGTATATCATCATGGAGTTCACGAATCTTTTGATGTGAGTCATCGGATCCGTTCGTCCATTATAAATCGTAAACTTAGGAGGGACAAACTTTCTGGGTAGGTCCTCCGTCTCAATCTGAACTGACAGCGGTGATACTGCCAGCTGTTGTAGCTCCTTGTGATTTTCGTCGTCCTCCGGGCGGTTGAGTCCCAACTGTTGATTCAAGCACGCCCTCATATCGGTTACCGGAACCACCGGCGGCAAAGGCCGATATGGTAGCCTCGGCTGGACATCTGGGGCCGATTCTGCCCGCTGATTCAGCCATTCTCTCATGTCGGGAAGCGGCTGCACCTGAGGTGGTCCGCCTAGATTCGACGACGCCCCAATCTGCCTTTCCCCTCCTCGGGGCCTTTTGCTTGGTTCGTGTCGCCTATCTTGCCGAGACGACCCAGTCTCGGAGCGCTCGTCATGTCCAGATACTGACTGGCGGACTGAATCTTTATGCTTGCGGAGAGTTCAGTTTTCCCTCTCCACGCGTCGTATGTAACGCCTCATATCTTCTATTTCTTGATCCCTCCTTCGGATCCGATCAGCATTATTGTATTCCTCATCTCGGTGAGACCCTTTATGAGTTCGGGATTCTCTCCCTCCCTCATTCTGGGTTTGAGTTAGGGACATGTCCCTATTTCTTGACCGCTCCACTTCTCGCGGATGATCAGAACGTTGCTCCAGAGGCAATGTAGTTGGTGACGCAGGAGCCACCGGTGTGTTGGCAAGCAACGGAACGGTAGGGGGCAGCACCCGTTCTCCAGGTTGTTCCCCTACCATTTTAGGGGGTTGAACCCTAGGAATTTCGCTCCTAGGACCCCTGGATTTGTGTGGAACTGGAGGGGGGGACCTTGATCTTTCTTCACCATCATGTTCCCTCCCCTGATCTCTTCCTGGTGTTTCAGCCATGAATCTTTAACTTTCCCACAGACGGCGCCAATTGTAAGAGGGTTGATTTTGATAATCAGGACGGAAAGCTAAGAACTCACTATCCAGCTGAAACCAATCTCTCAATATGGGTTGACCTGTGATCTGCAAAACAAGAATCCGTCAAAGAGCCCTCTGCCGCTGTGGCAGGAAGACACTCCGATGATTAAGTCAGGCAAAAGCTCACAGGGGAGATAATAACTCAAGCTAATATTCTCTATTAGCAAGCGAAACTATGCACTACTTAGAACGTACCTCTTTTTGTTGATGCGGAGCTTCATTTATAGACTTCATCTTGGGCCCTAATTCTCTTAGGGCTTTCTTGGGTCCTAATTCTCTTAGGGCTCTCTAGGGCGAAGTATCTTCTGATTCGTTAGTTTCCTATTTAGTTAATACTTCTCGTATCAACTAAATTGGCCGTGGATTTCGCATCCATAACTGTTTGTTTCGAATCCCGACTTATCCGGGATTCTGTCTTATCTTGGATAAACGGTTACTGGCTGCCTTTCTCAGATTGCCCGTAGTTTGCACCAACCTTATCTGTTCGGCAAGACATGGATCCGCCTTTCTCGTTTCGGCATCCTTCAATACTTGATTCTGTTATCCTGATTTGGGTATGGTCGGCACTTCTCGTGTCGGCCACTATCTCACGTGATCGGCACATGCTTCTAGATGTGTTATTCGGTCTCGGCCGAACTCTGAAATTACTCGGGGGGTTAAATGTATTTTTTCAATTACATTTTACCCTCGTTAGAAGCTTTTTTTGTATGAATGATATGGTTGTTGAACTATGTAAATTTAGGTACTTTTGTCATGAAAGGTGCAATGTTTTTCTCATGGAATTTTAAATAGTTATATTTTGTTTATCGGGATGCAAGTACATTTGTTGAAATGGTAATGTTTGTTATCTTCTCGGATTTGCATTAATTTTCTGTAAAGTCTTATCCTTTGTGAATTTGTGTGTCGTATGGGGATATTTGTTGTAGAAATTTATCTTCCAATCATTAATACGTTTGGTTAAGAAATTGGCAAAACAAAAAAAAAATAACAAATGCTTATACGGCACTTTAAAGTGCCTCCTAAAACCTTTGCTAAGGTGTAGATCGACACTTAAAAGTGTCCTATCACAAATCTATTGTGACAGGCGTAAGTGCCAATAATAGGACTTTTGAGGCACTTTAGAATGCATCGTCATAGCAGATACTAAGGCGTTTAGAAATGCCTTAACAAGTAGCATTTTGAGGCACTTTAGAATGGCTCAATATAGCATCTATCATGGCAGTTGATGCAGCCCCAATAATCACTACTGAGACATTAAGAAATGCCTTAACAAGTAGCATGCATGTTGAGGCACTTTAGAATGACTCGATATAGGTAGCTATCATGGCAATTAGTGCTGCCCCAATAACAACTATTGAGGCATTTATAAATGTATTAACAAATAGCATGTTAAGGCGCCAATATCTGCCGCAAAAGAAAATTGCCGCATTAAATCTATTATCACACACTTACATGCAGCACTTGTTCGTAATGCCCCAATACGGGAAATGCCCTAAGATTATGTCTTTTGCGGCACTTTCAAATGCCCCATAATCCTGTTTTTGTTGTAGTGCACGTGTTATTATGAACTGTTCATGAAGCATGCCATATCATTCATATTCATATAATATTGACGTAGATATCTCTACTGGGCTTCTAGCTCACCCCTTTATTCTTTCAGGTACAGATTCGGAGACTTGACATGGAGTGTATGAATGCATGGTGGTGCATGTTTTGAGAAGACTGTCACATTAGGAGTTACATAGCATCTTTAGAACTATTTTTGAAAGATGTAAACTAACTCCCCTTTTTTTCCTTCATTGTATTTGAAAGCAAATGGTATTGTATTTGAAAGCAAATGGTATTGTATTTGTTCAAACTATATTTTGGGGTAATAGGCCGGGAGTGCCACCCATGAACTGTAATATTAGAAACATATTATCAATGAAGGGTTTTAGAAATTGTATTTTGGGCAATTGTGAGGTTTTGGAATGGTAAATAGGATTATGCCATATATTTGAAAATCAGAGCGTGACAAATCACTTTTAGTAATTTTATGGCTTGTTTTTCTATTTAGTTATGCTAACAAGTGTGTTTGGAGTATTTACTTAGGAACAATTAATGATAAAATTTGAGTTTAATGAAGTTGGAATTAATTGCATCATATTTGTTAAGTGTAAAACCAACGACATTTAATGCATGATGGTAGGAAGACTTTTTTCTTTCCAATGCTACCATTTTTCTTAAAATTTATTAATAATATTCTTTATCTTACAACTTACTACAAAAATTTGACAACATTCCTTAAGAATATTTTGAGAAATATAAATAAAGAATATTGTTTATTTTCTTTTTCCCTAAAAAGTGACAAATTTTGTTTTTTGTTTTTTGTTTTTATAAAAAACAACTAGTCTAAAAAGAGCACATTCATTTTAGGCATATAGCATTTCAAACTCTATTTCTGGTCCATTTTAGAATATGGACAAACCTCTCAATTTCTTGAAAGGCAATAAAAAGGTAAGCGAGATGAATTAACCTAAGATTGCTCGGCCCATTTGGCAAATTTATTTCTGATCAGCAACAGCAGCCCTAGGATTGCTCGGCCCATTTGGCCTGGCGTCTTATTTGTTTACTTTTTAAATTTTGATTGACTTAATTTTTTTTGTATAATATGATTTTGAACAGAAAAACAATAGATAATTTTAAATCAAACAATTAATTTGAGTAAATTTTTATTAATGTATAATAGTAAATCAAAAGATGAAATAGATTTCAGAAATTTTGATAAAAGTTTGAGGCTCCTTGATTAAGTAATTATTCAGTGATCTTAAAACAACGTAGCATGATGTTCTAACTTGTTATCACCTTACGTTCATGTGAGACCCATATATTGAGTCACGAGTCTTATGTAAATGTGTGGTTGTAGATTGAGTTAGGGCATATTTAGTGGTTACAGTGTAGATTTGGATAGCAAAAATATAAGAAAAGAGAATTGTTGTGTCACCAGTCATGTCTGTATCCTTATCTTTTGAGAATTATTGTGTCATGTATTTGTGGTTGTGTTTGTGTTTGTATCTATATCAATATTTGTATCCTTGCTACATAATTGAAAAGCCAAAAAACTATTCACAAAAATGATCCATGTCTTAGTTCCAAGAAGTAGGGCAATTGCGGATGGAGGATCATAGACCTCAACAAAATATCTTCTTATATTCTAATTTATTGACACGTCACTAAATTTATCTCAGTCCTGCCAATTTCAGTGAAATGTCAACAATCATAAAAGTTTTTATTGCAATGTTTAATATAAAATTATTTTTGGTAGAGGCTAGGAAGCTTGCAGTTACTAATGATAAATACTTAGTGTCACCTACATCAAAAGAAACATGGGATCATCACTAAAAAAATACAATAAAGTCTGCTAGACGAAATTTATCTTTGTTGTTTGCACCAAAATTCACATTTTCAAATCCGTAAAGTCTAGTAGAGCAGCTAAAGTAAGTATTACTTCATGTAGAAATTGCTGTGTGGCATAATGCAATGGGATGCAATGCGGGGAAACTACCTTTTAAATACCTGCGGTTGCCATTGGATGTCAATCCTAGAAAACTATCAGTGTGGAACTCCAGACTACTTGAGGATAAAAACCAAATTGACAAAGTGGAAGCTGAGATTTCTATCCTAGGCTGGAAGGTTAACACTCATAAAATCAACCCTATCATCCTTACCAGTATATTATATGGCCCTCTTCAAGATTCCAATGGGAATAGCAAAGTCAATTGTGGGGTGTCAAAGGAGGTTCTTTTGGGGGACAGAGGAGGTAAAGAGAAAATTACACTTGACTAAGTGGGAAAGCATTACCAAAGGAAACATTATGGAGGACTAGGTGTAGAGAGATTAACATAGATGAAAACATTGCCCTTCTAGGGAAATAGTAGTGGATGTTTCGGTCAGAAAAGGGACCTCTGGAGCGAAGTGCTCAGGAGAAAATGCGAGATTAGCATAACTGATTGGACACCAGAGGAGTTAAGTTCTAACCTCTGTTCTGCAGTATGGAGACAAATAACTTCCTTAGTTCAATCTAATTCCTCCATTGACAAGAGTATATCAGAAAGAATGTAGATCTCAGCATGCTCGGGGAATGAAACTTTATTCTGGACTAAAAAATTGTTATCTCAGGGCATTCTCAAACAGCTATTCCCTAGGCTCTTTTCCATAATATGCCAGGAAAATAGTATAGTGGGAGATATCTGCAATCCAGGGTCCATTCATGAACTCAACAAACTTCCTATTCAGAAAAAATCAGTACGACTGGGAGTTAACACAACTGAACACTATGATACTCTATCAACTCATTCCAATTTAAAAGAAACAGAGGGCACAACTTAACTTGGCCCTGGGCCAAAAGCAATCAGTACTATGTCAGGTCAGCATATTCTCAACGGGAAAAACAAATGTTCGAGGAGGATGAAGTTCTGATCTCTGTCTGGATCAACTCTTGCCCACCTAAGGTACAATTAACCATTTGAAAAGCCATGAGAAAAATAATCCAAGAAAACTTTTGTTGGGAGTTAGGGGTATTTTGAACCCATTGGACTTGGAAGCAATGACATGCAGTGCAATCTATTTACGCTCAATGGGGGTGGAGACTTCAGACCACATTTTACTTCGTTGCCTTGTAGCCTGGCTGATGTAGATCCTTTGCCACACAAAAGCTTGAAATTCCATAATACGACCATCAACAGCATCAGGATCCTTGACATCAAAGGTAATGTAATACATTATGCCATAAACAAGTACCCCGTTTGCCTTCACAACCTTCACAAACTCCAGATTCGTATATGTATCACATGTAGACACCATGTAATTTGTGCGCCTGATGGTAGGCATAAGTGGTCACTTCAATATTACTGGTCTCCAACGTATGGTCATGAATGGCCAGGGGTACTACGTGTTGTGTTGGCATCCCCAGACTTGACATTCACCCCCTATAGGTAAGGTTTACACACTATATAACTACATGTGAAAGTTGTAAGACGTATGCTTTTGGCAACTCTCTCCAAAATCTTAATCTCTAGAAGGCCCAAACACAATTACAAATTAACCATAAACTCACTTTCTATTTTTTGAAGGAATGTAGAGTTCTAGGTCAATAGACGGATGAGTTTTGCAGATATATAATTATAACTAGCAATAACCCGTGCTATGCACGGGACTTGTAAAATCAATCGAGAAACATTTTATCATATCAGTCTATATATTCTTTAACATTTTAATAATAATTATCTAATGCAGTAATACAGTAAAAAGTACTTAGTTTACATAGTATGTACAACTTAAAATATCTTCTTTTAAACTTTGATTTTTTTAGTAACGTGTCAAAATTAATATCTCCATAACTTTAATTTGATCAATATTCATTCACTCTTACCTCTAAAAATTTAGAATTAAATATTAAAATTTAAAAACTGTGATAGTTTAAAAGTATTAAGATTATTTTAAAAAAATTCTAATTATGAGTCACTCTGCCCATCATTTTATCACGAAAAATAGTCTCAAATTTTTTTGAATAGAACAACAAAATAAATAAATAAATGCTATAAGTAATATTTATCTACCTAACTACAAAAAAAAAAGTATCTAAAATCTAAAAATTAACTATAAGTAGAAACATGATATTTATTAGTTGGATACATTTTAGTTGAAAATAAATGATCAAAGCCCTATTTTAAAACCTAGCTAATAAACATATAAAAGTTCCAATAAGTAATCTAAATATGATTAAAAAATTTCAATTAAGAAACTTCTCTATCTTAAAAAATTATTAATTTATAGCGTAATTAAGAATTTTTATGCAATTTAAATTTTCAATAGGTGAGTATTAATGCGAGTAAAATTCAATAATTCATATATCATCCAACTTGATTCGTCGTAAAAATATTATAAGGATAAATTTTCCTACACCACAATAATACGACTCATCTAACAAAATTCACACAGTTAGTATAACCTATCAATTTTCTTGCTCTTATTCTCAACATTAAGCGACTACTTTATATCTTTTACTTTAAATTTTAAAAATACTAAAAAAGTCTGAAGATGGTTTTGTATTTAATATCATCTTACTATTTTATTTTATTTTTAACAGTCAACCTACGTAACAGATAAAATTAAAATTATTCAGAAGACTAACTAACTTGTCGATTTAAAGGATGAGAGATTTTGCAGCAAGTAAAAAAATATCAACCTGCCTAGGAAATTAATCAAAAAATTTCTCAATTAATTCAATCTGATTCAGATACATCTCTACGGTGACAGAACCGTTGGTTCACAATCACGAATTCCAACATAGCTAGAATTCGTTCTTTATCATTGTGACGCTGAATGTTTGCCTTTCTTTTAATCCTTGTAATAATTCCCAAAGATTTGTAAGTATTTTTTTCTTAACAAAATGACACTTTGTGATTATATAAATTTATCTTGACCTTAATTTGTATGATTTTTAAAATCTTCTTATTATAAAATATATTTATAAAAAATAATGCAAGTTAAAAAAAAGTGATACTTTATTTTAACATCAAAATTAGGGATAATGTAACTGACATCATCATATATTTATATTTTTTAAAGAAATTATGAACCAAAATCTATACTATATATTATTGCAGGGTGACTTTTCGTGAGAGTCGTCCTGAGAATGACAAGTGTCAGTAATTTATTAGACTGTTATCAAACTTTTTAGAGACCACATGTTACTCTATTTTTACAAAATTTTGGATGAATCATTTTTGAATTCAAATTAAAAAACTTGCCATATTTCATATATAATATTTTTCTTTCCATAATTTTCTCTACTTATTTATATCTACACACGTACACATACACATAGCCATGTAATTTATATTTTTGTATAAGTAAGCATAATATTTAAAAAATTACGCAGAGATTGATTTTTAAAGTAAAGTACAGATAAATAGATTTATTCTTATATAGAAAAACAATTTAGTAAACAACTAATTACAAATAAATAAATATATAACCATATCAATTTTCATTATCCACGACTTTGATTTTTTTTAAAAAGCATCACCACTTTTTTTAACTTTTATTCCTTTTTTATAAATTAAAAGAATTAATTGCTATTATTTATGAGGTTGCGAATTGACTGTACTGTCATCGTATGAATGTGCTAACTACATTAGATTGAGTGTACGGCGGATTGAGTTGGACATAAATTAGTCATTTAATATTAACGGTAAAAGCAAAAAAGTGAGATATTAAGTATGTTTGAATTTTGTTAAATGGGTAGTATTTATCCTTATAATATCTTTACGGCAGATTAAGTTGGATAATATACAAATGACTAAATTTTACTTGCATTCATACTCACCTCTCGAAGCTAAATTAGAAAACAATCTTAATATTGAATAGTATTATAATTGAAACTTTTATATGTTTTTTAGCTAGATTTTTAAGTAAGTCATTGATAATTTATTTTTAATTAATAAATATCATTTTTGTATTTTGTTACGGATTTTAATAGTAGGTTGAATTTTTTTATAAAAAATTGTAGTATAGGTAAATAAATATTACAGTAACTACTTTTGTAAAAAATTATTTATTTTGTTATTCAGCTCCAAAAAAATATTAAGACTATTTGTATGGTAAAGTAATTCATAATTAGACAATTTTTCTTTCAAATGTATCACAATTTTTTAATTTTGATATTTTATTTTAAGTTTTTTATGGGAAGAGTTGAATGAATACTTGATGTAATTTATTTAATTATTAAACTATCAGTTTTAATATTTTGTTAAAGTAGAGCTTAGAATGAGATATTACAGATGTTTCAAACTGCACTTGCGATGAAAACTATGTATTTTATATTATATTATTGCGGTAAGAATTTGTTATTAAAATTTTTAAAAAATATAGAATTACATGGTAAAATATTACTCTTTTTTTTTTTTGCACGTCCCGTGCATAGCACGGGTTTTTGCTAGTTTATTTATATGTAAGAATATATATATTTATTTATTTATATTTTAATTTTAAAAACAATCTCTGTGTAACTTTTTAAAATATTATGCTATATGTGTGTCTGTATTTTTGTTTTTGTAGATATAGATATATTTAAAAAATTTATGAGAATAAAAATATAACATGTGAAATATGGTAAGTTTTTTGAATTTGAATTTCAAAAAGATTCATTTCTTATTTTTGTTTATTTTAAGGTAACATGTATCACTTTAATGTTTTGATACCAAACTAATAATCTTTTGCCACTTGGCATGTTCAGGGCGACTCTCACGAAAAGTCGCCCTGCAATAATATATAGTATAGATTTTTTACTTTGTTCTCAAAAATATAAGTATACATCTATACAATATATTATTGCAGGGCATAAGAGTCGCCCTGGAAGCGACACATGGCACTCAAACTTCTTTTATGTTTTGTAATTTTAAGAACCATTTTTTATGGTATCTTCCCGGTTTTTGATGGTATGTTCAGATTTAAAAAGAAAGATTTATCGAGTGATTATATTTTGATTGCTAAAATTATAATTTTTCCGAATAAAGATATGCTCAAAAATATTCGTTCAAAAATATACCACTAAAATAATGTCCCAGGGCGACCTTTCGTAAGAATCACCCTAGAAGCGACACATGGCACTCCAACTGCTTTTATGTTTTGTAATTTTAAGAACCTTTTTTTGATGGTATGTTCAGATTTAAAAAGAAAGATTTATCGAGTGATTATATTGTCATTGCTAAAATTACAATTTTTCCGAATAAAGATATGCTAAAAAATATTCGTTCAAAAATATACCATTAAAATAATTATAGCAAGTCAGGAATGTGAAGTTTCCTTAAACCAAGCAATTAAAATAATTGAAGATTTCCATTCCAATTAGAGAGTAACGTTTGCACGTGACACTTTCCGCAAGCCCATTTCTTTCCAGGCAAATAATTCCTTAAACTCATTTCGTTCCAAATTACCAGTTAGGATTGTAAAGTTGTATTACAATTATTTAAGGAATCACTCAAATAATTCTTAAATAAAGTATGTTACAAATTTCTGCAAATAATTTGATTAATATGTCGATAGTTTATTTGAATAGGAAAGTTAGGATTCTGATTTCCACTAACAATTGATTCTCCTTTTCTTTCCCTTTCTTCCTACGACGTTGCAAACACGATTAAAATCTCCACCGCAACTAAGATCTAACAAGTTGAGAGTGTTCATACTTCAAAAGTCGTCATCAAAATCACATCAATCCATTGCGCTCTATTTCCTTTTGATTTCCTCTGATATGAGATAATCTGACACACACCCTCTCTCTACAATGTCAATTATTGAATATTCTATGCCAAATAGGTGTGGAATTCAAACAGCAGAAACAAAAATTCAATTAAAACATGAAAAGGAGAAAGAGGCTTTGTATTTAGTATATAAACCACTTTCTAGATTGAATATTGTGGAATTTAGATTGTCCATGATAGTAAATATAGAGAAAGAGAGTGCACATAATAAAAATTTTACATAAAAATACTAAACCTTACAAATTATTTAATAAATATACCGGTGTTCGGAAAAAATTATTCTTAAAAAATGATACACAACGTGTAAACAAATTAATCTTATACATATGGCTAGCTATAAATTTTTTATCTCCTTATTTTTGGCATTTAAGTAACAAAACTCTATAAATATAGTGGTTCTGATTATGGTGACGAATGGTAAAATCTATCAACGGGCAATTTGGTATTATTGCTACTATTTTCTTGTATTATTTTAAATTTTTAGAAGATTGGCGTCAAATGTTTTAAATTATCATGTTCTTTACAACTGAATTGAATGAGTTAAAAATTAAGACCAAGAGCAAACTTTTTTTTTTATTAAAAACGAAAACCAGTAAAATAGCTCTAGATATTTCTGTGTGTTATCAAAAATAATGAATGTTAACAATTTATGCCAAAAATAAATTGTAACGCAAAGATATACTTTAATCTAGATATTATCTCAAGCAAACTCTACACATATTAGTTCAGAGCTCAAGAATCGTAGAGACTCTGTATTTAGTTCTAAGATAACAATATAATATTTATTGTTACCATTATCCGTATCAAAACAGCTCAAATCATAATATTCATTCATGATTGGTGATGTGTTGTGTCGGTTGTCCGTGATGACGTGTGTCCTGTATGTTCAAGGGAAAGGTGTGTCGTGTATCCGGTGTTTTGGGATAGGGGATTGTGACGTCGAATTTGATGTGAGTTGCACGGGGAGCTCGTAGCACATATGTCTTTCTTTTGTCAGTTAGTGTGGACAAACCTCAGCGAACTGTATACTTTTGTACGAAGGGAAAACTTATATATTTTGATATGAGACAGGTTTTAAACATATTTTTTTAAATCAATGGTTTAACATGTTATCCTATACGAGCTTCGGCTTGTGTTTTGTTGTAAAAACCTTTTTCAGGTAAAGTTGTGGATCCTGTCAAGAGTTGAGCCATTGGATTATACTTTATTAACTTCAGTCAAGCATGTATAACTCAGTCTTTTGTTACAGTGTAGCCTAGTACAGTTTAAATGTAAAGTTTTAAATTTGAGACTCAATGTAATAATAAATGCACATTGAGAGAGATTGTTGTAATAAAACAGGATGTATTGGTTAGTTATTTAATGGGAATGTCCCTTGGTATTTAAGTTTTATTTTATTTTATTTCTTTTAATGATTTAATCATACCTCGAAGTTTGGGGCGTGACAACTTGGTATCAGAGCATGGTTAGAATACCTAGAGTCCGTGGGATGGGGTCCTAGGTGATTACGTGCTTATGTGGAATCGTGTTCTAAAATATTATACTTTGTCTTCGGATGTCCAAACGATTGGTCGTGAAATTGCGTTGGAAGAGACATGTGATCTCTGTGTCTTTTAGCTTGAGATTCAAGAAGGAGCATTGAAATTTGGTTGATATTTTTTGTGGAGACTTCTCGTCTCATGCCTACGTCTTATGTGACTATGTGTTAGCGGGTGCTGTTGAGTTTGTTGTCGTCCTCTTGTCTTATAGAAAAATGTCGTCAAGTCGTTATTGCAACGTGTTATAGATGAGAATTGTCCAGTTTTAGAAGTACCTGGACCAATGTGGTGTGGAGGATGATATTCGTATGACGAATGATCGGTGAATATTTTAAATGCTCAGTATCATGTTCAATATGGAAGGATACTTTCATTGACTTAATTTCTGTGGTGTCATCGTGGAATTGGGAAAGCCATTTGGGAAGTGAGGACGAAGTTCGGGAGAGATACCTGCATTTATTTACTCCTTGACTGCTATGTGTTTATTATCGGATTGATGGTTTGGGGTGTGTTTGCCACCATGGTTATGTGTTTATTGGGTGTTATTGAGACATGAAGTATGTGTTTACTTGGAGTACGTTCTTGAACTTTTCGATTATGGATCGTTCTCTGCTTAGTGATATTGTGGATATGAGCTATTAGTTTTAATGACTTGATTGTGCATTGATGGTTATACACTCATGGAGCATGGTGTATGCATGAGTTACTTTGATATATCCGGTTGATTTATTTGAAAATGATAAATTTGGTTGTTTAGAATACGTTGGGCTTTGTACAAGTACAGATTGATTTGTTTCTGGATTAAAGTTGTGACGGTGTATCCGTATTTTGATGGTAGTATTACGAGAGGTATCGGTGTCTTACTTGATAGCATGGGACTTTGACGGAGTATCCGTGTCTCGCTTGTTGATTGTGTTCAGAGGTGTCCGTGTCGACATGTTCGCTTTTAAATTTCGGGGACGAAATTTTTTTAAGGAGGGGAGGATGTAAAGACCCAGAAAATTATTCTTTTTAAATTAAATATTCGGAACTTGACGAGGAATTTGATAATGCATGACTCGGGTAATATGACTTGGGACCCATGTGTGTGTAATATAGTTTTGGTACTTGATCTTGGCATGTTGCATAATATAGGGAGAAAGTGTAATTTACCCCTTTTGTAATATAAAAATCAGATTTTTCACTTTACCAACTCACTTTCTCTCTCTTCCATCTTCTCCCGTACGCCACTCTCTCTCACTCCCTCTTCTTCCCTTTTGATCTTGGGAGAAATCGGAGGACTTCCACTCCGAATCTCAAGAAACACAAAGAATGAACGATGATCTACGCGACAAGGGCTTCGTATCAAGCCCGGGGTTAATGGTTCTCGCGGAGTAATGGAGGAGATCGATTTTCGGCTAGAAGATTTCATGGAGCTTGATGTTGAGGTAGGATTTATGTTAAACTTTTGATTTAAGTTGTATAATACATGGTGATGTTTTTCTTAGTTTTAAATCCTATGTTGCTTTTGGGGTGAAAATTCATTTGGGCTGTTTTCCAGAAATTTGGGGATGGGTTTTACCAAGAACACAATGAACAAAAAGAAAATCTGGAAATGTAAAACCCGAATCTGTACTTTTCATGCGTTTTGAGGCACTTCGAGGCCGAATTGGGAAAATTGTATAACTACAAAGTTGTAGCTCTCGGAATTCTCTTAGAGTTTCATATATAAAAGGTCTCAATCGGAGTTCTGGATAAGAAGTTATGGCCAAAATACCAGAACTGTTCACGACCGGACGAAATGATCTCTGGACTGTTTTTGGACAGACCAGTTCCCGGGCCTATCTAGGGTTTTTGGCAGCTTAGATTAACCCCAGAACTTTACCGTGACGTAGCCTAAGGTCTTAGCTAAATTTAGACACAAGAACGGACACATTTGGACGGTTAGATCTTCGTATTTTGCGACTTTCGTAAATTGCGATAGAGTGAACGTATGATTCTCTTTAGTGTGTTTATTCGATTTAAGACATGTCTTAACTTTTGCGTTTAGCATGAAAGTAGTTCATAATAGCTTGAAGTGGGAGTATGTTAAATTCTTATGAATTTTGGGAAAGGGTTGTTGTGCCTTTTGTTGGACTCATAGACTAGTGGAAACCAAGAACATTGTGATGGGCATTTACGGTTTATTTATCCGTTCTTTCTTATATACTTGCTAAATCCGTGCAATAGAACGTGGAGTATTGTGTCATAGTTTTGGGCTCGTTTGAGGAGACATATGGGGTATTGTGTTGTACTCGTGGATTGCGGAATGGAACATGTGTGGGGCTGTGTGGTGTGATATGAGGTTCGAGGGGTCATGGGTTTTGATGAGGACGTGTGGGTAGTCATGTGTTATGATAGTGGTATATGTGTGGTCATGTAACTCTAAGTTGGTATTCGGTTTAGATTGGATACCTTTAGACTTCGAAACAAGCTTGATGTAATCATTGAGGTACATGTTGACATTGTGTTTGTCTTAGTTAGGTATAGTGGTGTTTCTGTTGGGTTTGTATTTGGTTTGAGTACTATTTTGGTATAAAAGCATGTTAGTAATTGTGGGTCGTGGAGTGTGATACGGGTGTGGTCGGATATCTTAAATCGTGATCATGTGTTGTGGTTGAGGCCCACGTATATGGTTAGGTGTCGTGGTGGTGACACGTATGTGCTTTTGTGCGTTGGATTCGCAATTATTGTTGGATGGGTATTCTTGTGATGATGTCGGCGGGAGTCCGTGATGCGAGAAAAGGACTTACAAAACTCTAAAAATTTATGTGTGAATCATGAGTTAGGGACCTCCTATATCTATTAGGTGTGTACGACTTGTTTTTTTTTTTGGTGGTCTACGAGGTTGGGTGTTGGTTTAGAGCTGAATAGTTGAAGTTGGGAAAATCTGCAGAAAAGTCGCCAGTTTCTGCTATTACCGGTAGTAGGGTTGGTATTACCGGTAGTACTGGGTTTCACCCTTTTGTACATTTCTGACAGTGCGTTTTACTACCGGTAGTAGTTGCGGTAGTAGTTGCGGTAGTACTTGTGGTAGTACTTGCGGTGGTAGTATCGGTACTACTGGTAGTAGCGACTGTACTACCGGTAGTAGGGACAGTTTTTACCAACTTTGTGATATCTTTCTTTTATTGAATAATCATTAAAGATTTAAATGGTTGGCCTCTAAGGGTAATATTTGCATTTATTCTCGGTCATACGTAGATGATGAATACATGATTTCGGGATTCCATTTGACGATTAAGCATCTGTACATTATTCCTTTGGCTTGTCGATTATGACTTGAGAATTATTGTATCGTGGTGGTTACCTTGCATTGGCACGAAATAATGTTCAGCTCTCCGACGGGAGATGTGCCGGTTATACAATGTTTGGCTCTCCGACGGGAGATGTGCCGGTTATACAACTTTTGGCCTCCGACGGGAGATGTATTAATATATTTCAATGTGATAATTGAATGCTTGTTCGCTCAGTTACTGTGTAGATTGATGATACTCTATGAGACGTTGTGAATGAAAGTTGAGGACTGATTGAGACATGTGATAGGCGTTGACCACTTGAACGATATGAAAAATTATTGGGCTAGCCTCCTTTGGGAGATGTACTATGTAAAGACCCGGAAAATTATTTATTTTAAATTAAATATCCGGAACTTGAGAATGAAATTGACAATGCATGGTTTGGGTAATATGAGTTGGGGCTCATGTGTGTGTGTAATATAGTTTTGGTACTTGATCTTGGCATGTTGCATAATCTAGGGAGAAAGTGTAATTTACCCCTTTTTCAATATAAAAATCAGATTTTTATTACACTTTACCAATTCTCTCTCTCTCCTCAACCTCAGCCGTATGTCTCTCTCTCCCTAACTCCCAAACTTTCAAACTCCCTCCTCTCTAATTTGTAAAATCGAAGACCTTCCACTCCGAATCTCAAGAAACATAAAGAATGAACGATGATCTACACGACGAGGGCTTCGTATCAAGCCCGGGGTTGATGGTTCTCGCGGAGTAATGGAGGAGATCGGTTTTTGGCTAGAAGATTTCTTGGAAGCTTGATTTGAGGTAGGAATCATGTTAAACTCTTGATTTAAGTTGTGTAATGCATTGTGATGTTGTTATTAGTTTTGAATCCTATGTTTATTTCGGAGTAAGAAGTCAGTGGGGCTGTTTTCCAGAGAGTTTGGGATGAGTTTCACCAAGAACACCAAGAACACAATGAACAAAACGAAAATCTGGAAATTTAAAGCACGAATCTGTTCTGTTCATGCGTTTTGAGGCACTTCGAGGCCGAATTGGGAAAAGTGTATAACTACAAAGTTGTAGCTCTCGAAATTTTCTTAAAGTTTCATATATAAATCGTCTCAATCGGAGTTCGGAGTAAGAAGTTATGGCCAAAATACCAGAACTGTTCACTGTGGACGAATGGTTTCTAGGACTGTTTTCGGGCAGACCAGTTCCCGGGTCTTTCTAGAGTTTTTGGCAGCTTAGATTAGCCCCAGACCTTTACGGTGATGTAGCCTATTGTCTTAGCTAAGTTTAGACACAAGAACGGACACATTCGGACGGTTAGATCTTTGTATATTGCGACCTTTGTACATTGTGGTAGAGTGAATGTAAAATCCTCTTTAGTGTGTTTATCCGATTTAAGACATGTTTTAGATTTTGCGTTTAGCATGAAAGTTGTTCATAATACCTTGAAGTGGGGTTATGTTAAATCCTTATGAATTTTGGGAAAGGTTTGTTGTGCCTTTTGTTGGACTCATAGACTAGTGGAAACCAAGAACTTTGTGATGGGTATTTACGGTTTAATTTATCCGTTCTTTCTTATATACTTGTTAAATCCGTGCAATAGAACGTGGAGTATTGTGTCATAGTTGTGGACTCGTTTGAGGAGACATATGGGGTATTGTGTTGTACTCGTGGATTGCGAAATGGAACATGTGTGGGGTTGTGTGGTGTGATATGAGGTTCTAGGGGGTCATGGGTTTTGATGAGGAAGTGTGGGTAGTCATGTGTTGTGATAGTGGTATATGTGTGGTCATGTAACTCTAAGTTGGTATTCGGTTTGGATTGGATAACTTTAGACTTCGAAACAAGCTTGATGTAATCATGGAGGTACGTGTTGACATTGTGTTTGCCTTAGTTAGGTATAGTGGTGTTTCCGTTGGGTTTGTACTTAGTTTTGAGTATTGTCTTGGTATAAAAATATGCTAGTAGTCGGGGGCATTGTAATGTGATACATGAATGGTTGGATATCTTAAGTCGTGATCATGTGTTGTGGTTAAGGCGCGTGTAGGTGAACCAATTCTACTCTTTCTAGTTATATATTCATGAGGTGTGGTATATATTCGGGTTAGGGCGTTGTTATTCTTAAATTTCGAAGTTTTCCCAAATTTGATATAGTTCCATTATTTGATTCTTAGATCTTTAAGTTTCTTGTTGATTGATGAAATTGGGAGTGAACTTGGCCTCCCTTCATGCTTAATTGTTGCGTAACATCTCAAATTTGAGCCTAAACCAGCTAGATTGTGATTGGGTTGGATTTTTACACCAAAAATGTCAAAATTCTGCATTCGGGTACTGTTCACCACAGCTCTCTGCATTTTTACTGTTCATGGCCGAATTTCACTATTCACAGAAATGCCCGTTTGATTCCCCTTTGATGTTCACTTGATTCCCTAACGCGTATTCCACTCCGAAAATGCCAAATTATGCATTTTCTACTGTTTTTGGGCAGATTCTGCATATTCACTGTTCATGGCAGATTTTTTTGGTAAAATTCCGGCCATTTCCCGATTTTGTGATGGCCCTTTTATCACCCTTTGACGTTTAATTGGTTCCCTAGCGTCTATCCCTTCATAAACCATTGATTGGGAAAAATTTTGATGAAACGTTTTGGGGATAATGAGATATGTTTTCACGGATACCATTAACTTGAAAATTTATTTTGGTGAAGGCACGCGGGGCCTATCGAACCCGGCAGAGGCGCGCGGGGCCTATCGAACCCGGCAGAGGCGCGCGGGGCCTATTGAACCCGGCAGAGGCACGCGGGGCCTATAGAACCCGGCAGAGGGATTAAATCTCTATAACCAAATGAATAAGAAAAATGATGGTGGTTCTTCTATGAAAGAAATGGTTTGGTTTCCCTTTTAGGTTTTGTCGAAACCTTTTTTTTTTAAAGAAAACCAAAACATGGGTTTTGGTTTGTGAAATGACTCGGACACTTGGACACTTGTGTGTGTGGAAAACCTTCTATATTTCCTTTCTTTGGCATGGTGACACACTTGGATTTCGAGCCTAGTAGGTGAAAGTGATGAACTTTATGACTTGTGTGCACATTTTTACGACACGAACGTTATGAGACACATGACATTTGTGGACTTGGAATTGAATGGATTAAGAAACTTTGGTGCACAATAAAATTATATATATGCTATCCCTCGCTCAAATATTGCTCCCATTTATTCTATCTCTCTGTGTGATGATTTAATGTTTAATGGTAACTTGTTGATGGAAATCGCGAGTCGTGAAATGACTATACGGTCTAATGGTCAATTAACTGTGTTTTGGGATTATAGAATAATGTCGTTGTGCTCATTCTCGTGCTCTTATATGTTTCCACTTGCGTTGTCTCAAGTGACTCATGTTTCATACTACTTCATGTCACGATTATGTATTGTTGTTGATGTGTTGTGTTGGTTGTCCACGGTGACGGGTGTCCTGTGTGTTGAGTAGAAGGAAGTGTCATGTATCATGTGTGTGGGATAGGGGAATGTGACGTCGAAGTTGATGTGAGTTGCATGGGGAGTTCGTATCGCACATGTTTTTCTTTTGTCAGTTAGTATGGGCGAACCTCAACGAACTGTATACTTTTGTAAGAAGGGAAAAACTTATATATTTTGATATGAGATAAGTTTTAAACATAATTTTTAATCAATTGTTTAACATGTTATCCTATACGAGCTTCGGCTTATGTTTTGTTGTAAAAACCTTTTTCAGGTAAAGCTATGGATCCTATCAAGAGTTGAGCTATTGGATTATGCTTTCTTAAATTCAGTCAAGCATGTATATCTCAGTCTTTTGTTACAGTGTAGTCTGGTACAGTTCAATGTAAAGCTTTTAAATTTGAGATTCAATGTAATAACAAATATACATTGAGAGAGATTGTTGTAATAAAACAAGATGTATTGGTTGGTTATTTAATGGGAATGTCCCTCGGTATTTAAGTTTTATTTTATTTTATTTCTTTTAATGATTTAATCATACCCTGGAATTTGGGGCGTGACAACTTGGTATCAGAGCATGGTTAGAATACCTAGAGTCCGTGGGATAGGGTCCTAGGTGATTATGTGCTTACGTGGAATTGTGTTCTAAAATATTGTGCTTTATCTTGGGATGTCTAGACGACTGGTCGTGAAATTTGGTTGGAAGAGACTTGTGACCTCTGTGTCTTGTAGTTTGAGATTCGAGAAAGTAAAATTGAAATTTGGTTGATATTTTCGTGGAGACTTCTCATTTCATGCCTACGTGTTATGTGACTATGTGTTAACGGGTGCTGTTGAGTTTGTTGTCATCCTCATGTCTTATAGAAGAATGTCGTCAAGTTGTTGTTGCAACGTGTTATAGATGAGAATTGTGCAGTTATAGAAGTACCTAGACCAGTGTGGGTGGAGGATGATATTCGTATGACGAGTGATCAGTGAATATTTTAAATGCTCAGCATTATGTTCTGTGTGGAAGGACGCTTTCATTGACTTAAGTTCTGTGGTGTTACTGTGGAATTGAGAAAGCCATTTAGGAATGGGAGGACGAAATTCGGGAGAAATACCTGTACTTGTTTACTCCTTGACTGCTATGTGTTTATTATCTGATTGATGGTTTAGGGCGTGTTTGCCACCATGGTTATGTGTTTATTGGGTGTTGTTGAGACATGAAGTATGTGCTTACTTGAAGTATGTTTTTAAATTTTTGGATTATGGATTGCTCTATGCTTAGTGATATTGTGGATATGAGCTATTAGTTTTGATGACTTGATTGTGCATTGATGGTTATACACTCATGGAGCGTGGTGTACGCTTGAGTTACTTTGATATATCTGGTTGATTTATTTGAAAATTATAAATTTGGTTGTTTAGAATCCGTTGAACTTTGTACAAGTACGGATTGCTTTGTTTCTAGATTGAAGTTGTGACGGTGTATCCGTATCTTGATGGTAGTATTATGAGAGGTATCGGTGTCTTACTTGATAGCATTGGATTTTGACGGAGTATCCGTGTCTCGCTTGTTGACTATGTTCAGAGGTGTCCGTGTCGACACGCTTGCTTTTAAATTTCGGGGACGAAATTTCTTTAAGGAGGGGAGGATGTAAAGACCCGGAAAATTATTTATTTTAAATTAAATATCCGGAACTTGAGAATGAAATTGACAATGCATGGTTTGGGTAATATGAGTTGGGGCTCATGTGTGTGTGTAATATAGTTTTGGTACTTGATCTTGGCATGTTGCATAATCTAGGGAGAAAGTGTAATTTACCCCTTTTTCAATATAAAAATCAGATTTTTATTACACTTTACCAATTCTCTCTCTCTCCTCAACCTCAGCCGTATGTCTCTCTCTCCCTAACTCCCAAACTTTCAAACTCCCTCCTCTCTAATTTGTAAAATCGAAGACCTTCCACTCCGAATCTCAAGAAACATAAAGAATGAACGATGATCTACACGACGAGGGCTTCGTATCAAGCCCGGGGTTGATGGTTCTCGCGGAGTAATGGAGGAGATCGGTTTTTGGCTAGAAGATTTCTTGGAAGCTTGATTTGAGGTAGGAATCATGTTAAACTCTTGATTTAAGTTGTGTAATGCATTGTGATGTTGTTATTAGTTTTGAATCCTATGTTTATTTCGGAGTAAGAAGTCAGTGGGGCTGTTTTCCAGAGAGTTTGGGATGAGTTTCACCAAGAACACAATGAACAAAACGAAAATCTGGAAATTTAAAGCACGAATCTGTTCTGTTCATGCGTTTTGAGGCACTTCGAGGCCGAATTGGGAAAAGTGTATAACTACAAAGTTGTAGCTCTCGAAATTGTCTTAAAGTTTCATATATAAATCGTCTCAATCGGAGTTCGGAGTAAGAAGTTATGGCCAAAATACCAGAACTGTTCACTGTGGACGAATGGTTTCTGGACTGTTTTCGGGCAGACCAGTTCCCGGGTCTTTCTAGAGTTTTTGGCAGCTTAGATTAGCCCCAGACCTTTACGGTGATGTAGCCTATTGTCTTAGCTAAGTTTAGACACAAGAACGGACACATTCGGACGGTTAGATCTTTGTATATTGCGACCTTTGTACATTGTGGTAGAGTGAATGTAAAATCCTCTTTAGTGTGTTTATCCGATTTAAGACATGTTTTAGATTTTGCGTTTAGCATGAAAGTTGTTCATAATACCTTGAAGTGGGGTTATGTTAAATCCTTATGAATTTTGGGAAAGGTTTGTTGTGCCTTTTGTTGGACTCATAGACTAGTGGAAACCAAGAACTTTGTGATGGGTATTTACGGTTTAATTTATCCGTTCTTTCTTATATACTTGTTAAATCCGTGCAATAGAACGTGGAGTATTGTGTCATAGTTGTGGACTCGTTTGAGGAGACATATGGGGTATTGTGTTGTACTCGTGGATTGCGAAATGGAACATGTGTGGGGTTGTGTGGTGTGATATGAGGTTCTAGGGGGTCATGGGTTTTGATGAGGAAGTGTGGGTAGTCATGTGTTGTGATAGTGGTATATGTGTGGTCATGTAACTCTAAGTTGGTATTCGGTTTGGATTGGATAACTTTAGACTTCGAAACAAGCTTGATGTAATCATGGAGGTACGTGTTGACATTGTGTTTGCCTTAGTTAGGTATAGTGGTGTTTCCGTTGGGTTTGTACTTAGTTTTGAGTATTGTCTTGGTATAAAAATATGCTAGTAGTCGGGGGCATTGTAATGTGATACATGAATGGTTGGATATCTTAAGTCGTGATCATGTGTTGTGGTTAAGGCGCGTGTAGGTGAACCAATTCTACTCTTTCTAGTTATATATTCATGAGGTGTGGTATATATTCGGGTTAGGGCGTTGTTATTCTTAAATTTCGAAGTTTTCCCAAATTTGATATAGTTCCATTATTTGATTCTTAGATCTTTAAGTTTCTTGTTGATTGATGAAATTGGGAGTGAACTTGGCCTCCCTTCATGCTTAATTGTTGCGTAACATCTCAAATTTGAGCCTAAACCAGCTAGATTGTGATTGGGTTGGATTTTTACACCAAAAATGTCAAAATTCTGCATTCGGGTACTGTTCACCACAGCTCTCTGCATTTTTACTGTTCATGGCCGAATTTCACTATTCACAGAAATGCCCGTTTGATTCCCCTTTGATGTTCACTTGATTCCCTAACGCGTATTCCACTCCGAAAATGCCAAATTATGCATTTTCTACTGTTTTTGGGCAGATTCTGCATATTCACTGTTCATGGCAGATTTTTTTGGTAAAATTCCGGCCATTTCCCGATTTTGTGATGGCCCTTTTATCACCCTTTGACGTTTAATTGGTTCCCTAGCGTCTATCCCTTCATAAACCATTGATTGGGAAAAATTTTGATGAAACGTTTTGGGGATAATGAGATATGTTTTCACGGATACCATTAACTTGAAAATTTATTTTGGTGAAGGCACGCGGGGCCTATCGAACCCGGCAGAGGCGCGCGGGGCCTATCGAACCCGGCAGAGGCGCGCGGGGCCTATTGAACCCGGCAGAGGCACGCGGGGCCTATAGAACCCGGCAGAGGGATTAAATCTCTATAACCAAATGAATAAGAAAAATGATGGTGGTTCTTCTATGAAAGAAATGGTTTGGTTTCCCTTTTAGGTTTTGTCGAAACCTTTTTTTTTTAAAGAAAACCAAAACATGGGTTTTGGTTTGTGAAATGACTCGGACACTTGGACACTTGTGTGTGTGGAAAACCTTCTATATTTCCTTTCTTTGGCATGGTGACACACTTGGATTTCGAGCCTAGTAGGTGAAAGTGATGAACTTTATGACTTGTGTGCACATTTTTACGACACGAACGTTATGAGACACATGACATTTGTGGACTTGGAATTGAATGGATTAAGAAACTTTGGTGCACAATAAAATTATATATATGCTATCCCTCGCTCAAATATTGCTCCCATTTATTCTATCTCTCTGTGTGATGATTTAATGTTTAATGGTAACTTGTTGATGGAAATCGCGAGTCGTGAAATGACTATACGGTCTAATGGTCAATTAACTGTGTTTTGGGATTATAGAATAATGTCGTTGTGCTCATTCTCGTGCTCTTATATGTTTCCACTTGCGTTGTCTCAAGTGACTCATGTTTCATACTACTTCATGTCACGATTATGTATTGTTGTTGATGTGTTGTGTTGGTTGTCCACGGTGACGGGTGTCCTGTGTGTTGAGTAGAAGGAAGTGTCATGTATCATGTGTGTGGGATAGGGGAATGTGACGTCGAAGTTGATGTGAGTTGCATGGGGAGTTCGTATCGCACATGTTTTTCTTTTGTCAGTTAGTATGGGCGAACCTCAACGAACTGTATACTTTTGTAAGAAGGGAAAAACTTATATATTTTGATATGAGATAAGTTTTAAACATAATTTTTAATCAATTGTTTAACATGTTATCCTATACGAGCTTCGGCTTATGTTTTGTTGTAAAAACCTTTTTCAGGTAAAGCTATGGATCCTATCAAGAGTTGAGCTATTGGATTATGCTTTCTTAAATTCAGTCAAGCATGTATATCTCAGTCTTTTGTTACAGTGTAGTCTGGTACAGTTCAATGTAAAGCTTTTAAATTTGAGATTCAATGTAATAACAAATATACATTGAGAGAGATTGTTGTAATAAAACAAGATGTATTGGTTGGTTATTTAATGGGAATGTCCCTCGGTATTTAAGTTTTATTTTATTTTATTTCTTTTAATGATTTAATCATACCCTGGAATTTGGGGCGTGACATACTAGGAAAATAAACACTATGAGACTATCTTCGACGGGAAAAGTAGTAATGGAATGATGATTTAATATTTAATGGTAACTTGTTGATGGAACCGCGAGTCGTGAAATGACTATTCGGTCTAATGGCCAATTAATTGTGTTTTGGAATTATTGAACGTGTCGTTGTGCTCACTCTTGTGCCTCTTATACGTTTCTACTTGCGTTATCTCAAGTGATTCATGTTTTATACCATTTCATCCCACATTCATGCATGATTGGTGATGTGTTGTGTCGGTTGTCCGTGGTGACGTGTATCCTATGTGTTCAAGGGAAATGTATGTCGTGTATCCAGTGTTTTGGGATAGGGGATTGTGACGTCGAATTTGATGTGAGTTGCACGGGGAGCTCGTAGCACATATGTCTTTCTTTTGTCAGTTAGTGTGGACAAACCTCAGCGAACTGTATACTTTTGTACGAAGGGAAAACTTATATATTTTGATATGAGACAGGTTTTAAACATATTTTTTTAAAATCAATGGTTTAACATGTTATCCTATACGAGCTTCGGCTTATGTTTTGTTGTAAAAACCTTTTTCAGGTAAAGCTGTGGATCCTGTCAAGAGTTGAGCTATTGGATTATACTTTATTAACTTCAGTCAAGCATGTATAACTCAATCTTTTGTTACAGTGTAGCCTAGTACAGTTTAAATGTAAAGTTTTAAATTTGAGACTCAATGTAATAATAAATGCACATTGAGAGAGATTGTTGTAATAAAACAGGATGTATTGGTTGGTTATTTAATGGGAATGTCCCTTGGTATTTAAGTTTTATTTTATTTTATTTCTTTTAATGATTTAATCATACCCCGAAGTTTGGGGCGTGACAGTTAGGGGTATTTTGAACCCATTGGACTTGGAAGCAATGACATGCAGTGCAATCTATTTACGCTCAATGGGGGTGGAGACTTCAGACCACATTTTACTTCGTTGCCTTGTGGCCTGGCTGATACAGATCCTTTGCCACACAAAAGCTTGAAATTCCATAATACGACCATCAACAGCATCAGGATCCTTGACATCAAAGGTAATGTAATACATTATGCCATAAACAAGTACCCCGTTTGCCTTCACAACCTTCACAAACTCCAGATTCGTATATGTATCACATGTAGACACCATGTAATTTGTGCGCCTGATGGTAGGCATACGTGGTCACTTCAATATTACTGGTCTCCAACGTATGGTCATGAATGGCCAGGGGTACTACGTGTTGTGTTGGCATCCCCAGACTTGACATTCACCCCCTATAGGTAAGGTTTACACACTATAGAACTACATGTGAAAGTTGTAAGACGTATGCTTTTGGCAACTCTCTCCGAAATCTTAATCTCTAGAAGGCCCAAACACAATTACAAATTAACCATAAACTGACTTTCTATTTTTTGAAGGAATGTAGAGTTCTAGGTCAATAGACGGATGAGTTTTGCAGATATATAATTATAACTAGCAATAACCCGTGCTATGCACGGGACTTGTAAAATCAATCGAGAAACATTTTATCATATCAGTCTATATATTCTTTAACATTTTAATAATAATTATCTAATGCAGTAATACAATAAAAAATACTTAGTTTACATAGTATGTACAACTTAAAATATCTTCTTTTAAACTTTGATTTTTTTAGTAAAGTGTCAAAATTAATATCTCCATAACTTTAATTTGATCAATATTCATTCACTCTTACCTCTAAAAATTTAGAATTAAATATTAAAATTTAAAAACTGTAATAGTTTAAAAGTATTAAGATTATTTAAAAAAAATTCTAATTATGAGTCACTCTACCCATCATTTTATCACGAAAAATAGTCTCAATTTTTTTTTTTTGAATAGAACAACAAAATAAATAAATAAATGCTATAAGTAATATTTATCTACCTAACTACAAAAAAAAAGTATCTAAAATCTAAAAATTAACTATAAGTAGAAACATGATATTTATTAGTTGGATACATTTTAGTTGAAAATAAATGATCAAAGCCCTATTTTAAAACCTAGCTAATAAACATATAAAAGTTCCAATAAGTAATCTAAATATGATTAAAAAAATTCAATTAAGAAACTTCTCTATCTTAAAAAATTATTAATTTATAGCGTAATTAAGAATTTTTATACAATTTAAATTTTCAATAGGTGAGTATTAATGCGAGTAAAATTCAATAATTCATATATCATCCAACTTGATTCGTCGTAAAAATATTATAAGGATAAATTTTCCTACACCACAATAATACGACTCATCTAACAAAATTCACACAGTTAGTATAACCTATCAATTTTCTTGCTCTTATTCTCAACATTAGGCGACTAGTTTATATCTTTTACTTTAAATTTTAAAAATACTAAAAAAGTCTTAAGATGGTTTTGTATTTAATATCATCTTACTATTTTATTTTATTTTTAACAGTCAATGAGGGCCGGACGGGTTAACCACGAGAAAGGCATCGGCCTAGCCGAATGCCGACCTATCGGCCTACCATTCAGTTAAGACGGTGAAAACTTTCTGAAATAGTGGCAAGATTCTAATAGGAAAGTACAAGTATGGTAGCAAGTGAATTTGGAAATAGACCAAGATTCAAAGATTTTCTAGTATGGAAAGATTATAATTTGATATTAGTAAATAAGGGAGGATTCCTTGAAGATTGTGTTACTAAATATTACACTCAATGGCTATAAATAGAGGATCATAGGCCATTAACCAGATACACTATCATTTATTGTGCAATTACTATTGTACTTGGATCTCTCAGTGTTCTGACTTTAGCATCTGCCATCAGATTGAAAATAATCTATTAGCACTAATTGGCTGTTCATTGTGCAGGTTATTCGAGCGATTCAGACGGAAGAATATCCGCAACCCCCACATATACTATTTTAATTCTTATTTAATGAAGTCAGTTTGACAGTCACTGTGATAAATAATATAAAGTATGTAGGATTACTCGATTGAAGCGACATCTTGCTAGTATATAAGGGATGTCAAACATTGCAAAAAGGTAATAGAAAATATAAAATAGAAATGAATCAATTTGTGATGGAAGATTATGAGAGAAAAAACAAAAAGCAAGGGTAAGAAAAGACATTGGCTAGAGACCTGCATTTGGTGACGACGATGAAGATGAAGATATTCTTATGAGCCTCACTTCTATTGGTAATGATCAAATCGAAGAAAAAATAGCATCATTAGATGAATGCAATATGAAAAGAAAGCAACGGAGTAGTTTTTTTAGTCCAAAGACAACTCCAGGTGCACAACAAAGTTCATGACAATGCAAGAATAGTGGTGCGATGTAACGCCCCAAATTTTGAATTTTAAAAGAAAGTAATCAAACTCCAATAATTCTTCATTTATAATTAAAAATAAATACATGTTTGCTCTTACAAAAATATGAAATACCAAAATAAAATCACCCAAAAAGGAGTTTTTCATTAAAAAAACTTTATATTGAGATTTTAGAGCTCAAACCCTATTCTATGTCAACTAGGATGTGACAGAATCCTCCTCAGTGTTGATGTCATCATTGACCGAGTATTCTGGTTCATCTCCACCATCTTTAGAATGTAGCACCATTAATGATGAGGCTCAATAAACTATTATACCCTTAATCCAATTATATGTGTATGACAAGATATGATAAGAGATGCGCAGTATACAGAAGTTATAACACATAAGTGCGAGAGTAAAAATAAATTAAAAAATTATTAAAGTCTAAGTTCTACAGTGAATTCTCAAGTGTTATCCATCAATACATATTCCAAATGTTATTCAACAACTTCAGATGTTAACCACAAGTCTCGTCTATCAAATCAATCATTTTGATTGTGATAATTGCTACGTCAAACCATTGATCGTGACAATTGTGATCACGTCATGATAAGCAAGGTTATTGATACCATACCGTACCGACCTATAAATACCGTTTTGGCAGAAAATAATACCAAGTGCCTCCAATACTGTATCGTTCTTAATACCGCTAATTTTTTTATTTTTTATTTTTTTTGCTCGTAAATTTTTTGGTAGTTTTTTACCCTAATTTTTTAACATCTAGATTTCTTTCATCGCGATGAATGATTAGTATAAAAATTTAAAACAAATTTTATAAAATTTTGAAAAACTAAAAAAAAAATTGTACTGTCGAACAGCAAAGGTTACAATTGTTCACTAATTGAGACAGTTCACAGTAGCCTCTTTTCTCCTCCTTTTTTTGCTCACTCATAAAGGTCCGAACCAACCCAAAAAGGGAGGAAGTCGACTGAACATCTTAACAATTGAGGAAAATTTCACCAACATCCAACCCCCAATTATTGTTCACCCCGAATGACCGTCTTGAGTAAATTGTAATCTCGTACAATCATGTCGATGAATAACAGTTGCTTCGCCATAGTACTCATAGACTAACGGGTTACACTTTAGCCAAGTTTCCTATGAATAAAACCAATAACATTAATACATATAATTTAATCATAAAGAAATTAAATTTTTTTCCCCATAAAGACGCATATTGGTTAATGACAACTCATAGTTCGACTAATTTCATATCACGGCTAATGACATCATAAGTACACATCTCAACAGATGAAAATAATTCTTAGTAAAACAAGTCTCAATATCACTATGTTTCATACCTCAAAAGTTTAGGTGTTTCAATAGGATCATAAGTCCGAAATCAAACTAATATACTCTAATGATGTCCACAAGCCAAATCAATCATAATGGTGTGGACGCAATAATCTAGCATATTAATCTCATCTACTAATCATGCTTCAAAGTATGATCATGTGATTGATGATAACGAATTATTAAACACATAGTTGAGAACATAACTATTATCCCAATATGCAACCCAGAGGAGGGTGAATTGTGTTCCTAAGTAAAAATTACCAACTAAAAATTCTATCAAGCAATATATCAAACATATATCAAACACCTCAAGTGCAATAAATAAAGAAGACAAGAGAGACAAAAAAACATAAAGTGGTTCGGCAATCCGTTGGTCTGGAATCTCTATTCCACTTCTTCAAGAGAACCTCTTGAGTTCCACTATAGTTGAAGTCTCATTGCAACCTTCAAGGTTTCTCAAGGAGTTAGATAACCATTACTTGCTCTTCACCAAAGCAATTTCCTACATTGGCACTATCACTCTTGCAAGTGTTTATCTTCTAAACATTCAAAGGGTTACAATATATATATATATATATATATATATATATATATATATATATATATATATATATATATATATATTAGAACTATGTTTTGACTACTTTCAAATACTCAAGTTTTGTAATTAAACAGTTTTTCCCTTTTAAATCATTACTTGCTCATACATCTAATAATCATATCTAGGGATATGAAACAAATGTCAAAAAGTATCTTTCAGGTAGAAATAGCTAGCCCAAATGCTTTTCAGATATCCTAGACAAAAGCTAACTACCGGACAGAATGATCAACTACTGGCTCTTAGCACTAGTCGTCCGGCCAAGGCAAAAGAAGTGATCCTTGAAGATTTGCAACTACCGGGCAGTAGGCTCAACAGCCAGCAAAACAAAACGGTCGACCTATCGGTCGTACTACCGTTCGTCCAGCAAAGGCAATGAAGCCAGTCTTGAAGATGTGCAATTATCGAGTAGTAGGCTCAACTGCTGCCAAAACTAATCGGTCGACCTACCGATCATCCTGCCAGTCAACCAACCCTATGCAGTTTCATCGTTGACAGCAAACTCCAAGGTGAAAAATACATTAAATGCACTCCCAACTACCACCAACAGACATATTAAAGAAAATGGTATTTAGGAGACATCTTAGTTCATTTATGAGCTTACTACAACTATTCCATTGAGCAAGATCAAGCATTCAAGAGAATTCAAGAGAAATCTCTTGAAGAAGTGGAATAGTAATTCGAGCCCAACGGATTGCCGAACCACTATAAGTTTTCTTGTCTCTCTTGTCCTCGTTATTCATTGCACTCTGGATGTTTGATAAATTACATAATAGAATTTTTAATTGGTTATTTTTACTTAGCAACACAATTCACCCCTCCTCTTGGTTGCCTATTGGGATAACAATTGGTATGAGAGCCTAAACTCTTGTAAAGATTTAACAATCTAAGAGCGATCTATGGCAACTCAATCTTCACACTCCGAGGGCTTGTACACCCATAGACCTCCCTTGTTCGATGGCTTGAACTATTCTTATTGAAAAATAGGATGAGAATTATTGTTACTTCCGTAGATTGGGACTTATGAAAAGTCATTGTTAATGGGCCTACTATACCTATGATTGAAGTAGGAGAAATTCTTGTAGAAAAATTGGATAGTGATTTGACCGATAATGAAAAAATAAAAATGGAGAAAAATGCAAGGCTACAAATCTTGTGTGTTGCGCACTCAATCCCACAGAATATAATCAAATATCCGCATGTGACACGGCTAAAGAAATTTGGGATAAATTACAAGTCACACATGAGAGCACAAATCAAGTTAAAAGTCTAAGATAGATTTACTTGTGTATAGCTATGAACTCTTTCAAATGTTTTTGGATGAGACTCTTACTCAAATGTTTATTTGTTTCACTAAAATTGTTAATGGTTTAAAGTCTCTTAGTAAGGTATACAGTAATCCAGACATGATGAGGAAGATTCTTAGATCTCTACCGAAAGGATGGGAAGCCAAGTCATCCGTTATCTTAGATCCAAAGACCTTAACACATACTCAATGGATGAACTCACGTGCTCCCTCATGACTGAAGAAATACATCACAACATGAGAAAAGATGAAACCATCACAAGTAAAGACATTGCTCTCAAAATCTCAACCTCAATAAAGTCAAAAGAAGCGGTAGAAGAAAATGAAAGTAGTGATGATGGTATGGCTCTCATCACCAAAGACTTTAAGAAGTACCTCAAGAGCAAAAGAGATAGAAAGATAGAAAGTTTGGAAGAAAAGAAGAAAATAGCAAAATGATCAAATCATTTACTATGAGTGCAAGAAGGCCAGACACATCATATCTGAATGCCCTCAAGTCAATAAACACTTTAAGAGAGAAAAGAAGAAGGTTATGACGGCATAGGATAATAGTAATGATAGCGAGAAGGATGAAGACAAGGACATTCAGGATATCACAAACCTTCGTCTCATGGCAAGAGAAGAAAAAGAAGAGGTATCGCATGATTCTATTTTCTTACAAGATGCTTTTGATAAACTTCAAAAAGATTTTTAAAAAAAACAATAAGAAGAATTCCATGCTTAAGAAACTTGCAAATATCTTTCAAAAGAGATAAATATTCTCATCGAGGAAAATGATATTTTCGAAGAAGACAATAAAAAACTAAAAAGCATTTCAATAGAATTGGTAGATGTTTGTTTAATTGCAAGATTTAAAAAGTGCTCCAAATCATTTAGAAATCAATTATCTAAAATTACAAGTTGATGATTTAACAAATGCTATTGTTAAATTTTCTAAAGGAAAAGAAGATGCTTTAGATGTCTTACTTGAAAAACAACAATGCTCCTTTTATAAAGCCAAAATTGGTTACAATCCTAACAACCAACAAAAGGTATACAAGAAAATTTTTGAACCACCTACCACTAGTAATACTCATCTTACTTGTCAGTATTGTAGAAGAGTAGGACACATTTCACATTCTTATCCTCCAAAGAAAAATGCACATTTTGGAAAGAAAAAGTCCAAAGAACCAAGCTCTTGACACTAATATTCATGGACCCAAGGCCATTTGAGTACCAAAGATCAAGACTTGAGCTTGTGTTTGTAGGTATGCTTCAAATCTATCTCTAAAGAAGGAAAGTGGTACCTTGATAGTGGGTGTTCAAGGCACATGACGGATGACTCCAAGGCATTCAAATCTCTCACATCCAAAGATGGCGGATATGTGATCTTTGAAGATAATAGCAAAGGAAAGATCATCGGTATAGGAAGTATTGGTAAATTTTATTTTCCTACTAATGGCTTGAAGCATAGTCTTCTTAGTATTAGTCAACTATGTGATACAAGTTATCATGTCTCTTTTGAGAAATCTAAGTGCATCATTCAGAGTGTCAAAGATAATAAGAAACTTTTTGTTGGCTAAAGATTTGAAAAAGTTTACATTCTTGACTTAAACGATTTAGCAATGTGAATGAAAAATATTTTTCAGACATAAGTGATAGTTGGCTATGGCATAGACGCCTTAGACATGCTCATGTGGATATTTCTTTCAAATCAAAAAATGTGATTTCAGCTTCTAGACCGTTAGAACTATTACGTATGGACCTTTTTGGACCAACTAGAACCGCAAGTCTTGGTGAAAAATTCTATTGTCTTGTTGTTGTTGATGATTACTCTAGATATACAAGGGTTATGTTTCTAGCTTATAAGGATGAAACTTTTCCCTGTTTGTCAAAACTTTGTTAAAAAAATTCAAAATGAGAAGTGTATTGTTATTTCAAGCATTTGCATGGACCATGGTAGAGAACTTAAAAGTACTTTATTTGAAAAATATTGCGATGATCATGGCATTGATTATAACTTATCGGTTCCCACGACTCCTCAACAAAATGGTGTTGCTAAAAGGCAAAATAGAACCCTTGAGAAAAATGTGAAGAACCATGTTTTCTGAGAACTCTCTACCAAAATATTTTTGAGCCAAAGCCGTTAATAACGCATGTTATATTTTGAACCGAGTTTTAATTCAACCAATCCTGAAAAAGACACCTTATGAGCCATGAAATTATAGAAAACTCAACATTGGTTACTTTCATGCTTTTAGTTGCAAATTTTTTGTTTTAAATAATGACAAAGATCATTTGGCCAAATTTGACTCTAAATCCGATGAGGATATTTTCATTGGCTATTCCATCTCTAGTAAAGCAAGTGTTACTTTGCTAGTTGAGGAATCAATTCATGTTTCTTTTGATGAATCTAATCCATCTTCTCTAAGATTATTGATGATGATGAAGTAGAATTTGTAAAAGAAGTTCAAGACCTAACCCTTTGTGATTCAAATGATGAAAAATAAACAAATCTCTACTCAAATGAAGGAAGATGTGGAATATGATCAACCACTTGACATCAATGGAAACAATCAAGATCTTCCCAAAGATTGGAAGTTTATTCAAAATCACCCTAAAAATCTAATTCTTGATGACTCATTAAAAGGTATATCTACTCGCTCATCTCTCAAAAATATTTGTGGTAATTTAGCTTTTGTATCGCAAATAAAGCCTAAGAATTTGATTAAAACCAAAAATGATGAAAATTAGATTCTAGCCATGCAAAGGGAAATAAATCAATCAGAAAGAAATGATGTTTGGACATTAGTTCTTAGACCTCATGATCATATCATTATTGGAACAAAATGGGTTTATAGAAACAAACTTGATCAAGATGACATTGTTGTTAGAAATAAAGCTACACTAGTTGCACAAAGATATAATCAAGAAAAAGGCATTGACTTAGAAGAAACATTTGAACTCGTAGCTAGCCTAGAAGCTATTCGCATGCTACTTGCATTTGCATGTTTCAAAAATTTCAATCTTTATCAAATGAACGTCAATAGTGCATTTTTAAATGGTTTTATCAATGAGGAAATTTATGTTAAACAACCTCTGGATTTTGAGAATCAAATTTATCCCAATCATGTTTATAAACTCTCCAAAGTGCTTTATGGATTAAAACAAACATCTCGTGCTTGGTATGATAGACTTGGCATATTTTTACTTGAAAATGATTTTTGTAGAGGCAAACTAGATACTACTTTCTTCATTAAGACAAGAAACAAAGACATGCTAATTGTGCAAATCTATGTTGGTGATATCATATTTGCTACTACTAATGAACTTCTATACAAAGAGTTCGCTAAGTGTACGCAAGGTGAATTTGAAATGGGTATGATGGGGGAATTAAATTTCTTCCTCGGGCATCAAATTAAGCAAACTAAAGAAGGCATCCTTATCAACCAAGTCAAATATGCCAATGAGCTAATTAAAAAGTTTGAAATGGAAGGTCCAAGGCTATGAGCACACCAATGAGTACATCAAAAAAACTTGACAAAGATAAGCACGGTAAGACTATCAATGAAAAGACGTATCGAGGCATGATTGGTTCTCTACTCTATATCACGGCAAGTAGCCTGAATATTATGTTTAGCGTATGCATGTGTGCTAGATTTCAATCATGTTCTAAGAAATCACACTTAGTTGTCGTTAAACGTATTTTCAGATATCTTATTGGCACTCATGATTTGAGACTATTTTATTCTCGTGGCGTAGTTTTTAATTTAGTAGGATATTCCGACGCCGATTTTGGAGGCTTTAAAGTTGATCGCAAGAGCACTAGAGGTACATACCAATTCTTAGAACAATCTCTCATTTCTTGGCATAGTAAGAAGCAAAACTCCGTTGCTTTATCCACCGCCGAGGTGAAATATGTAGTGGTTGGTAGTTGTTATGCTCAAATTGTACGGATCAAACAACAAATGGAAAATTACAACTTACATTATGATTACATTCCCATAAAATGTGACAATACAAGTGCTATTTGTTTACCCAAAAATCTCATTCAACACTCTTGAGCAAAACAGATTGAGATTAGACGTCATTTATTCGTGACCATGTTCAAAAAGGGGATATTGAACTTACCTTTGTATGTACCAATCAACAATTTGCGGATATTTTTACAAAACTCCTTGGAGAAGATTCAATTTCCTTTATTCGGTGCGAACTTGGAATGTCTAATCAAATATAATTTTTCATTAAAATTTATTCTATAAAGATTGTTCTAGTACCACCTTGTACTGTTTATATGTTTATGGGACATGTTCCTTGTAATAAATGGAAGTCGCAAAAATTCTGCCTTGTTTTATATTTCTATTTCTGGAATTTTTTCTCTTGGCCAATCGACCTGTGGGTAGACCACCTAGTTGACCGATGCACAATCATTCGGCTGACAGTAAGGGTGTGTTTGGTTGAGTGGTTGTAAAAAACATTTAGAGTAATATTTGTAAAACATGTTTGAAAAAAAATTCTCAAATATTGTTTGTCGTATTTGTCAATCATTAATTACCATTATATCATTATGTTTGCCAATGATTAATACATTAAGTAGACACATTGGATCCCCTTTTAGTCATGTTCGATACCGTTTATTTGATCCCTTTTGATCGTGTTCTTTAAATTTTATTTTCAAATAAAATTTAAAAATTTACTGTTGACTTAAAAAAATAATTTGAGATTAACTGCGAATTCAAAATTTTAAAATAAGAAGTTTTGTTAACAAAATATGTTCATAAAGCACACAAAAAGCAGTTTTATTTTAAAACATACTCATTTTCCTAAAAAGAAGAGAGAAAGAGAGAGAGAAAGTCTTAAAAATGAAAAAAAAAATTAACTCCTAATTGTTTTGTGAAACACTTACCTCAAATAATATTTCAGAGTTTTTTGACCAAAAAATCATTTTAAAAACACTCAACCGAACATAGCCTTATTATGCGATCTAGGGTTCTCTACTTATCACTTTTTGGCCGCCTCCCTGTCTCTTTCCCACTGAAAAATTCTCCCTAAGTAGTCTTTTGTGTGCCCATCCTTCTATCTCTCTTCTTTATCTAACCCTAACTCTCGCTTTCTCTCCATTAAAGCTCCATCCCTCTTCTCCTCTCCAATTTCTTCCTCTCTTTTTGCTCTTTCTTCCCCAAATCAACATGTCCAAGCGACCTCGGGTCCCCAAACGTCCCACCACCGGAGGATCTAGTCAACCATCGTTTTATTACAAAAAAATTTGTCTCGCTTTTGGCCGAAAGTTCTTGGAAATGGATTCGTACCAAGGCTATTCTTACTGAGCGTAAGGTAAAATTCTCCTCTGAACATGATCCTTTCTTGACACTGTTAGATAAAAATTATGCTTAAACTTTTATGCGGAAACATAATTTTGATAGAATCTTGAATCAATACATCTCAAGAAATTGAAAATAAAAATACCTTTGTGCGCCATTGAATATGGAAAGAAAGAAGCCCCTTACTTGAACTTTAATTCTCGGCTCACCTTCTCCTCTCTGTCTCTAACTCTTATGAATAACCCAGTAATCTTTTATTGATGAAAATTGATACTCACAAGGGGTTGAGTATTCTTCCTTTTATAGATGAGAGAAGAGGGCTTAGAGATATACATTATAAGACACCTAATCCATCAAGGTCTCTTAATTAATTATCCACAAATATATTTTTCCATAAATAATAATTAGTTTTTGATGAACCTTATCTTGTATTGGCTTTATCAAATATGTGGAGTCCAAGTGCAATAAGGAATGCTCAAAAAGAGGTGTAGGCTAATGGGTCACATTTAATATGGGTTTAACATTCTCCCACATGACCCATTAAGCCGATTGTGATGTAGAAGTGTAATTTTATTTGTAAAACATGCAATTTTATAAAATTGACTCAAATGGACTTCCACACTTAAAAATATTGACACGTGATCACGAATTTTATAAAAGCCAATAGGTTCAAACTAATTAAAACTGTAATACTGTGATTATCTCAAATCACCAACGCGAGTCATAGCGGTTGTACAACATCTGTGTTATATTCCCTTCTATGCACCACAACATTGATAACCCTCAATAACCCGGTCTTTGATTTGGAAAAATAAAACCCCTATAATTTGTCTTGTCAAGACATTTCCTGTTCAATAATATCCAACATAATATGTGCACACATAATTGGAAATAGGAAAATCAGAAACATACTATTATTTTGCAAAAGAAATGTCATAGAAACAATAATCACTCAACTATCATGGATTGCCAAAAAGACCCATCCTAATAACATGTTCTTTATATGTCTTTGGTGGCAATCCCTTCGTTAACGGATCAGCAATCATGAGAGTGGTGCTTATATTTTCTATAGACACTTGTTGTTTCTGGACTCTTTCTCTAACAACCAAGTACTTTACTTCCATGTGTTTCGATCCACTAGAATACTTTCCATTCTTAGAGAAGAAAACTGCAGCAGAATTATCACAATAAATCTTCATTGGTTAGGCAATTGAGTCGACAACACCAAGACCAGAAATGAAGTTCCGCAACCATAATGCATGACCTGTGGCCTCAAAGCATGCCACAAACTCGGCCTCCATCGTTGATGAAGCAACAATGGACTGCTTCACACTCTTCCACGAGATTGCCCCACCACCCAACAGAAAAACAAAACCTGATGTTGACTTTCTGCTATCAAGGCAACCAACAAAATCTGAGTCCGAGTATCCGATCACTTCTAAACGATCCGATCTTCTGTAAGTAAGCATATAGTCCTTGGTTCCTTGAAGATATCTCATAACCTTTTTCGCTACTTTCCAGTGTTCCATTTCCGGATTACATTGATATCTGCCCAGCATCCCAACTGCAAAACTAATATCCGGTCTAGTGCAAGTCTGGGCATACATCAAACTCCCTACTGCTGATGCATATGGAAGGTTATCCATTTGCTTTCTTTCCAAGTCATTCTTTGGGCACTGGTTTTCGTTGAATTTGTCACCCTTCACAATAGGTGCATCAGTGACTGA
>JAHSPW020000013.1:7597500-7780000 GCA_019985065.2 Arctostaphylos glauca | reverse complement strand
TCCCTTCTTGCCACAAAAGTAGCACTTGACAGTGAAACCATTATTTTCATGAGCCTGATTACTTTCCCCAAGCCCATTCCTTTTCTTTGGTGGATATTTCTTTGCTTTACCCTTTCTCTTCATAGCAACTTGAGTCACTGCAAATGCAGTGTGACGCCCTTCCTGTCTCAATCTCACTTCCTCTTGAACACACATATTGGATAACTCATTCAAGCTCCACTTGTCTTTATTGTATTATAGTGGATTTTGAATGAGTCAAACTGTGCTAGAAGTAAGTTGAGTATAAACTGAACAAGGAAGGACTCATCCACTTTCATTCCCAAGGTAACTAACTTTGCAGCTTTATCAGACATATTCAAGATATGTTCTTGAACCCCATGATTACCATCATATTTCATTGTAGTCAATTGAGCCATAATTGTGCCAGCAAGCGACTTATCAGCAGATTTAAATCGATCTTCCACAACCTTTAGTATTTAGATGCATTAGTTTTATGTGGTAGGGAGGTTTTGATATTGATCGCAATAGTCATTTTCATGAACATTAGACTGAGCCTATTTGACCTTTGCCATAAATTGAATAGCTAATTTGTTCTTCGGTACTGTCATCAGTAATGTTCGCAGGCTTTGCAACAAGTAAAGCTAAATCAAGGTCCAATACACCCAGTGTGAACTGAACATGTTCATTCCATTCCGAAAAATTTGATCCAATAAGGACGGGAACACTAGGGGCATGAGAGTGCAGTGAAACAGGAACAGTAACTGAAAGGGAAAAGGACAATACTTATGTTAATGCTTTGAGAAATTGAAACTTTTATAATGATGAACCATTGATATCACCTAGGTCCTCCTTTGGGCGAAACCTACGTACATCTATTGTTCACTCATTAATTAGGTGCAAAAAATAATCACCTATATAGGCCTAAATAATTTGTAGCACTTAACCAGTTAGTCATGTTACCTTTGGGAATTCAATCCTAACCCGTTAAGGTATACAAATTATTTATCCTATCCAGTTTATAATTATTCAAAAGTGACTTTCCTTTGGGCCAATCACATTCTCATAATTATAACTGCAACTTCGAATATTATTGACTTTAATGTTACCCTTTTTAACAATTCTTTTATGTAGTTCTCTATTCATAAGTTTCACTAACCTAGTACACTTTGGTGATTGCTAAGTTAGTAATCCAGATGAATATTGAACTAACCAATAATATTCTCTATAATTATTAGCCGGGTTATGCTAGTGTCATTCTTTAATCAATCACTCTCAAAGAAAGCACAATATATGAAAAATTATATTTTATGTGATTGAAACTTCTTTTAATGACAAGCCAATTAATAATAACTTGCAATAAACATATAACTCATCTGATGCTATATAATATTTACTGATCGTTGCGGATTATTCATCCAATTCAGTAAATTAAAACGCAATACTACACAAAAGGAGACAAAGTCTTCTGCCAGAAAATCAATACTCAATATGGGTAACATAGATTGTGGGTAATCAGAAATTACAGTGGGCTACTAACAAGAATGATCCTAGTAGAACCCTACTTGGACAAGACCTTTTGGCCACATATCACTCAATTGGAATACCAGTCTAACAATAATTAATTAATATGTTAAACATTAACTTTCAGATTTGTGGTCCAAACCCGTGTTCAAGGTGGCGGTACTAATGTAGAAATAATAAAAATCCCACCTCAACTGACTTTCCCTTTTACTGTAAACAAGGAAATTAATGGAGGATTTACCAATAAAAAAACAATAGCCCATAGTGTTGTTTATCATGATTAAATATTCCAAGATGTATGATTCAGATAAAACACATAGCTCTGATACCAACTGTTAGATAAAAATTATTCTTAAACTTTTATACGGAAACATAATTTTGATAGAATCTTGAATCAATACATCTCAAGAAGTTGATAATAAACATACCTTTGTGCGCTATTGAATATGGAAAGAAAGAAGCCCCTTACTTGAACTTTAATTCTCGGCTCACCTTCTCCTCTCTGTCTCTAACTCTTATGAATAACCCAGTAATCTTTTATTGATGGAAATTGATACTCACAAGGGGTTGGGTATTCTTCCTTTTATAGATGAGAGAAGAGAGCTTAGAGATATACATTATAAGACACCTAATCCATCAAGGTCTCTTAATTAATTATCCACAAATATATTTTTCCATAAATAATAATTAGTTTTTGATGAACCTTATCTTGTATTGGCTTTATCAAATATGTGGAGTCCAAGTGCAACAAGGAATACTCAAAAAGAGGTGTAGGCTAATGGGTCACATTTAGTATGGGTTTAACAGACTACTCCTCTTCATAATATGGGTTGGGATAATCTTCTTGATCCTCCCTCATAAGTTTACCACAAACTTGTTCGCTATTTTTTATTGCAATTTGACAATTGATTGTGCTTCATTCCTGTGTTCGAGGAGTCAACATTGTCACCACCTTGTCTGACTTCATTGACTATCCTATTAGTGACAATCAAATCTTTCTTGTTTCCGAATATGAAATACTTAATATTTCCCTGACTATGTGGCCGATATCACTGTGAATCGAACTACCGGAGGTGGTCTCAAGCAAACTCACCTTAGACCCAACCTTCACCTCCTTCACACCTTCTTCAGCAAAAATATCAATCCAAAGGGTGGGCATTTCGTGGCATGCTTCATTGCTTTCAAACTAATATCAATTTAGATCTCAATTTCATCATTCTCAAAGAAATGGCTGCTTTCTCGCATGATGTCTCCATAAACTTACCCTTTGACACTCTTTTGACCAAAATTTTCAAAAAGGCAGGTGTCTCTCTTCACGATGAAGAACCTATGGGTCAATAGAAAGGGCCAATTACCACTTATCTTGTAAAACATGGTGCTCCCAATATCAATGTCCCTTCTAGTGGTCCTTCCACCGTGCCCCCTCCTATGCCCTGTGACTTCAATGCCTCTGTCTTGCATTCTCTTGCATCTCCCCAATCCATTCTGGACCACTTGATAAATCAATTCTCAGCTTTCTCTATTGGTCAAAATTTGTGTTTGGATGCTCATGATCATCATTTAGATAGCCTTGCTCATCAAGTCTCCTACCTCCAGCAAGGACAACAACACTTCTCCCAGTTCTATCAACAGTACTATCTGGACTTCATTCCCTATCCGCCTTATCAGCCTTATCAACCTCCCGCACCTGCTAATGACAATGAAGATATTGGTGATGAAGATGCAGACGTCTAATTGTTCTTTCCTACACTAGTTGTTTTAGATGATGTCATAGGGGGAAAAATGTGGATTTGACCTCCTTATGTTCTTTATGCTTTTATGTTGGTTTATGATTAGGACTTATCGCTTATCCTTTATGTTTTGGGGATGATAAGGCCGTATTTTGGCCATTACTATTATGCATCTCTTATGATCAATAAAACTATCTCTATGTTTTAATTTTAAACATGCTTTGATCTTATGTTTCGCTATCTCTATGATTATCCTTGGTTGGGATGTATTGAACATTATAGCCCTTTGTTCTAGAATGATTGAATGTGATGTAAAAATATTTATCTTTATGAGTCATGGCACTATCTCTTCTTCCATTTTTTTAAAGGGGCTTACACTTTCTGAGGGGGAGTGCATGAGCCAAAGGGGAGATTTAATTAAACTTAAGTAGTTGTGTCGTCATCAAAAAGGGAGAGATTGTTAGAAATATATATATATATATAAAAAATATGTTTTGACTACTTTCAAATACTCAAGTTTTATAATTAAATAGTTTTTTTACTTTTAAATCATTACTCGCTCATACATCTAACAATTATATCTAGGGATATGAAACAAATCTCAAAAGTATCTTTTAGGTAGAAACAACTAGCCAAATATTTTTCAGACATCCTAGACAAAAACTAACTACCGGATAGATGGATCAACTATTGGCTCTCAGCACTGGTTGACCTGCTGGTCGTCCGGCTAAGGCAAGTGAAGTGATCCTTGAAGATGTGCAACTACCGGCAGTAAGCTCATTAACCGGCAAAACAAACCGGTCATTTGACAAAGGCAAATGTAGCCACTATCGAAGATGTGCAACTACCAGGCAGTAGGCTCAACTTCCGGCAAAGCTTACTGGTTGACCTTCTGGTTGTCCTACAAGTCTATTGACCTTGTACAGTGTCGTTGACAGCAGACTTCAACGGGCAAGAATGCATTAAATGCCCTCCCAACTACCACCAATGGACATATTGAAGAGAAGGGTATTTAGGAGACCTCTTGGTTCATTTATGAGCTTACTACAACTATTCCATTGAGTAAGATCAAGCACTCAAGAGCATTCAAGAGAGATTTCTACACTTTCAATTTTCTCTCTAAAATCTCATTGTGTTGAGTTTTCTCTTTCATATCTACTCAACTAAGGAGTGACCACATACACAAACTATTGTAACCATTAGAGTGTTTGGGAGATAAACACTTGTAAGAGTGATAGAACCAAAGTAGGAATTTACTTTGGTGAAGATCAAGTAACGGTTCACTAGCTACTTGGAAAAGCTAGAACGTTGTAACGGGGCTTCAACTATAGTGGAACTCAAGAGATTTTCTTGAAGAAGTGGAATAGGGATTCGAAATCAACGGATTTCCAAACCACTATAAGTTTTATTGTCTCTCTTGTCTTCTTTAGTTATTGCATTCTAGGTGTTTGATAAATTGCTTGATAAAATTTTTAATTGTTAATTTTTACTTAGCAACACAATTCACCCCCCTCTTGGTTGCCTATTGGGATAACACAATGGTTTGTGTATGAGGAGTTTTGCCGCTCAATACAATAATCAATCCTCAATTGAGTAGATATGAAAGTGGAAAAACTCAATACGATGAGATTCTAGAGAGAGATGATTAAAAGTGTTTGAATCTTTTGAAAGCTCTTAGATGTTTAAGCATGTAATGATTAAAAAGTGAAAACTATTTAATTATAAAACTTGAGTATTTGAAAGTGATCTAAATATTGTTTTAGTGTGTACATATATTTCTAAATTTCCCCCTTTTTGATGATGGCACAAATACTTAAGTTTAATTAAATCTCCCCTTGGCACATGCACTCCCCCTAAGAAAGTGTAGGGGATTAGAGGGAACACCTTTCACTTTACACAAGATTTTTCAGAGTTTAAACCCTTTTAAAAATATAAGAAGAGATAATACCATGACGAGTAAAGACAAACATTTTATATCACATCCAATCATACTAGAAAGAGGAATACAATGTTCAATAGCATCCCAACGAAGATAATCATGGAGACAACGCAGAATAAGATCAAAGCATGATTGAAATAAAAACAAAGAGATATGTCAAGATTTTAGTGATCATAAGAAATGCATAACAGTGAGGCCAAAACACGACCATAACATCCCAAAAACATAAATAACAAGTCTAATCATAAACCATCATAAAAGCATAAAGAGATCCTTAATGATGAACAGAAGGAGATCTAACCCATATTTTCTCCCCCGCAACATCATCAAAAACAACTAGTGCAGGAAAGAACAATCATACATCGGCAGCCTCATCACCAACATCATCATTGTTAGCAGCAGGGGCAGGAGGTTGATAAGGCTAATAAGGAAGATAAGGAATGAAGTTTGAATAGTGTTGTTGGTAGAACTGAGAAAATTATTGGTGTCCTTCATGGAGGTAAGAGACTTGATAGGCAAGACTATCGAAGTGACAATTATGAGCATCCAAAAGCAAATGTTGACCAATAGAGAAAGCCAAAAATTGATTTATCAAGCGGCCTTGACCGGATTGGAGGGACTCAAGAGATTGCAAGACAGAGGCATTAAAGTCATGGGGCATAGGAGGAGGCACGGTGGAGGAAGGACCGCCAGAAGGGGCATTCACATTGGAACAAGCAAGGGGGCCATCATCACCACCATGTTTGACAAGATAGGTAGTAACTGGCTCTTTGGTATGACCTGAATGCTTTTCACCGTAAAGAGAGACATCTGCATTTTTGAAAATTTTGGTCAAAAGAGCACCGAAAGGTAGATTTTTGGAGATATCATGCAAAAAGGCAGCCATTTTTTTAAGAATGATGAAATTAAGATCTAAACTGATATTAGTTTGAAAATAGCAAAGCATTTAGCTTTGCATAGGAGTAACAACCTTTAAATGTCTACCCTTGGGAGTGACATTCTCGCCAAACAAGAAGTAAAGGAGGCGAAGTTCGAGTTAAGATGAGTTTGCTTGAAACCACATCCAACAGTTCGATTCACAGTGATATCAGCCACATAATCAGGAAAATAGGTAAGAAGTTCAGCGTTAGAATTGAGAAAAACTTGATTATCACCAATGGGGCAACCAATGAAATCAGACAAGGTAGTGACATCTAAGACAATGTCAACTCTACGGACACGGGAGTAAAGCACAAACTCATCCATGTCAGAATCTATGGCTAAATTGCAAAACAAAAATATCAAACAAGCTTTGGGTAGAGGAGAGTTTACCTGACGCCTAGTAAGAATAGCTTTGTTGTGGAGCCAACTCCAAGATTTTTCGACAGAGAGATATACGAAGTTTTTGTAATTAAAAGAGGGTTGGTTAGATTCTCTGCGGTGGGATGTTGGGTGACCTTGGGGCACTTGGACGTGGTGATTTAGAGAAGAAAAAACCAAAAAAAAACAGAGATGACAGAATGGAGAAAAGGGATGGATGGAAAATAGGGATTTAGGATTACAAATAGAGAGGAGTAGGAAGACAGAGGCATGGGGAACCTTAAGGGAGGTCATATGGAAGGGAAAGAGCGAGGGAGGTGGCCAAAAAAATGATAGGGACAAAACCATAGATCGCAGAATAAGTTGCTGTCAGCCGAGCTGTCGTGCACCGGTCGACCAAGCGGTCTACCAACAGGTCTTCCTGCGGGACAACTGGTCCAGGATAAAAATCCATAAATAGAAATGTAAGGCAAGGCAAAACATTTGTAGCAAAAATATTACTTACCATTTACAACAAGGAACATGTCGCATAAACATATAAACAATACATGGTGATGCTAAAACAATCTTTTCAGAATAAATTCCAATGAAAGATCATATTTTGTCACGACCCATCCCGTAAAAATTAAGGCACGTGACCAGCCACGAGTGAAACTCGTAAGGCCTTCAAATATAGACTAGTTTAAGAATTTTCTATCAACATATTTGATATCAGAGTGCGAAAAATAAAATTTACTTCCAGAGATCAATGCATAGAGTAAAGTGCAATAGTATGACCCTTATACCCTTACAAACTATGACTACAGCCCAAAATCCTAACAGGTCAACAAAATAACATTACAACCAATGTCATGCTACATCAAAATATGCTAAATTTAGAGATCACAAAAGATAACTTCAGTTTCAATACAACTTTGCAGAATTTCAAACATGACCAGCATCATTATTAAAATCTGTTGCATCAACAAATACATTAGCACTAAGCTAGTCTGAGTCTAAATATGACAAGTTTACTAACTTTCTGTATTAACATAACCCGTATTTTTGAAATCAATTATAATCAAACGATAACATCCTGCGACATGTGAATCCATCTTTTAGCTTGCGCTATAACCATGCACAATTATCAAATGATAACATTACGTGACAAATGAATCCAGTTTTTAGGCTTACGCTGTAAACATGTATGGCAACATTGTATGATCTACGGCAACACCAGTAATTAGAAAGCAACCCCAAATATATAGTCGACGTGATATCACCCGTTGTATTACCTGGTTAATAATCTCCACCCTTATTGCTTCACATCATTGCTAGAATCTTCATCTGCCCCTAGCAAACAGGGAGTCGTATTAGATCTCATAATCATGCCATGATATTTTCAAAATACCATAATTCTCTTTAAAGTCTTAATTTATCATGCTTAGTTTATCATCAATAGAATGCTTACTCACTTAATGACATAGATTACACATCGAAGTAACAAATCATTCATTTTCATTGTAAAATACAAGTAAGCAAGTCATATGCAAGTACTTATTGCCAGCAATTCTTAGTAGTACATACTAACTTAGTGATTCGAATCGGATAATCGTTCGGACTCCTTGATTCGTAAGGGCACAAAGTGTAATTCGGCTTCGAAGGCAAAGTAGTTATTTTATCCGAATTTAACAAATGGCCTCGAGAGCTTTTTTAGGATTCTGTCACGCCCTCATTTTTAAACATATGGCATAACTCTATTTACCATTTTAAAACCTCACAATTACTCAAACCACAATTTTCATAATCCATCATTGATAAAGTGTTTCAAATATTACAATTCATGGGTGGCACTCCCGGCTTGTCACAACAAAATATAAGTTTGAACAAGTACAATACCATTTGCTTTCAATTACAAAAGAAAGAATAAAAGAGGAGTTAGTTTACATATTTCAAAAAAATAGTTCTAAAGATGATATGTAACTCCTAGTATGAAAGTCTTCTCAAAACATGCACCACCATGCATCCATACAATCCGTGTCAAGTCTCCGGAACTGTACCTGAAAGAATGAAGGGGTGAGCTAAAAGCCCAGTAGAGATGTCTACGCCAATATTATATGAATACAGAATGATATGGATTCATGAACAATTCATAACAACACGCAGATGACAAATAATCCATTAGTCTAGAACGCAGTACTGTATGTCAACCATTTTGGTCAATTCGCGGTTCTCATATCGACTCAGCTATCATATTCAAACTAGCACATCACCCTTTGGTGGCTAGACAATACTAAAACATACTAACACATCTCCCGTCGGAGGCTAGACCTTTTATATAACTAGCACATCTCCCATTGGAGGCTAGACATCACATAACTAGCACATCTCCCGTCGGAGATTAGAAAATGCATCATGTCAATGCAATACAAAAATTCACAGTTTGACACTTTGCCGACCCTTCACATATCACGCCAATCACATTTTAATCTCATAGTGAAAGAAAAACGAAAATATGAATAAAGGCATCATCTAGCCTTATGAAAACGTCATCGAGCCTTACGAAGTTTATAGAAACATTCTAAACCCGCTTGTGTCAAATGTCTCACATACAACAGGTATGAGTGAAAATGTCCTTAAACGTCCATAATCTCAAATTAAGGTGAAAAACATCAGTCAAAGTCGCCCAACAAGTTGCTGGAGCGGATAAAAAGTCGCTGGACGCACCAAAAATCAGTGAAGATCACTGGATGGTCGTTGGAGCGACTTCCGTAAAAGCAAGGTCGCTAGAGCGACGCCAAAATCGCTCAAGCGACTTGGTCAATCTCTGGTTTCGCACAGACAGTTCGCAACTCGTTCAAATCGGTCAAAAATGCAACAATACCCAATCTAAACACGAATTCAACTACCAATACCATGAATATTCGCATAACAAGGGTGAGACATCCCTACCTCAAGTTTCGAATCAAAAGATTTGGCGACGAGGTAGAAGCCCTAGGTTCCAAGCTTCGGATCTTTTCTTCCCAAGCTCCGAATCGCGATCCGTCTTCGATTCCATGTCAAGCACGATCCAAACTTCCTATATGTCGAAGGAATTCGAAAATGACGGGGTAGTTTGTTGGTGGTGGTAGAGAAAAGGTAGAGCTCGAGTGATAAAGAGAGAGAGAGAGTTATGGGAAATGAAAGCATTAGGCTTTCTTTCCTTCCAAATCAGATTTTAAGGCACCAAAAGTGCTCCCACGTACGTAACACGCGCGAAATAAAACCAAAGACCCCGGGCTCGGGTCTTATAACTAAAATTACAAAAAACACATTAACCAATCGATTGAATATCCCCAAATATAAATCGATTTTATTTATTTTATTTTATTTTATTAAAAAAATTCAAAATTTTCCGGGTTCTTATAGATTCGGTCAATTTTATTACTTAATCATTAGTCCCATTTGTATATACTAGGGCTCAAATGACCCACGTTTGATTGCCTCGGTCTCCGATTACTTAAACCTAAAAGGATATTTTTATAATTTTGCTATCGGCCGCCCAAAAATATAACCGAGGCCGAACCCACATTATTTTTAGTCCTTATTCCATAGTCGGTCTGCTTGTCCGCTTGTATGGTGATTTTAGTGTCAATAGGCTAGAAAATAAGTACGAATGGCGTGTTGATAATTATACTCTCCGGTCTCTGAAACCCAAGACCGAGACTTGGCCCACGTATTATTTAACTCCGATTTCATTTTGGTATAGTCAATTTCATAGTTCGACTAACGGATGTGGCGATTTAAGTGAGTACATAAATTGGGTTTCTAGAGGCAAAAGAAAACTGTTTATGATAGCATCTTGGGGGCCATTTTTCGTGAGCTACTTAGGTATCGAGAAAGATCTAATCCGGCTAAGTTCAAGAGTTGATGTTTGTCTACAACTTTCATCTTTAAGAAATGAATTTTGACCCCTCCAAACATTAAGATCCAATGGCCCAAAATTGACAAAAAATCTTGGAAAAATCTAGAAAAATAGTTTTTCTGAAGGTCGCAAGTGACTTTCGTAGCACAATTTCTATGGGTTCTAATGATCCGAGGGTCGATCTATTCCATCTATTTAGAAGACTAAGTGTTTAACTATGATTTTAAACAACAAAATCTAGATCAAACTATTTAAAACATTAAGATGTAAAATCTCAAACATAAGAAAAATTATGCGCTTACAAGGGTGTTCTGCCTCTTTCCTTGCCGAAAAGCTTGATAGCCGGACGTGGTGGCTCGGCCACAAATATAGCAGTCTCGAAGGAGCTCCAGTGTGTCCAAATATGTGCGGTGATGTAGAGGCGGCGGTGATGTAGTGGTGGGAGGAAAGAAGAAGTAGTAGAAGTAGAGGGATACGTGGATTTCTTGGTGAGAGAGAGAAAGAAGTTAGAGAGACAGAGCACGTGAGAGAGAAATGAGAAGAATGTCAAAAATGCATGCTTGTATGCACATATATTAGGATGAAGAAAATGGAAGTCCAAACATAAATATAACTAAAAATAGAAATAGACTAATCATGGCAAGAGGAAACACTCTTCATGTTTTGTGGAAAAAGTGAGATTTGAATTTGACCTTGATGGAATTCTGTCAGCCAAGGGCTCGATTGCGTGCGCGAGCGCAAAATGCTACACGATCCCAAGAAACTGTTTCGGTACCGATCTTTGAAAAATATGAAAATAGATCAGGTGACTCAGAAAAATACAAGAATCATCATGGCGTGCTCAAATTTCTCATGTCGGTATTCATTATTAGATCGACATCTCAATACATAATAAAAGTAACATTTCTAATGAACGTAAGTTCCAAAATTGAATTTTCTAAATCGAAAAAATAAAAAATAGATTATGTGATAATTATAATTTTCGTTGCTATTTCTAAATTTAAAATAATTAAATCAGGTCGGTGTATTACATATTTGATTAGACATGCCAAGTTCATGTTGAATAAAAGAAAATGAATCTTCTCCAAGGAGTTTTGTAAAATAATCCGCCGATTGTTGATTGGTAGTCACAAAGTTAAGCTCAATATCCCCTTTTTAAACATGGTCACGAATAAAATGATGTCTAATCTCAATATGTTTTGTTCGAGAATGTTTAATGAGATTTTTGGTTAAACAAATAGCACTTCTATTGTCGCATTTTTATGGAAATGTGATCATAATGTAAGTTGTAATCTTTCGTTTGTTGTTTGATCTACAAAATTTTGAGCACTAAAACTACCGGGCGCTACATATTCCGCCTTAAGAGTGGATAAAGCAACGTTGTCTTGCTTCTTACTATACCAAGAAATGAGAGGTTGTCCTAAAAATGGGCATGTACCACAAGTGCTCTTGCGATTAACTTTAAAACCTCCAAAATGGGCGTTGGAATATCCTACTAAGTTAAAGTCTACGCCATGAGCAAAAAATAGTCCCAAATCATGAGTGCCAATAAGACATATAAAAACACGTTTAATGGCAATTAAGTGTGATTCCTTAGGACATAATTGAAATCTAGCACACAGGCAAACGCTAAACATAATATCTGGCCTACTTGTCGTGAGATAGAGTAAAGAGCCAATCATATCTCGATATATCTTTTCATTGATGTTCTTACCATACTCATCTTTGTCAAGCTTTTTTGATGTACATTGGTGTGCTCATAGCTTTTGATCATTCCATTCTAAATTTCTTGATTAGCTCTTTGGTATATTTGGCTTGGTTGATAAGGATCCTTTCTTTGGTTTGCTTAATTTGTAGCCTAAGGAAAAAGTTTGTGTAAGGACCCGAAAGTTTTTTGCATCTTAATTAATTATTTTGGATTATGTGTTTGATTTATTTTATGTGATTCGAAACTTTTAGTAGCAGGACTTGAACCCGGAGCTTTTATTTAATATGCAAGCATACACGAGTGGTGAGACTTTATTTAGGAACCCATTTGGAGGTATATAATCAGATTTTTTAGAGGGGAGGAGGCCACACACCCCATTTGCTCATTCTCACTCTCTCTCTATCATTTGCTCTTTATTCTCTCTACCATATCTCTTGAGATCTTGCTCCATTTTCAAATTTCTTCAAGATATATGACAGAACTACATCGTTCTTCACAGGTATTGAAGGCTTGATCATTGATTCGAAGCTCAGAGGAGAGGAACGAAGCTCAAGAGGACTTGGAAGTTTGGCTTTGCGTTATTTGTAGTGGGCTCCTTGACCCGCGTAGATTTGAACCAGATAGAAAGAGAGAGAAGTAAGTTGCACAATTTGGGAACATTACAGGTAGCGTGTAGGGAAAGATCTAAAATTCTCTACTCTCTCTATGCGAGAAGACAACAGTTATCAATCAGAAATTCAAGGAAAACAAAAGGAGTCCATTCATAGAACCTATTATCTTCAAACTATGTTAGCTCACCCCTCAACAAAAAAGTTTAGCCCTTTGATTGAAAGAGAGTAAGCATTATTCTGATGTTGGATATCTTCTTTAAAAGTTGAAGCCGAGGATGACGCTGAAACAGCTCAACGAGACTCCCCCATTTCTTGGGGCAAGTCCCTATCCTTATTACACTTTTTTTTTTTTGACTTCATCAAATCTGTCAATCCGAAGCTTGAGGTAGGGGGTTTCACTCATATTATGCATATATGATATGTTTTGATGCTTTAATCGTAGTATTGGATGATGATTCTGAGTTTTGAGAAGTTTTGGTGTGATCTGCGTTTTCTAAAAATTCTTTGAAATCGACTAAACTGCTCGAGCGGCCTCCAGTTTGCTCGAGTGTCCTACATAATTTTTGAACATCACTCAAGCTGTTGTTAGGTGGTGTTTTGAACCCTTTTGAAAGTTTTGTAAAATCTAGACTGCTCGAGCGATATGGTTTTGGGCCATTGTTTAGTGTGTTATGTAACGTTTGAGAGTTTGGGATTATTGTGAATGGTTAGGGAGTGCAATTTGGCATTTTACGAGATAATTTGCGTTTCAGATAATTTGTATCATGGACCTAGGAACGTTTTGCAAATTTTGGAAGTTCTACATAAATCATATGATATTTTACAAATTAGAAATATAATGAGAGGAGTGGATATTGGGTAATGATTTGACGTAAGAAAGAAATGTATTGTGAATAATGAATAAGAACGTATGATATTTTGTGAAAGATAATGGAGATTTGATTTAGCCATGGAATAGACCCTAATAGCAGGATTATCAAGTATCGATATTGCTATTACTTTATATTCATAGTATGAACTATTTGCCTATTCTTGGGCCGAGACCTTGTTTGTGACGTACCGTTGTGTTGATCTTGATTTGAGAATAATGAGTAAGAACCTACAATATTTTGTGAAAGATAATGGAGGTTGATTTAGTCATGGAATGGATCCTACTAGCGGGATTGCCCGGTATCGATATTGCTATCACTCTACATTCATAGTATGAGACCGTTAGCCTATTCTTAGGATGAGGACTTCTTTGTGAGGTACCGTTATGTTGATCTTGATTTGAGTCTTCTTGTGAGACGCTGGATGAGAGGTTCTTTCTCATTGAGTTCATCCTTCACGATATCTTTTTTAGAGATTCACTCAAGTTTAGTGTAGTGAGGAGTTCCCTTGTTCTTTAGGAAGGAGTTGGGCCTTATCTTATTGTGAAGCATTGTGTCGTGAGTGGTTGAGGTAGAATGTGGGCTGGTGACCCCTTATGTGTGAGGTGCCTTGTCCATCTTGATTGACACACGTGTTTGTAAGTATAGAGTGTGTTCCTATAGAACAACTTTGACTATTAGACGAGTTATGATATTTGGCATGGATATGATGCGGGTTTGTTGGTTATGACATGTTAGTGCATGGTTATTATTCTAGACTCCAGTTGCTTGTTTCTCTTGTTATTGGAATAGATTATCGTTTTAATATCATAGATTATGAATTGTTTTTTTTTCGTGAGTTGTCAAACTGCATGGGACTTTGAGACTTATTTTGATTGATCAAATGTGAGAAATACTTTGGTACATTAATTGTTTGATGGGAGTCAAAATGTGATACATTGATGAGTGTTGACATGTGAAATGATGATACGATGTTGTGCTACGTACTATACTCCTTTGGGAATGTTAACAATGTACTAAACTCCTTCAAAAATGTTAGGAATGTACTAATCTCCTTTGAGAGAATGCTAGGAATTGACAAATATGACATGTGAAGCTAATAATTTGATAGGACACGTGAGCCAACTGGTGTGATAAAACATTTAACGGGTGAATGACTTAGTATTAATGATTGTTATAGCATCATTCTATTATTTCTTTTATGTCATGCATATGGTCATGCATATATAGTACTACTTAGTCTATCGTTCTTCAAGAGCGTGCTGGGGGAATGAACGAGATTGTTGACTTTTGTTATAGATGTACTTAGAGGATGTGTCATGATATTGGAATCCCATTCAGGAGTAACGTAAAAGATGAATAATATGATAATGAATGACAATGTGTTAATAATGAAAATAGGAATTCAAGAGATAGTTATATGAACTAATGGATAGATTATAACGTCACAGGTGAGTACATTGAGCATATATGTTTTGATATAATATCTTGAGATTATACTTGTGTTATCATACAATATTTGTGTTGCATGTCAATTTTACTTCATAAGTTCATAATAGTAGTGTAGATCTTCCTACTAGGTTGTTAGCTCACCCTATTCTTTTCAGCTACTCTATTGAAAGTTTAGCATAGAGTGCTCGAAGTACATGAGATGATGCATCATTTTGGCGAGTTACATTGATAAATTTCATGTAGTGACTTATAAACTCTTTTTGAAAGATTTTATATAATTTATATATATCTTCTGTCTATTTTGGGATCAAATAATTTTGATTTTTTATTGGATATATATATATATATATATATATATATATCGGGCCAGGGATATGCCCTTTTGATCTATAAGACATTTTAAACTTGATAAGATGAGTGACCATGAATGGAATATTTAGGCTTATTGGTAAGAATTGTGAGAATTTCTTAAAAAAATATGTTATAATTATTATGTTTAAAATTGAGGGCGTGACAGTTTAACTATCTCATCATGCTTATTTTAAATTCACTTTGCATACACTTAGCAAACTCTTTGTATAAAAACTCATTAGTAGCACCAAATATGATATCATCAACATAAATTTGTACAATAAGCATGTCTTTATTTCTTATCTTAATAAAAAGAATAGTATCTACTTTGCCTCTACAAAATTCATTTTCAAGTAAGAATATACTAAGTCTATCATACCAAGTACGAGGCTTGTTTTAATCAATAAAGCGCTTTGCAAAATTTATAAACATGATCGGGATAAGTATGATTCTCAAAATCCGGAGGTTATTTGACATAAACTTCCTCATTGATAAATTCATTAAAAAATACATTATTGATATCCATTTGATAAAGGTTAAAAATTTTGAAACATACAAATGCAAGTAACATGCGAATAGCTTCTAATATAGCTACAGGTGCAAATGTTTCTTCAAAATCAATGCATTCTTCTTTATTGTATCCTTGTGCAACTAATCTAGTCTTACTTCTAACAATCATGCCATCTTGATCAAGTTTGTTTTTATAAACTCATTTCGTTCCAATGATAGTATGATCATTAGGCCTAAGAACTAATGTCCAAACATCATTTCATTGTAATTGATTTAGTTCCTCTTGCAGGGCTAGAATCCAATTCTCATCACTTTCGGCTCCAATCAAATTCTTAGGCTCTATTTGAAAAATGAACTCTAAATTATCACAAATATTTTTAAGACACGAGCGAGTAGATATACTTTTTAATAGATTTTCAAAAATTAAATCTTTAAGATTATTTTGAACAAGCTTTCATTGTTTGAAAAGAGTTTGATTGTTTCCACTGATGTCAAGTGGTTGATCATATTCCACATTTTCCTTCACTTGAGTAGAGATTTGCTTATTTTTATCATTTGAATCACGAAGGGTTAGGTCTTGAACTTCCTCGACAAATTCTACTTCATCATCATCAATAATCTTAGAGAAAATGCGATTAGATTTGTTAAAAGAAATATGAATTGATTTCTCAACTAACAAAGTACGCTTATTAAAAATCCTATATGTTCTACTAGAGATAGAGTAACCAATCAAAATAGTCTCATCGGATTTAAAATCAAATTTGCCCAAATAATCTTTGCCATTATTTAAAATAAAATATTTACAACCAAAAAAAATGAAAGTAACTAGCGTTGGTTTTTCTATAATTTCATAGCTCATAAGGTGTCTTTTTGAGGATTGGCTGAATTAAAACTCGGTTCAAAACATAACAAGCGGTATTAACGGCTTCGGCCCAAAAATATTTTAATAGAGAGTTTTCACAAAATATGGTTCTTGATATTTCCTCAAGGATCTTATTTTTCTTTTTAACAACACCATTATTTTAGGAGTCCTAAGAGCTGATAAGTTACAGTCTATACCATGATCATCACAATATTTTTCAAATAAGGCATTTTTAAGTTCTTTACTATAGTCCGTTTGAACGCTAGAAATAACAATACCCTTATCATTTTAAACTTTTCTACAAAGTTTTGAAAAATAGGAAAAAGCCCCATTCTTATGAGCTAGAAACATAATCCATGTATATCTGGAATAATCATCAACAACAACAAGCCAATAGAATTTGCCACCAAGACTTGCGGTTCTAGTAGGTCCAAAATGGTCCATATGCAGTAGTTGTAATGACCCAGAAGTTGAAATCACATTTTTTGATGTGAATGAAACCTTGGTTTGTTTTCCTTATTGACATGCATCATATAGTCTATCTTTTTTAAACTTAAATTTTAGAAGACCAATAACTAATTCTTTTCTAATGAGTTTTCAAATAGCATCCATATGAGCATGTCCAAGGCGTCTACGCCATAGCCAGCTACTATCAGTTATGGCCGAAAAATATTTTACATTCGCATTGCCTAAATCATTTAAGTCAACAATATAAACATTTTCAAATTTTTAGCCAACAAAAAACTCTATCACATAGTTGACTAATACTGAGAAAATTATGCTTCAAGCCATCAACAAGTAAAACTTTTTCAATAGTAGGAAATGAAAATTTATCGATACTTTCTATACCGATGATCTTTCCTGTGCTATTATCTCCAAATGTCACATATCTGCCATCTTTGGGTGTGAGAGATTTGAATGCCTTTGAGTCACCCATCGTGTGCTTTGAACAACCACTATCTTTCCTTCTTTAGAGATATATTTGAAACATACCTACAAACACAAGCTCAAGTCTTGATCTTTGATACCCAAATGGCCTCGGGTCCATGAATATATTAGTGTCGAGTGTGATGTCTCGTCCCACATCGAAAGTCTACATGAGTGATCCTGGATATATAAGGAACCATGTAGAACTACTACTAATAACTTGGGCTTAAGCATTTTGAGCTATGTGGTTGGGCTCCAACAAGTTGTTGGGTCAGTAGTTTACATGGGGCGTTACCAATGGTATCAGACGACCCGTGTACACGCTCGAGTGTGGGGGCGGAACTTTGTTTGGTCACTAGGGAACAGACCCGAGGTTAGGGCGTAGTGACTTTAGTGTGAATCCCTTACGAGGGCGCAAGGTCTTAAAGGTGGGGAGATTGTGATGTCCCGTCCCACATCGAAAGTCTACATGGGTGATCCTGGGTATATAAAGAACCATGTAGAACTACTACTAACAACTTGGATTTAACCATTTTGAGCTATGTGGTTTGGCTCTAACAAATTGTTGGGTCAGTAGTTTACATGGAGCGTTACATCGAGAGCTAGGTTCTTTGGAACCCAAATCTTTTTGTTTTCAAAATGTGCATTTTTCTTTAGAGGATAAGAAGGTGAAATGTGTCCTATTCTTCTACAATAGTGACAAGTACGATGAGTATTACTAGTGGTAGGTGGTTCAAAAAAAATTTGTATGCCTTTTGTTAATTGTTAAAAATTGTAACCAATTCTAGCTTTATAAAAGGAGCATTGTTGTTTTTCAAGTAAGACATTTAAACCATCTTTTCCTTTAGTGAATTTAACAATAGAGTTGGTTAAATCATCAACTTGTAATTTTAGAGAATTGATTTCTAAATGATTTGGAGCACTTTTTAAATCTTGCAATTTCAAACAATCATTTACTAATTCTATTGAAATCTTTTTTTTCTTCTAAAGCATTCTTTTCTTTAATAAGAATATTGATTTCTTTTTGAAAGATCTTTGCAAGTTTCTTATGCATGGCATTATTATTGTTTTTTTTTAATCTTTTTGAAGTTTATCAAAAGCATCTTGTAAGGAAATAAAATCATGCGATACGTATTGTTTTTCTTCTCTTGCCATGAGACAAAGGTTTGCGATATCCCAATCGTCCTTGTCTTCATCCGACTCGCTATCATCACTATTATCCTAAGACGCCATAGCCTTCTTGTTTCCTCTCTTGAAGTGTTTCTTGTCTTGAGGGCATTTAGATTTGATGTGGTCGAGCTTCTTGCACTCATAGTAAATGATTTGATCATTTTTGCTACTTTCTTCTTTTCTCCCAAACTTTCTATCTTTTCATCCCTTTTTCCTGTTGCGGTACTTCTTGAAGTCTTTGGTGATGAAAGTCATATCATTATCACTGCTGTCATTTTCTTCTACCACTTCTTTTAACTTTGTTGAGGTAGAGATTTTGAGAGTAATGTCTTTTCTTGTGACTCTTTCATCTTTTCTTATGTTGTGATGTATTTCTTCCGTCATGAGAGAGCCAATGAGTTCATCCATTGAGTGTGTGTTGAGGTCTTTGGATTCCAAGATGACGGATGACTTGCTTTCCCATCTTTTAGGTAGAGACCTAAGAATCTTCCTCATCATTTCCGAATTATTATATACATTACCGAGAGACTTTAAATCATTAACAATGTTAGTGAAACAAGTAAACATTTGAGTAATAGCCTCATTCTAAAAACATTTGAAAGAGTTCATAGCTATGCACAAATAAATTTATCTTAGACTCTTTAACTTGATTTGTTCCCACATGTGTGACTTGTAATTTATCCTAAATTTCTTTAGCCATGTCACATGCAGATATTCGATTATATTCTATGGCGTTGAGTACGCAATATAGAAGATTAATAGCCTTAGCATCTCCATTTTTATTTTTCACTATCTGTCCAATCACTATCCGGTTTCTCGACAAGAATTTTCCCTACTTCAATCATAGGTATAATAGGCCATTAACAATGACTTTTCATAAACCCCAATTCGCGGAAGTAACAAAAATTCTCATCCTATTTTTTCAATAAGAATAGTTTGAGGCATCGAACAAGGGAGGTCTATGAGAGGACAAGCCCTCATAGTGTGAAGATTGAGTTGTCATAGCTCACTCTTAGATTGTTAAATTTTTTTCAAGATTTTAGGCTTTGATATGAATTGTCATCCCAATAGGCAACCAAGAGGGGGCGAATTGTGTTGCTATGTAAAAATTAGTAATTCAAAATTCTAGCAAGCAACATATCAAATACCTAGAGTGCAATAAATAAAGAAGACAAGAAAGACAAGAAAATTTATATTGGTTCGGCAATCCGTTGGCCTCGAATCCCTATCCCATTTCTTCAAGAGATCCTCATGAGTTTCACTATAGTTGAAGTCCTGTTACAATCTTCTAGCTTTTCTAAGGAGCTAGAGAACTGTTACTTGATCTTCACCAAAGCAATTTTCTACTTTGGTTCTATCACTATTACAAGTGTTTATCTCTTAAACACTCAAAGGGTTACAATGGTTTGTATATGAAGAGTTTAGCAGCTCAATACAAAATCACTCATTCGTTGAGTAAATATGGAAGTTGAAAAAATCAATAAAAAGAGAATCTGGAGAGAGAGGATTAAAAGTGTTTGAATCTCTTGAAAGCTCTTTAATGCTTGATCTTGCTCAATGAAATAGCTGTTGTAACCTCATAAACGAACTGAGAGGTCTCCTAAATACCCTTCTCTTCAATATATCTGTTCGTGGTAGTTGGGAGGGCATTTAATATATGTTTACTCGTTGGATTTGCTATCAGCGATAAAATTGCATAGGGCCGGTAGACCAGCAGGACGACCGGCAGGTTAACTAGTTAGTTTTACCGACTGTTGGGCCTTTTGCCCGGTAGTTGCTAGACTTCAAGGATTACATCATTTGTCTTAGCTTGACAATTGGTAGGTCAACCCGTGTACATATCCGATAGTTACACCTGTTGTTCGGTAGTTGTATGTCAACTACTTTAACCATTTTTCTTTGGACCGGATGACCGGTAGGACCAATTGCAGATCAGTCGGTGCTTAGAGTCGGTAGTTGAACCTTCTGTCTGGTAGTTAACTTTTGACTGAGAATTCTAAAAATCATTTGGGCTGGCTATTTCTACTTGAAAAATACTTTTGACATTTGTTTCACATCTCTAGATGTCGCGCCTGGAAATTTCCCGGCCCCCCTCACGAATATGTGAATTGTTTGAACAGGGCTGAATAATTTCTTGACTTTTAATGCGACGTTTAATGAAAATTGTTTAACAGCTGGGACTTATTTAAAACTCAGAGTCGCCACTTGACATGGATTTTAGGTGTGTCAAGTCACCCTCTAAAGCCATCTTCAAAGAAGACGTCCTTAGAAAAATAATTTAATTTTAAACTCAGAAATATGATTCTGTTTATAAAAATGACTCCTTTAAAAGAAAACTGGTCTTGAAAACAGAGATGGGTTCGGGGATTCACTGTTACGAGTTGGGAAGGTGTTAGGCACCCAACATCGCCCTTTCGGTACTTTATTTTCCCAATTTTATTTTATTATCCTTGGCCAAATTTGATAAATTTCATGTGATTGACTGTACAATTGGATCAAAAGTGAAAACAAGTGCGGGGACAGGACCCCGGCTTACGCAATTTAGCTATTGGTGGCAAAAAGTTGGAACAGATATATGTTAAACTTTGACCGAAACATGGCATGCAAACTGGTATCTGCACGTCATGTTTCTATTCCCTGAGTGCCAGGTACCTTAAATCCCTGTCAGGAATTTTCAAGTTTAACAATGACCCAATTCCGTTTTTAATGGATTATCATGTTATCTCTTTTTTTGGTTTTATTTATCTGCAATTCTTCATCACGACAGCTACACAATCACTGACGGTCCAAATTGTAGATTTTAATAAATGTCACTTCAATCACGATATTCTGTCGTGAAAAGATAACGTGCATTGCCCGTTAAATTTTCGTCCCAAAAACACTAACATGGGCTACCTATGTCACCCGCGTGTTTATGGAATTCCGAGATTATCGGGATTTTTAACCAAGTGATATGGATAGTGTGTCAGCGTGAACTAACAGCACTATTCATATAACTCAGCTATGAAGTAACGAATTTTTCCTTTTAACTGGTTTTATTTATCTGCAATTCTTCATCCCGGCAGCTACACAATCACTGGCGGTCCAAATTGTAAATTTTAATAAATGTCACTTAAATCACGATATTCTGTCGTGAAAAGATAACGTGCATTGCCCGTTAAATTTTCATCCCAAAAATACTAACATGGGCTACCTATGTCACCCGCGTGTTTATGGAATTCCGAGATTATCGGGATTTTTAACCAAGTGATATGGATAGTGTGTCAGCGTGAACTAACAGCACTATTCATACAACTTAGCTATGAAGTAACGAATTTTTTTCCTTTTATTGGTTTTATGTGAAATAAAAATAAAAAGAAAATTGCAGTAACTGTTACGGGGAAACGGGAAAAGGGTAAAAAAAAAAGTTACGGGATCTGGGAAAGGGAAAAAATTAGAAGTTAGTCCCGACAGGTGCCGACGCAATCGAGCGATATGCCGGGGTATTATTTTTGTTTAAAGTGATTTTTGTTTAAATCACGAAAAGTACATTGGCAGAGCCAACACCGACTTTCGTGATTAAAACGGGCTAAATCACGCAAAGTACATTGGCATAGGCCAACACCGACTTTTGTGATTTAGCAGGCTAAATCCTGACATTCTAGAAGTGCAGACTAGAAATTTCTAGAACTGCGGACTAGAGATGCGGATGCCCAATTGCTATTTACATAAAAAAAGCAGAAAAATAAATAAAAATGTTCTGTCATTCTAGAAGTGCAGACTAGAAATTTGAGGAAAATGACTAGAAATTTCTAGAATTGCGGACTAGAGATGCGAATGCCAGCTCTTAAGCGTAGTATTTACATTAAATAAAAAAGAAAATTAAATTAAATAAAAAAAAGAAATTAAATGTACAGAGCAGAAATTAAATAAAAAAAAGACAGATACTGAAATAAAGTTAGATGTTACAATGATACCTCTGTATTGATATTTGAATCAACTGGTTACATGAAAATAAGAAAGACACGCGAACGGCTAAGTAAAACCATAACCCGACATAACACTGGGTTTTAAAGCCCTGTTATCTCGAGCTATGCTAATATAATAGCGCGTTCGGATCTTTCTAAATCTGAAAATAATTGGGCAGAACCTCCTCTTATTTTTGGGTTAAAAGTCCTATCTAAAAATCCTAACTCTAATTTATTTGGGGTGTCAAATGTTCCACGACTACAGAATCGAAAAATATTTGACAATCTCTCTGTATATCCCTCTCTGGGTTTTTCTCTCTCTGTCTGAGATTTCTTAAAAAAAATATCGTCTCTGTTTCTCTATGGGTTTTTGCTCTCTGGTTTTTTCTCCTCTCTGGATTTTCTTCTCCCAAAAATTTCCGTCTCTCCTCAAGTTTTCCTCCTAAAATTTTTCGTCCTGAAATCAGTCGTATACGTGTGCTTTTATAGGCAAATAGGGCGGTGAGAGAGAGGAGAGAGAGACTGCTGAGAGAGAAGAGGGAAGAGAGAGAGAGAGGAGAGAGAGAACACGCGGAGAGAGGAGAGAGAAAGGGGGGCCATGTGTCAAGAGGAGACTGGTCGGCTGAGGTGGAAGAGAGAGAGAGAAAAGGGGTCGGATGATTCGGTGCGGGTGAGGAGGAGATAAGGGACACGTGGCATCTTTCAAGAGGGCCACGCGGAAGAGAGAGGGAACAGCGGTATTTCCAGTTAATACAAAGTCGCCACGTGTCTGATGCACAAGGGCACGTCCGCAGGGAATCATAACCAAAATGCCGTGCACGGCTTTCTAGCCGGACACGTGTCACAAAGGGAGTGGAGGTATCAGTGGCAGCAGGGAGGAGAAGGATCCGGTGCGGGTGAGAGGCAGCGGGGACACACGTGGGAAAAGTACAGAGAGACGCGTGGCAGGAGAGAGAAACAGGCGGTGGATTCCAGCTAACCACGGGTCGCCACGTCACTGATATACAAGGGCTTGTCCGCACCTGATCAGATCCATGGCCGTGCACGGCGCACGAGCCGTGCACGGAATTTAAGGCGCGTGCACACCACGCGCGCGTGGGACGCGTACGTTGCTGACGTGTACTGCTGACGTCAGCCTCCTCTTTAATATTTACGAAAATGCCACTGTGTACAAAATACCTTCGCGCGCTATTTTTAATCTTCGGACGTCCAAACGAACTCGGATTTGACCACGGATACAGCCAATGGACTCGTATCGTCGAGATGATCATTTTGAGTCTAATATTTGATTTATAGGTATGTCGGCTCGCAAACCTAATTCTCAAACAACCACCGGTACACTGTTATCATTCTTTAAAATATAATTTCTTGAGCTACCGAACTCAGATTTGACCGTGGATACAGCCGATGGACTCGTATTTCTGTGCTGATCAATAACATGTGCCTCTTGATACCTGAACATATCAGCTCATAAATTGTGCCTCCGAGACCCCGTTCTGAACAATCAAAAATTGTCGGCGTTGTCCGATTTCGCCCCAATCACTGTCACTGGACTCATGTCGTCGTTCCGATCAATAGTATGAGGTTCTCATGACTTGATGAAGTGATCTCATGAACAGTACTCCCGAACCCCAGACTGTGCAAAGGCAAAATAGTCTTTTTGTGCCCAAATCCTTTTAAACCCATTTTGATGGTATTTTTCATAATAACTTGAGCGGTGTGGGCAAAATCTGGTATCAACAGCTGCCCGTCTTTGTCTGCACTTGGCGAAGTGGAGGGTAGACAAAGAATATGAGATGCGGGATTTTGTCTCACCGCGATTGAAATTAAGTCATGCTGCTCTGTTTTGAAACTGCCATTGACGACTGCTCCGCTCTGAATATCCAAGATAGCGTCCGTGTTATCTTGAGAACTGATGTACTTGTCTTCTCTTTTTCATGCCTTGTTCCGAGTTCGTGGAGGCAGTGAATTCTATTGGCATCTCCGTAGCATCCTTCGAGAAAAATTCTGCCCTTTTTATAACTCCCCCTTGTCATGCTCTTCCATGCATACGCTTTTTCAAAAATCCATTGGAAAAATATCCGATCCCCTCCTTGCATGTCTTTTTCAACTCTTCTTTCTATAACTCCTTGTGCATGCATGCACTTTTTCGCCCGCTCCCATGTCTTTTTCTAGCTCCATGGGAGAAACTTCCTCACACCCTAGTGACAAGTAAATAAATTGTAAATGACAAGTAAATAAATTTGATTTTGAAATTTCAGACAAATAAATTGTAAATGACAAGTAAATAAATTGATTTTGAACTTTCAGACAAATAAACTGTAAATGACAAGTAAATAAATTGATTTTGAACTTTCAGACAAATAAATTGTAAATGACAAGTAAATAAATTGATTTTGAACTTTCAGACAAATAAATTGTAAATGACAAGTAAATAAATTGATTTTGAACTGTAAATGACAAGTAAATAATAAATTGATTTTGAACTGTAAATGACAAGTAAATAAATTGATTTTGAACTGTAAATGACAAGTAAATAAATTAATTTCAAAGTTTGAGAGACTTAGAAATTCGATTCTAAGCTGAAAATCTGAAAATCCTGTAGAGATTACGACTCTAAGACATCTGATGAAAACCCTTGAGAATTCGATCTCAGGGTTTGAGAGGCTTAAAAATTCGATTCTAAGCTGAAAATTTGAAGATTCTATAGAGATTACGACTCTAAGACATCTGATGAAAACCCTTGAGAATTCGATCTCAGGGTTTGAGAGACTTAAAAATTCGATTCTAAGATGAAAATTTGAAGATTCTATAGAGATTACGACTCTAAGACATCTGATGAAAACCCTTGAGAATTCGGTCTCAGGGTTTGAGAGGCTTAAAAATTCGATTCTAAGCTGAAAATTTGAAGATTCTATAGAGATTACAACTCTAAGACATCTGATGAAAACCCTTGAGAATTCGATCTCAGGGTTTGAGAGGCTTAAAAATTCGATTCTAAGCTGAAAATTTGAAGATTCTATAGAGATTACGACTCTAAGACATCTGATGAAAACCCTTGAGAATTCGATCTCAGGGTTTGAGAGGCTTAAAAATTCGATTCTAAGCTGAAAATTTGAAGATTCTATAGAGATTACGACTCTAAGACATCTGATGAAAACCCTTGAGAATTCGATCTCAGGGTTTGAGAGACTTAAAAATTCGATTCTAAGCTGAAAATTTGAAAATTCTTGGCAATTCAATTCCAAGATTTTGTTTTATAACTTGAGTAGAGTCTTTGAAAATTTGATCCCAAGACTTTCCATGCTGTCTGTCTCCTTTTACATAGGATATTTTCTTTGGCTCTTTGCCCATTTTGCTCTTGCAAAAATTCTGCTTGTCTGTCATCTTTTGGTTGACTTCTGGGATGTCGCCTTGTTGGCTGGATAATGAAAATGCTTCTGGGACAATGTCGCCTTGTTGGCTGGATAATGAAAACGCTTTGCCAATTGGACCTTCTAGGTCTTTGTGTTCGAGAGGTTCGTAAGCTCTGTGGGATTTTTCCCTTTAGCTTTCCCTTCATGCATGTCAGACTTTTGTAGTCTGAGCTTCAATGGGAGTTTTGACATCAGGCTGTTGAGGACTGCACTCAAGTATATGCCTTATCATGGGGTCAGGACTTTCAAGCCTTTTTGATCCACTTCTGTGTAGCAGCACAAGAAATAGTGACTGCAGCTAAGCGAGTCTGACTTTCTATTTGCAGATTGTTATTTCTTTTCTTTCTCTTGAATATCTGCATCTTTCAATACATGTATCCTGCATGGTTAAGCAGCTTTGTTCTCTTTTCGAGATTAGCATGTAAAAGAAGTGTTGTATGAACATGTATGCTTCTCTATTTTTAAAATTCATTTTGAAATTTGTACTTACTTGCCAGTAGATTATCAGAAATACTTACTGGATAGCAAATAACAGTTTATTGGGTTTTGCCTCTTTCGATCCATGAAGCTTCACAATCTTAGCACAAGTGCATCGTATGGCTTGGCTCGTGATTTTGAATCTCTAAACCCATGGGAACTTAAACTGAGTCTGCTCCAGACAGCCTTTCAGACTTCGGTCTTGCTGACTTATGCAGACAAATGGCTTCAGCTCCTTGTTGTTGTTTTTCTTTCTTTTTTTCCAGCCATTTTTGCCACCACTGCCCTTTCGGGTTTTCACCGATGCCGGCTTTTTATTTTTTTGCGCTCCAGCCCCCTTTCGGGTTTTGACTGTGCCTTGATTGTCCATTTTTGCCATAGTCCCTTTTCAGGTTTTTGCTATGCTGGACTTTCGTCGATTTTGCCATAGCCCCTTTTCAGGTTTTGACTATGCTGACTTAGCCGATTTTGCCATAGCCCCCTTTCAGGTTTTGACTATGCTGGCTTTTTGTATTTCTTTTTTTTGAGGATTTCAACCTAATTTCAACTGAAATAAATATTCTTTGCGCATTTTGATCCGTCGAGCATTGACAGAAATTTCATGAGAAAGAGAGAGAATATCAAATGGCACTTCATTTTTGCCTTTCTGCCTTTATTTTTGTCTTTTGGCTTCTTTTCTCTTTTTTTTCTTTTCTTTTTTTTTGGCAGTGGGGTTATCTTTTTTGCCCCTTGTTTTTCAGAATATTCATATGAGAGAATAGAGAGAAGAAATTTCAATACTCGATAATCAAAATAGCCACTCGGAAAAAAGTGTTTCAATTAAAATTAGATCGGAACAAGTGTTCTGCTCACAAATTGTTCTTTCTTCTAGTTGCCCCAGTATGTAGCCTACAATACCTTCGAGTGTTGAGGCATCATCCACGACCAATATGATTTTGTGGACACATCAGGTCTTGTGAAATTCCTTTGATTGCTATGTAACAGTCAAACTCCAACCCTTCGGTGTTCTCTTTGGAGTAGCTGATAAGTAGACTCATGAATAGGCATTATCTGCACTTGATCTTTCAGAGTTCCTTTTCGGTGAACTTGAATGTCATTTCTTTGGAGTAGCTGATAAGTAGACTCATGAATAGGCATTATCTGCACTTGATCTTTCAGAGTTCCTCTTCGGTGAACTTGAATGTCATTTCTTTGGAATTGTTCTGATCTTCTTTGATTATCCCAAGTAAATGACTGTTTTTTCTTTGCCTAGACCTGGATGGTGATTGTTCCCATTGCTTGTTGATTACTCAGGATAAGAGATTGCTTTCTTGCTTCAGGCTTCTGAGCTTTTGGTTTTTGAATTTTGCTCCTTGCATGTTTTAGGACCAGGAAACACGTCCTTGTGTTCTTCTGATAATGAAGTAAATTTGTCCTTCTGCCATTTGTCCAAGTTCAGTCATCCTTACTTCCTTTAATGGCTTCTGTTTCTTTGGCATTCGAGATTTGCCAATTATCATGTGATTCTTTCTGTTAGTTCATTCCCTTGTTTGGAAATTTTACTATTTGGTACAGACCAATCTCAATCCCCATGAGTTCGAACATGTAGTCTGAAGACAAGGTCATGCTCGCCTTGTGCTTAAGATTGTTGTGCTACTTGGATCGAAATAACAAATTTTAAGATCCCTGAAATAGCAAGTTTTGTAAGAAATTAATTCTTCTGATTTGACAGAGAAGCATATATGAAAGTAACAACACAAATTTTGTCAATCTGCTAAAAGCTAGATAACCATTGCAAGATTTTTCATGAATTTGAAAGAAACAGATTTTCAATAGTGAAAGTTTAAAACAAAAAAAGCAACATAGAAAGTGTGAATATAGACTCTGCTCAGGCAAGTCTACCAAAACTTGAGAACTCTAAACAATCTCATGGATCCTTCAGGATGATTTGAGTTGGCATTCCTGAGTCTCTGTACTGTCCGTCGTTTCAAAATGGACTTTCCAGTCTTTGACGCTTTTTGCGAAAATAAATTGATCCTTTCTTGAATCAGCAAGATCTGCCCCAGTTTTAGTGACTCTGGTGGAGAGACACAGTTAGGATTCTCCCTGATGGGCCGGCTAAGGTTTGGTGATGGAATAAAGGTGGCTGATATGGTGGAGATTTTTTCCTTTTTTTCCTTTTTTTTTCTTTTCTTTTTTCTTTTTTTTGCTCTTTTTTCTCTTTTTTTTCTTCTTTTTTTGAAAAGGGAAAAGATAGTGTAGTCTTCTGGCTAAATTAGCCGTTCCGACTAGGAAATGGTACGGCCACTCTTGGTCGTTCACCCAACTTCGGGGGGGGAACTTTATTAGTCCTGGGAGTAGAGATTCATAATCTGCCCGGTCTGAATTTCGTCTTCAATCATGTCTCCTTGTTGGATCATTTCACCGAAGGATATGCCTATTGAAGTGCAAAACTTTTCATAGTAGACCCCTTTGCAAGTTTGGACAAATAGATGCACATATTCTGAGTCAGCTAGCGGTGGCACCACCTGCGTAGCCAGATTTTTCCAACGGCATGCGTAGGCTTGAAAAGACTCTCTAGGTTCCTGCTCCATTCGAATTAGAAAAAGTCAGTCTACGACCAACCCTGAATTGTGTCTGTATTGCTTCATGAATGCATGTGACAACTCTGCCTATGTTCTGAACTGACGGACATCACTCCTAGCGAACCATTGTGCTGCGGGTCCTACTAGGCTGTGCTGAAATAACTGTGTCATCAGCTTCTCTGGATTTGGATAACCACATAATGCCCCAGCATAAAGGCGCAGGTGGGCCATTGGATCACTGGTTTCATCAAACTTGGTAAAACACGGTATTTTGAACTTATTTGGCAGTTGCCAGTCTGGAAAGGCGCACAAATCTGAGAGGTTAGTGGACACCTGTGAACTTGCCCCTTGTATAGCTTCGATGGCCCTCTCAATGTTTTGAATTTTTTGGATAAATGTTGGGTCTGGCCTTCCCTTTAGGCTTCCGACATTACCCTGGGCACTTGGCCTGACCAATTGGACTGAATTTATGGGAGGTGGTCTATGTTGTCCCACTGAAATATCGGCTACTGATTGGACAGGAGCTGCCCCTGTCTGGACTGATGTAAGGAGAGGGTTTGATGTTGCTGATGCCCCTGCCCCTGTGTTAAAGGAAAATGGCATTGATGCACTTTGTGGTGTCTGGTGCGGGGCCAGAAGTGCTTGGATCTTGATTTTGAGGCTCTCCATTTCCTTGAGGAGAACATTGTATTCTTCTCGAGAGACTGTGTCAGATTTAATGCAGAGAGACTGACAATTTGTTTCTTCTGTCATGGCTTTTGAACTGACAGTTGCTTAGTCCTCGGGGGAGACTCCTACTTCCTGCTTGTACCTCTCTCTGTATTGCAGGGAAATATGTTAGTTTGTACTTCTAAAATAGACTGGTCCATAACATACAGTCAAATGATGACAAGTGTGTGTATAAGGATCCTATTACTCATACGGATTTTTCATATCCTTCGAAATTTTGCCAGAGGTTCGGCATGACTTCGGCATATGATTTTTGAAATTGTGAGAATATCTGGTCCGTATGAGAATGGTCCTACACTTTGACTGTATATTTTGGACACTAAATTAAAGCATGTTAGGACAAAAATCTAGTTGGCAATTTTTTGAAAAATTTTGTCCTTTACAGAATCAACGAGAATTCTCCCCATTTTTCATGAATGTCCCTACTAAGGTTTTGGCTTGACTCTTTTTTGAGGGATACTACATGCAGCATGACGGCTTGATTTTTGCTAATGCATTTCTAGCATGGTTTCACGGTTCCCAAATCTTCAAACCTCCGGCCCCCGTGAAGGGTACCATCTTTGGTTGGTGATTTGGTTGGAGTGTTTTTTTCAGTGAAAACCATCTTTGGCTACAAAAAAGCACCATTGACGATCGTCACGTACTTCGAACGCCCTCCTAATCCTATGGGTAAAAATAAAAGGTAGAATGGAGATTGAGAAGAGAGTTGGGTATGTTGTGCTGAATGTATGCATATGCTGAAAATATATTTTTTTATTTTGTAAATACTTGGAGAGAATCCTTTCAGAGTAATGCAATGCCCTGCAAAACAAATATTAGTAGCAAAATAAAATGCATGCCTATTTCTTATTTTTTTGGCAAAAGCGCACCTGAAAGACAACCACAAGAATAATATTAGTAACAGGCCAAGGATAATTCGATAAATTTTTTGGGAAAATTTAAAAAACCGAAATCCACTGATAACGAAGAATAAAAGGTTTGCAAATAGTACCCCTTTCTAGCTTGCGTTACACCGTAAGTTTACCCAAATGGGATAGGTTAATGATTTCCGCTAAAAAGAGCCACTATTTGCAAATTCTTTTATTAATCCCTAAGTCCCCAGCAGAGTCGCCAGCTGTCGCGCCCGGAAATTTCCCGGCCCCCCTCGCGAATATGTGAATTGTTTGAACGGGGCTGAATAATTTCTTGACTTTTAATGCGACGTTTAATGAAAATTGTTTAACAGCTGGGACTTATTTAAAACTCAGAGTCGCCACTTGACATGGATTTTAGGTGTGTCAAGTCACCCTCTAAAGCCATCTTCAAAGAAGACGTCCTTAGAAAAATAATTTAATTTTAAACTCAGAAATATGATTCTGTTTATAAAAATGACTCCTTTAAAAGAAAACTGGTCTTGAAAACAGAGATGGGTTCGGGGATTCACTGTTACGAGTTGGGAAGGTGTTAGGCACCCAACATCGCCCTTTCGGTACTTTATTTTCCCAATTTTATTTTATTATCCTTGGCCAAATTTGATAAATTTCATGTGATTGACTGTACAATTGGATCAAAAGTGAAAACAAGTGCGGGGACAGGACCCCGGCTTACGCAATTTAGCTATTGGTGGCAAAAAGTTGGAACAGATATATGTTAAACTTTGACCGAAACATGGCATGCAAACTGGTATCTGCACGTCATGTTTCTATTCCCTGAGTGCCAGGTACCTTAAATCCCTGTCAGGAATTTTCAAGTTTAACAATGACCCGATTCCGTTTTTAATGGATTATCATGTTATCTCTTTTTTTGGTTTTATTTATCTGCAATTCTTCATCACGACAGCTACACAATCACTGACGGTCCAAATTGTAGATTTTAATAAATGTCACTTCAATCACGATATTCTGTCGTGAAAAGATAACGTGCATTGCCCGTTAAATTTTCGTCCCAAAAACACTAACATGGGCTACCTATGTCACCCGCGTGTTTATGGAATTCCGAGATTATCGGGATTTTTAACCAAGTGATATGGATAGTGTGTCAGCGTGAACTAACAGCACTATTCATATAACTTAGCTATGAAGTAACGAATTTTTTTCCTTTTATTGGTTTTATGTGAATAAAAATAAAAAGAAAATTGCAGTAACTGTTACGGGGAAACGGGAAAGGGGTAAAAAAAAAAAGTTACGGGATCTGGGAAAGGGGAAAAATTAGAAGTTAGTCCCGACAGCTGCCGACGCAATCGAGCGATATGCCGGGGTATTATTTTTGTTTAAAGTGATTTTTGTTTAAATCACGAAAAGTACATTGGCATAGGCCAACACCGACTTTTGTGATTTAGCGGGCTAAATCCTGACATTCTAGAAGTGCAGACTAGAAATTTCTAGAACTGCGGACTAGAGATGCGGATGCCCAATTGATATTTACATAAAAAAAGCAGAAAAAATAAATAAAAATGTTCTGTCATTCTAGAAGTGCAGACTAGAAATTTGAGGAAAAGGACTAGAAATTTCTAGAACTGCGGACTAGAGATGCGAATGCCAGCTCTTAAGCGTAGTATTTACATTAAATAAAAAAGAAAATTAAATTAAATAAAAAAAAGAAATTAAATGTACAGAGCAGAAATTAAATAAAAAAAAGACAGATACTGAAATAAAGTTAGATGTTACAATGATACCTCTGTATTGATATTTGAATCAACTGGTTACATGAAAATAAGAAAGACACGCGAACGGCTAAGTAAAACCATAACCCGACATAACACTGGGTTTTAAAGCCCTGTTATCTCGAGCTATGCTAATATAATAGCGCGTTCGGATCTTTCTAAATCTGAAAATAATTGGGCAGAACCTCCTCTTATTTTTGGGTTAAAAGTCCTATCTAAAAATTCTAACTCTAATTTATTTGGGGTGTCAAATGTTCCACGACTACAGAGTCGAAAAATATTTGACAATCTCTCTGTATATCCCTCTCTAGGTTTTTCTCTCTCTGTCTGAGATTTCTTAAAAAAAATATCGTCTCTGTTTCTCTATGGGTTTTTGCTCTCTGGTTTTTTCTCCTCTCTGGATTTTCTTCTCCCAAAAATTTTCGTCTCTCCTCAAGTTTTCCTCCTAAAATTTTTCGTCCTGAAATCAGTCGTATACGTGTGCTTTTATAGGCAAATAGGGCGGTGAGAGAGAGGAGAGAGAGACCGCTGAGAGAGAAGAGGGAAGAGAGAGAGAGAGGAGAGAGAGAACACGCGGAGAGAGGAGAGAGAAAGGGGGGCCACGTGTCAAGAGGAGACTGGTCGGCTGAGGTGGAAGAGAGAGAGAGAAAAGGGGTCGGATGATTCGGTGCGGGTGAGGAGGAGATAAGGGACACGTGGCATCTTTCAAGAGGGCCACGCGGAAGAGAGAGGGAACAGCAGTATTTCCAGTTAATACAAAGTCGCCACGTGTCTGATGCACAAGGGCACGTCCGCAGGGAATCATAACCAAAATGCCGTGCACGGCTTTCTAGCCGAACACGTGTCACAAAGGGAGTGGAGGTATCAGTGGCAGCAGGGAGGAGAAGGATCCGGTGCGGGTGAGAGGCAGCGGGGACACACGTGGGAGAAGTACAGAGAGACGCGTGGCAGGAGAGAGAAACAGGCGGTGGATTCCAGCTAACCACGGGTCGCCACGTCACTGATATACAAGGGCTTGTCCGCACCTGATCAGATCCATGGCCGTGCACGGCGCACGAGCCGTGCACGGCATTTAAGGCGCGTGCACACCACGCGCGCGTGGGACGCGTACGTTGCTGACGTCAGCCTCCTCTTTAATATTTACGAAAATGCCACTGTGTACAAAATACCTTCGCGCGCTATTTTTAATCTTCGGACGTCCAAACGAACTCGGATTTGACCACGGATACAACCAATGGACTCGTATCGTCGAGAGGATCATTTTGAGTCTAATATTTGATTTATAGGGATGTCGGCTCGCAAACCTAATTCTCAAACAACCACCGGTACACTGTTATCATTCTTTAAAATACAATTTCTTGAGATACCGAACTCAGATTTGACCGTGGATACAGCCGATGGACTCGTATTTCTGTGCTGATCAATAACATGTGTCTCTCGATACCTGAACATATCAGCTCATAAATTGTGCCTCCGAGACCCCGTTCTGGACAATCAAAAATTGTCGGCGTTATCCGATTTCACCCCAATCACTGTCACTGGACTCGTGTCGTCGTTCCGATCAATAGTATGAGATTCTCATGACTTGATGAAGTGATCTCATGAACAGTACTCCCGAACCCCGAACTGTGCAAAAGCAAAGTAGTCTTTTTGTGCCCAAATCCTTTTAAACCCATTTTGATGGTATTTTTCATAATAACTTGAGCGGTGTGGGCAAAATCTGGTATCAACACTAGAGATGATCGTTAGATGTATGAGTGAGTAATGATTTAAAAGTAAAAAATGTTTAATTCTAAAACTTGAGTATTTAAAAGTGATCAAAATATACATATATATATATGTATACATATAATATTACTGAAAAATGTTTGATTCAACCAGTGGTTCAAAATGCTGTAAAGAACTATTTTATGAACCACTATTTTGATCAAATCCTTTCCGGTAATATTTTGAACTAATTTCTCGTGGGTACCCTTAAAAACATGTTTTAAACACATTGAACAGTTCGGATCATTAAAATTTAATTAGGAATTAAGAGTTCAGATGTTGGTCTAATATTGGTTAAAAAAATGTTGGTCCAAGGTGCCTTTCCTGGGGGCAAAATGATGTTCATATAAATCGGGGGTCGACACGTGAATAGACTAAGTTGGGGTCAAGGTGTAAATGTCATATGCTAAGGTCAAAACATCATTAATATTAATGTATGGGTCAAAGTGTAATTATGAAAATAGGAGGGTTAATGTGTTGTTAAAATTATCTATGGTTAAATTTATGAGGGCCAATATGTAATTAAAATAATCTAGGTTCAAATATGTGATTAACATAACATGGGGGCAAATGTTAAAATAATATAGATTAGGGGTAAATGTGTAATTGGAATAATTTAGGGCCTATGTGTAATTAAAATATTTTAGGGGTGCAATATTAAATAGTGTAAACTGTGGTAAAAGTATAGTTTAATAAAGTAGGGGTCAAACTTGTAATAGGGAATATTGCAAGGTAAAAGTGTATTATCGTAGGGCTAAATTCATAAATAATAAAATTTGTTGGGTTGGGTTGGGTTGGGTTGGTTGGGGGGGGGTTTCAATTGTAACAACATTGGTTCAAGGTTTGAACTGTAATAATGAGGTTTGGGGTCCATTGTATTCTAATAATAAACATCAGGGTAAATGTGTGATTTAACATAACATAACAATTGATCGGCCAATAGTACTCAACCAGTCGACCGCACGGTCAACCCACCGGTTGTAAGGACCTACAGTCGAACAATTTTATTTCATTATCTTTATCGTTTTTCGTTTCACCGTTAAAGCTCCGTGGAGCTTTTCTGGATTTCCAAAACATGCAATAGGGCTTAGGGGTAAAACAACTTACATTAAATAAATAAAACCCAATTTATGCAATATATCATATAATACATGATTATGTTAAAAATAGATAATTAAAGCGGAAGCAGTAAACAAGTAAATGCGAAAAAGTAAATCAAAGTATGTCGCAGGTAATAATTTCTCTTAAGTCAACTTCTATGTCTAGGTTTTAAATTTCAAACATCGGTGTCTGACAACTTTTATACGTGTCAAAATCCGTTTCAATTTTTCAAGTTTTAGGTCAACAAAAGCATTGCCCCATAATTCAAATCCACATAATCAGTGTCATGATGTTTCCGTCCAATATGGTCCCAACTCCTAAGTTGAACCATGCTCCCAAACCCATAGCATTCCCAATCATTGGCTCCTTTATATAATGTTACCAATCATTATTCTCCCGAACGTTATGTTTTCCCGACGTCGTGCCCCACATCAAAAGCTCTACCTCCTTCCATCATACTATGTTTTGTTTCAAAAAAACATGACACAACTTATGCACATAATCGGCTCACGACATAACTTGACTTGTTACATGGTACGACACACGACCAACTTGGCTAAAAGAAACAGAGTAGCTCATGACACTACCAGGTATCAGACAATAGTTTGGCTCAAGCTATATCATCGCTAAAAACATCCTAACACATCTCCTAAGAAGTAATTTAAATTTTCGAGTCATACGTGTTGATGCTTTTTAAAAATTTAAAATTTCGTTCAAAATGTCATGCATAGTTTATATCCAGTGCCAACTTACCGTTCTAGGCTTCGAGGTCTCGCTTGATCAACTATTCATATTCGGATTCCATCAACAAGCAATATATAACATGGTTTACAACTACGCATGGGATGTAAATCATTTAATCCATGTAATTGGACAAATAGATTCATCATGCCATATAAGTAATTGTAAACTTGTAAGCATAAACATGGAAAAGTCCAATCATATTATAAAGTCAAAACATGATATCTAGGTTGAGGGGCCCAAGATTCAAGTTTTGGCTTAAGGAAAGTTTTGGACAGTTTCAAAAGGTGACCGATCAAGGTACCAGAGGGGGAAATAGTAGAATTTGCCAGCAGTGTGAAAGGAATAGCGGTGAGGGCATTTAGGCTTTACTAAGATAAGGATAATAGAGAGTAAGGCCAGCTTTCAAGTTGTAACTTGACAACACCACACCAACCCAATGATAGGGTCCTTCATTATTATTAGTAAGATAGGTTGCTTGATAACTAATAGATGCTAGTTAGGGGGGGCATTTGCTAAACCTAGCCCTAGTCTAAGTAAGTTAAGGGGTTTTGGCTGCTAATTATCTTCTTGGTACTCCATGTCCAGACGATAGCAGTGGGAAAAAATTCTCCAGATGAAATTGAATGATCTTAGAAGGGATGTAATGATATAAATCAAGCCCTCACACAGACTAGGTCAAAACCCCATTTCTATTTTTATATCTAAAAAGATTCTATTTCATTCAACCTTTGATTCAAAGAGCTGTGCTTAGCCCCCGCCAACAATGCTACAATATTATGTTGCATCAGAGAGAGGAGGAGAGGGAGGGGCATCCACTAGTAGGCATATATCCCATCTCTGGTTGATAGCGAAAGCGGTTTTGATTTCTATCCCTGCAGGATCAATTTACTTTATGAGTATCCATTGTCGGCTTATCGGAGGGCTAGGACCAGAGAGAGGCGCAATTGAAGATGAGGCAGGGAATGATTGGTACCGTTGACTCAAATAGGCAATTGTTCATGATCAAATGATAGGTAGGGACAATTGCTGAGGATCATCTTCAAAATTGAACTAGTGATAAAATCTGATTGATTAGAGGTCAAGGTTGACTGGCTAGGATCATGGTCAACGGATGGTGACCGGTCGGAGTGACTGGTCAGGATAATCAACCAAGAAATTTCTACACTACAAGAAAAAACACTTTTGGCGGCAAAAGGTTTAGTCGCCGAAGGCCCACTTTTTCGTCGCCAAAACATTTCCCTGACCAAAATTGTTCGTCGCCCGGTTAGTCGCCAAATCGAGGTTGAGAAATGGGTTTGGCGACAAAATCCGGTTTTGTCGCGGAAAGTAGAGAAAAGGCGACTAAACAGTTGGTCGGTGATGAGAATGGTTTTTGGCGACTAAAGGGTGGTTTGGTCGCCGAAAGGTTACGAAAGGCGACAAAATCGTTTTGTCGGTGAAGCATCTGGCGACGAATAGTGTTTGGTCGCCAAAAGTTTGTTCCGGGCGACCAGAACATTAGTCGTGGAACAGGCTCTGTTTTGGCGACGAATAGTGTTTGGTCGCCAAGAACCTTTTCAATGCCGGCAGATTCTGGTCTGTATGTACACGCTTTGGCGACCAATTCTTTTGTCGGCAACATATTCATTGACGAAAAAATAAAAATTTTAAAAACCTTCAATATGCAAAACTAATATACCAAAGATAAATACACACATAGACCAACCAAATAAAAACAACCACAAATCCAATCGGGTTCTATAGTTCGACCATAAAACAAAATATAGTTCACAATTCAACACCTAACAATTGCAAGACAACCACAAAACTTTTAAGTTGAACACAAAACAAGCCAAATAACTACGCGTTCATAATTCAACACCTAATATATGCTTACCTAATACTGTAACCATCGTCACCCGAATGCCATATGATTGCGTCCACAGTTATCTTTGAATTGGCTCATAAAATTTTTAAGTTCGTCAATCTCTCTCTGTTGGGCATCTTGGCGTCTCTGTGTCTCCTCCTCCCGCTGTCTCTGCTCCTCGTCACGCTGTCTCCGCTCCTCGTCACGTTGTCTTTGCTCCTCCTCGCGTCGTGTTTGCTCCTCTTCTCGCTCTCTTTGCCTCTCCTCACGAAGCATCTCTAATTCAGATCGCAATTTTTGAACCTCCTCACGACGTGCAATGTCAGCATCAGATTTAGAAGAATAGGAAGTGGGTCTTGGGCCAACCCCAAATCCTCTTATGTACTGTTTCTTCTCCCCAAGCACTGTTCTTGAAATTTCCTCTTGCGTCATTGGAGTCCCGGACTCGGAAGCCTCATCTCTCACTACTACCATTTTCGACTGTAGTTTAAAACAAAAACATAAAAAAAATCAATAGAAAAAACGTGGAATGCATAGAGAAAACATGAAATACTAGATCCTTACATGTAACTCCTCGCAAATAGGGTTGATCCAGTTATTTGTCTCTTTCAACTTATGTGATCTTTCATAAAAGTCACAAAAATCTGGCAATTGACCATCATTGCTTTCAGCCTATAATATCCAACCAACATAAAAGAATACAATTAGTAAAAGACATCATAAATAATTGTAAAGCGCACAAGTAAACACAAAATCTCACCACAAGGCTCATGGCAGCAGGAAATGATTGAGATCCCATAGTATGATTATATGGTAGGCGGGATCTATTTCTTTGGCAAGCCTCTCTACGAGCCTGCAAAAAAAAAAATTGTACTTGTTACATATAAATGTACACTTGAGAATATAAATTAAATAAACAATGAGTCACCTTAAGTTTTGAGTCTTTGAATATGTGATCGATCATAAACCTCCACCCGTCTATGTTTGCCCCCTCATACGGATGTTGATATGGATCGAATCCTCGGTCTACTTGTTGGGTGTAAAAGGTCTTTAGTCGCCGAATGTACTATATTTCCTATTAAAATATTTACTTAATTAATTTATTTTCCCGCCAAACACGGTCGTCCGCGGGAAAAGTTTGGCGGACTTAAAATATTGGTGACCTAGGGCGACGAAATACGGTCTGGTCGGGACATGGCTTGAGAAACGGCGACTAACGTGCCTTTTGTCGGTAATGTTGCGCACCAACGGCGACAAACAATACTCTTCATCGATAAAAGTTTAAACAAACGGCGGACATGGCTTGAGAAACGGCGACGAACGTGCCTTTTGTCGGTAATGTTGTGCACCAACGGCGACAAAAATTACTCTTGGTCGGTAAAAGGTGTAATAAACAGCGACTAAATTTATCTTTGTCGGTAAAGGTGTAATAAACAGCGACTAAATGCTCCTGGGTCGGGAAATGGTGACACCAACAGCGACGAATTGGTTTGGGGTCGGGAATGTGCTCACCAATGGCGACTACGATGCATTAGTCGGCAAAGACAGTAACATTTGCCGACGAAACATAGTTTGGTCGGCCAAAAGCTTTTTTCAGCGACAAAGATTTATTTAGTCGGCAATTTTTGTCGCCAAAGATGCATTTTCTTGTAGTGCTAGTAGCAAAGTCTGACCAGCCAAGGGTCAAGGGCAGTCGGTCAGGTCAATGGCTAGTCAACAATCAAGTGGGGTGACTGGTATGAAGGACCAGTCAAGGTGGTTTCGAAAAAATATTCTAGTAGCTATAGCTGACCGGTTAGGGGTTACGGGAGACCGGTAAGGGTATCACATTTACACGTAAATTCAATGAACCAGAAGGCAAAAGTTGATCGGTCAGAGTCAAGGGTGACCGATCAGTCAATTTTTTTTTTTTAATTTTAGCTTGGTTTGTTAACAAAAATTAATTAAGGTCTAAGAGAGGTATATTTACCTTGATAGAGCTACATTGAACTTTGGATTGAGTGATTTGAGATGGATTGAAACTCTAATATGGATCTCTCTCTCTCTCTCTCTCTCTCTCTCTCACTCACTTTAGTAGTTCAAGTCTCTCTCTCTCACTCTCTAAATCAAAATATCTGATGAAAATGTGAGGAATTAAGAGACGAGAATGGGATTTATGTAGGAGAAGGGTGGAGTGTAAAATTTGGCATAAACTCTCTAATTCCAGGTAACCATGTGAGGTTTGAAGATAAGCCATAGATGCCATTGGAGGAGAATAAGGATTTATATGCAGCAACCATGTGAGAAGAGATGTGGCTTTGGAATAAAATCATGAGTGGAGGTGGTTTGGAGATTGAGTGGAGGGCAAGGAGAAAGATCTATTGGGGAAGAAGGAAATTTCACTGCCATGGAGATTTTCTGTAAAATTTTGAACGTGGATTTTGGAAGAAGAAACATGAGTGTATGATGAGAGAAAAAATGATTGTGTGTGAGTGTGTCTAGGGTTCATGAGTCAAATGGGCTGGTTAGAACGGGCATAATAGAAAATGGGCCAAAATAGATTTGGGTGAAATGTGCTTCCAAGGGAAAGGGTCCAATTAAAATAAAATATTTAAATTTCTTTTTATTGAATTTAAAAATTTCTATCCTTACAGCTTTCCTCCTTTCCTCTTCTTCAGCTTTGAGTCAAGCAGCCTAAAAAAAAAAGTTGCAGCAACACAACATTAGAGAAATATTGGATTGGAAAAGACGCTGAAAACTTCTGAGAAAGGGAAGACAAGTTAAACCACCATATAAACTGACGGGGGTAAAATGTAATTGAGAAAATACCTTTTACTCCCCAGGTTTATTCCAGAATTTGGCCGAGACCGAATTACATTTCCAGAGGCACGTGCCGATCACGTGTGGTAGTGGCCGACATGAGAAGTGCCGATCACGCTCATATTTGGGTAACAGAATCAAGTACGGAGGATGCCGACCTGAGAAAGGCGGACTCAAGTATTGCCGACCTGAGAAAGGCGGTCAGGATTACGGGCAGCCCGAGAAAGCGACTGATAACCGTATATCCGAAAAGGAAATAGAATCATGGATGGGGTGGGACCCTGTGAGATCTTGTCAGGATTCAGTTACGGATGTGACTCCCACGTCCCATCAGAGGACACTCCGCCAGAGTGGAGCCCTAAGAGAATTAGGGCATAACTAAAGGCCCAAAGAGAATGGGGGCCCAAGATAGTCCAGATAAGAGTTAGGGCACCAGGGAAATCTATAAATACACCCTCAGATGACGGATTTGAGGTATGCCAAAATACTCCAGAGTTTTCATTCGCTGATAGAGAATATCAGCTTACAGTTAACCTTTTCCCTGTGAGATTGTGCCTGACTTAATCATCGGAGTGTTCTCCTGCCACAGCGGCAGAGGACTCTTTGACAGATTATTCTTTTGCAGATCACAGGTACACATACTGAGAGAAGCACCATTTCGGCTGGATAGTGAGTCTCTAGCTTTCCGTCCCGATTTTCTAAATCAACCCACTTACAATTGGCGCCGTCTGTGGGAAAGTTAAAGATTCATGGCTGAGATGTCGAGAAAAGACCAGGGGAAGGAACGTGACGTGAAGGGGAGATCAAGGTCCCCCCCTCCAGTTCCACACAAAACAAAGGGCCCTAGAAGGGAGATTCCGAGGGTCCCTCCACCAAAAATAGTAGGGGAGCAACCTGGAGAACAGGTGTTGCTTCCCACCATTCCGCTATCCGCCAATACGTCGGGAGCTCCTGCGCTACCCACGCCGTTGCATCTGGAGCAACGCCCAGATCGTCCGCGAGAAGCGGAACGGTCAAAAAACAGGGACAGATCCCAGACTCAATCCCGGAATGAGGGAGGGAGAGAATCCCGAACTCATGAACGGTCCCGCCGAGACGAAGAACGTGATAATGCCGATCGGATCCGAAGGAGGGATCAAGAAGTAGAAGACATGCGCCGCTACATACGACGCATGGAGAGAGAAAACCAAACTCTCCGTAAACACAGAGATTCAGTCCGCCAGTCGGTATCTAGATACGACGAGCGCTCTGAGACTGGGCCATCTCGGCAGGGCAGTCGACATGAAGCCAGCAAAAGGCCTCGAGGAGGAGAAAGGCAGGTGGGGGCTTCATCGCACAGAGGCGGACCGCCTCAGGAGCGGCCGCTTCCCGACATGAGGGAATGGCTGAATCAGAGGGCAGAATCAGCCCCAGACGCCCAGCAGAAGCTTCCAAACCAGCCTCTGCCGCCATTAGTTCCACCGACCGACATGAGAGCTTGGCTGAATCAGCAGCTGGGACTCAACCGTCCAGAGGACGACGCAAACCACAAAGAACTACAGCAGCTGGCAGTATCGCCACTGTCAGTTCAGATAGAAACGGAGGACTTACCCAGAAAGTTTGTCCCTCCGAAATTCACAATTTACAATGGACGAACGGATCCAATGACTCACATCAAAGGATTCGTGAACTCCATGATGATCTATGTGGGCCAAGACAGCCTCTACTGCAAGGTGTTTTCACTGAGTTTGGGAGAAATAGCCCTAAATTGGTTTCAGGCTCTGCCGCCGAGATCAATCACAAGCTGGAGGCAACTGGCGGATCAGTTCCTCAAAAGATTTGTGGCTAACCGAGCACAGAAAAAATACGTGAACACGCTTCTGGCCTTGAGAAAAGGACCAGAAGAGGACCTCAGGCAGTACGCCAGCAAGTATTGGGCCACCTACAATGAGATCGGGGATTGCACAGAGGCCTATGCCGTGGAATCCTTCCGATTGGGACTATCTTACCGAGATCGGCTCAGGGAGTCTCTCACCATTGATCCCCCGAGCACCATTGCCGACTTGATGAGCAGAGTCGAGAAATACGCCAAGTTTGAAGATGAAATCCGCCGGGACAAAGAGCGGCCAGCAGCAAAGGCGCATCGGAATGCGGTGATGGTGCCTGAGGCCAAGAGGCCTAGAGTTGAGGTGGCCGAAGTGTCACGAGCACCAAAGGAGCGAAAGCCGCCGGGAGCTCAGGCGTATAAAGCCATACGCACGGTTTTCAACACCCCGATCTACCGGATGATTTACCCTTTGAAGAATGAGCCTTTTTGGAAGTGGCCAGCTGGGTCGGGAGAGATGGTGAAGCGTGACCCGAGCATAGATTGGTGCAGCTATCACCGGAGAAACGGCCATATGACAGAAAGATGCAAGGCGCTTAAACAGTTCCTAGAGGAACTAGTTGAAGCCGGGCATCTCCGACGTTTTGTGGCCGAACAAAGGCAACAAGTGGTTCAACCGGAGCCGATGGATGCCGAATCCTCTGAGGAAGAGGTGATGGTAACTGGGACTGTGCACGTCATACACGCTGCAACCCCAGTACTGGATGAGAGGGAAGTTCGGCTCCAACGCCGCCGAGACGGGCACGAACATCATATACAACATCTCGGGCAGAAGAGGAAAGAGCCCGAGACACAAAAAGAAACAGTCATTTCCTTTTCGGAAAAGGATTTAGAAGGGGTAACACATCCCCACAACGATGCGTTGGTAATTACGCTGCTCCTTGGCACCTTCAACACGGAGAGAATCCTGGTTGACCAAGGCAGCTCAACGGAGATCCTGTAGTACGATGCCTTCAAGAAACTCCGGCTGGACAAGGCGGATTTGAAGAAGGCCGACATACCGCTCATCGGTTTCAGTGCCGATGCCGTCTGGCCCTTGGGATCCATTACTATCCCTGTCCGAGCAGGAAAAGTAACATTGGATATGGATTTCTTGGTGGTGGACGTACCGTCTGCTTACAACGCCATCATGGGGAGAACTTGGCTCCACAGGTTGGGGGCAATTCCTTCCACCTACCATCAGATGCTAAAGTTCCCAGGGAAGAAGGGGATTGAATGTGTTCGGGGAAATCAGACAACGGCGAGAAGCTGCTATGTCACGTCCATCAAGCACAAACCTAAGGCCGAACATGTGAAGTCCATCGAAGTCCCAGATCGGCCAACAATAGAGGATATCGGGCGCAATCCGGCCGATCGCGTTGTGGAAGAACTGAAGCAGGTACCGGCTCACGAGACAGATCAAGAGCGGTATTTTTTGATCGGGGCAGAACTATCAGAGCGGGACGAGGAGGCCCTGGTCGCATTTCTCAAGGAGCATATAGATGTGTTCGCTTGGACGCCACAGGAGATGCCTGGGGTGAGCCCGGACATCATATGCCATCATCTGAACGTGGATCCAGCCCACAAACCGGTGATGCAAAAAAGGAGGAGACCGGCAATCCAACATGTGGATGCCGTAACAGAGGAAGTAAATCGGCTGCTGGAGGCCGACGCCATCAGAGAGGTGCACTACCCCGAGTGGTTATCCAACACCGTGGTGGTCAAGAAAAAGAATGGCAAGTGGAGGGTTTGCGTGGATTTCACCAGCCTCAACAAAGCCTGCCCCAAAGACAGTTTTCCACTGCCCAAGATAGATCAGCTGGTGGATGCCACAGCGGGGTATCGGCGAATGAGTTTCCTGGATGCATATCGGGGATATCACCAGATAGCTATGCACGCGCCGGACCAAGAAAAAACGTCCTTCATCACTCCCCGCGGACTCTTCTGCTATAAAGTGATGCCATTCGGCTTAAGAAATGCAGGGGCAACTTATCAGCGTTTGGCAACCCTCATGTTCAAAGAGTTGCTCGGGAAGAGCATGGAGGTCTACATCGATGACATGGTGATCAAAACCAAGGAGGCAGAATCCCACATAAGCGACCTCGGCAAAACATTCCAGGTATTGAGAAAATACCAGCTCAAGCTCAACGCGTCGAAGTGCGCCTTCGGAGTCAGCTCGGGGAAGTTTTTGGGGCATCTGGTTACACGGAGGGGGATAGAAGCTAATCCCGATCAGATTGTCGCCTTGCAGAATTTACAGAGTCCCCGGACTGTGAAAGAAGTTCAAAGACTAACCGGGATGGTGGCAGCCCTCAACAGGTTTATCAGCCGATCTTCCGATCGATGTCGGCCATTCTTCCAGCTGTTGAGAAAACAGTCCAAGTATGCATGGGGGGAAGAATGCGAAAAGGCTTTCCAAGAAATGAAGAACTACTTGGCGAACCCCCCGCTAATCATAACTCCCGAGAAGGGAGATGTGCTGACACTTTATCTGGCCGTATCCGAGCATGCGGTCAGTGCGGTTCTATTAAAAAACAAAGATGGTGAGCAGACGCCGGTCTACTATGTGAGCAAGACGCTCCTGGATTCGGAGACGAGATATCTCCCCTTGGAGAAACTGATCCTATCCCTTGTGGTGGCGTCTAGAAAGTTGCAGCACTATTTCCTGGCCCATACGATAGAAGTGCCGACCAAACATCCCATCAGCACTGTCTTGAGAAGAGCGGAACTGTCGGGAAGGGTGGCAACTTGGTCCGTGGAGCTCGGGGAATATGACATCAATTTCCTCCCGAGGACAGCAATAAAAGGACAGGTCCTGGCAGATTTTGTTGCGGAATTCTCCCACGAACCAGAGGAAATCGTCGCCTCAATCTCAGAGGAGGAAATGCCCGAACAGGGGGAAATAGTTCCCGATCAAACGCCTTACTGGAGGTTGTATGTCGACGGGTCATCGTGTTCAAGGGGATCTGGGGTCGGCATCGTGATAGAAGAACCAGATGGGTGTTATTTTGAGCAGTCCTTCCGATTGAATTTTAGCGCCTCCAACAATGTCGCCGAGTATGAGGCACTGATACTCGGACTTAAGTGCGCACACAATCTGGGGGCAGAGCATGTGGAGGTCTTCTGTGATTCGCAACTGGTTCTCAACCAGCTCAGTGGTGAATATGCCACCCGAGATGAGAGGATGGCCGCCTATGCAGAGAGGGCTAAAGCGGAGTTATCAAAGTTCAAGAAAACGGTGATGACGCACATCAGCTCAAGACAGAACGACCACGCAGACGCCTTGGCATGTTTGGCTTCGGCGATACCCAGACACAAATTCAGGACCATATACGTGGATTCCATCGAGTATCCGAGCATCGACGTCCCCATTGCCGAGAAGGCTTTGGAAATCGATCTCGGCCCAAGTTGGATGGATCCCATCGTCTCCTACCTCACTGGGGGAACCGTCCCCGAAGACAAAAAAGAAGCCCACAAGCTGCGTATCAAAGCAACACGTTTCTGGCTATCACCGAAGCAGGAACTGTATCGTAAGTCTTACACCGGTCCCTATTTAAAATGCGTACACCCAACTCTGGTTCAGAAATTCCTGTATGAGATCCATGAGGGGGTATGTGGGAGTCACGCTGGGGGAAGGTCCATAGCCCATCGTGCTATATCACAGGGATATTGGTGGCCATATATGCAAGAGGACGCAAAGAAATATGTCCAAGTGTGCGAAAAATGCCAGAAATTCGCCCCGATCTCACATCAACCTGCAGCCGATCTGGCACCACTCACCAGTCCATGGCCCTTTGCCCAGTGGGGAATGGATATCGTCGGCCCGCTACCCAAAGCAACTGGGGAGAGGAAGTATCTGTTGGTTGCCACAGATTACTTTACCAAATGGATAGAGGCCGAACCACTGGCTAAAATCACCGAGAAGAATGTCGAACGATTCGTCTGGCAGAACATAATCACCAGGTTCGGCATCCCCTACGCCATCGTCTCGGACAACGGAACCCAGTTCCAGGACAAGTTCAAAGCTTTCTGCTCACAGTATCAGATCAAAAACTATTACGCCTCAGTGGCGTATCCGCAATGCAATGGGCAGGCTGAAGCTTCAAACAAGACGATATTGGGAGGAATGAAAAAACGACTAGAGAAAGCCAAGGGAAAGTGGGTGGAAGAATTACCACTCGTTTTATGGGCATACAGGACCACTCCTCGCCGATCTACAGGTGTTACTCCATATTCGCTTGCTTACGGCACTGAGGCTGTCATTCCTCTTGAAGTCGGCATCCCGACTCTCCGAACAGAAGTAATGGAGCAAGGTGGCAATGATCAAGCATTGGCAATAGAACTCGATTTTGCCGAAGAAAAGCGAGATAGGGCCATGATCAGACTCGCCGCCTATCAGTCAACTCTGTCAAGAACATACAACAAGAAGGTCCATCAGAGGGAATTCAATCTCGGCGACCTAGTCCTACGCAAGGTCATGGGAAACACGAAAAATCCAACTGATGGCAAGCTCGGGGCCAATTGGGAGGGTCCATACAGAGTTATCGGCCGACTCGGGAAGGGTGCCTACAAGTTGCAGGATCTGGGGGATAAAGAAATACCAAGAACTTGGAATGTCTCCAACCTTAAGAAATATTATCAGTAATTTCTTTATTTCAACACTTGTATTCATTTTCTCAGTAAATGAAAGTTCTAGTGTCAATGTTCAAATCAGATATTCAGCAATTTTGGTTTTATGTTATCCTAGATGTTAGTGTTCAATACTTGAGAAAAGTTTGAACTTCTGAACATGCTTGAGAAAAGTATGTGTTCAGCCGAACAGACTTGAGAAAAGTTTGATCGGCCCCGCGCTCGAGAAAAGTATTAGAATCCAGCATTTTTGAGAAAAATATGTTTGGGCCTAAGTACAGGATACGTAGCCGAACATACTTGAGAAAAATTTGTTCGGCTCAATACCTGAGAAAAATTCAATACTTGAGAAAAGTTCTGAATTACCAAACATACTTGAGAAAAGTTCATGTTTTAAGAGAAGAGCTCAGGTTTGTATTAAGACTAGAGATGCTGAAAAGAAGTTCGAATTTCATTCACTCATATGGATTACAAGAGGAGAATACAAAAGTGGACATAAAAAAGACTTAAAGAAAACAAAAAGAAGATGTGGAAATCCTTCAGACGATCTCCACTTGGTCATCTTGAGCTCGGCCCTCTTCAGCAGCAGGGTCCCCCCCGACAACGTCGACTTCATAGTCCTCGACGGTGAGGTCGGCTTCATTGGTCTTGGTATCGGGGAGGGGCTCTTCTTCATCGGGAAGATCAGAGGAGTGGGGAATCTCCTTGAACAGGGCCGAGTCAGCGGCCACATTGCAAGCCCTGAGCGCTGCTTTCCAACCCAACGCCAGGAACTCCTCTTGCAGCTCGGGGATCTGATTGTTGAGGATGTCCTCAGCAGCTTCTTTCATCCCGAGCTTACGAGCCTCTTTTGCTTCTTCGGCATGCTTTGCCGCGAGATCGGTGGCCCTCTTCTTTTCTTCTGCCATCTCGTCGGCATGCTTAGCCTTGACAGCAGTGAGTTCGGCTACAAGATCGGCAGTCTTCTTCCTCTCTTCAGATAGGAAATACTCCGAGGATTTAGCCTGCTTGGCCATCTCTCGGGCCTCCTTCTTGAAATTGTCGGCCTGATCCTGAGCAGTGGAGAACTTCAGTTTGAACTCCCTCACTTCGGCCTCAGCCTTGTCAAGTTTTTCTGCCCGATCCTGAGCTTTCTTCATGCCAAGCATGGATTTCTGGATCGCCTGCAGCATTAACATCAGAGTTATAACAAGCACAAAGGAATTTGCAGAATTTATTACCGAGATAAGAAACTTACAAAAATATTGTGCGCGATCGTCAGCCGAAGCACGGCATGGTCTTCTTCATCGGCGTAAGGCTCTATGTCCTTCGGCAGCATCAGGGCTTCGGCCAGAGCCATAGTAGTTCCCAGATCTCGGACCGTGTCAGCGGCCGTGATAGGGGTCGTACCATTTATCAGCAAAGGAGGAGGCCAGGTCCCGGCTTTCTCGGGAACCGTTGATTTGCCCTTCTCCTCGGAGGGACCGGCCTGGTGTGCCTTCACCAGTTTCCGCCTCTTCCGGTCGGCGTTGGCGGTTTCGGCATCGGAGGGAGGGAGACTCGGCAGCTTCTCACCCTCGTCTGGCTTCCTCTTAGCCAGGACGATCCCAGAAGGTTTCTTCATCTGCAGGGGAATCGGCACCTTCTTTGCGTCGGTGGGAGTCGGCACGACCCCAGAAACCTTCTTTTCCGACGCGGCAGCGGTCTTCCTCAGCCTTATCATATCCTTCAGATTCGGCATGTCGGGGTTTGAAGACATGGCTTCGGCGTCTGTGTTTCTCTCTTCTTCGGGAACCAGAGTAATCCGAAGCGGAGACTGCGTCCTTTCAGAAGAAGATGAGGATAAGGATGAGGATGAGGATGAAGATGAGGATGATTCGGCCACAGCAGCAACCGTGACTCGGCTGGGCTCCCGGAGATACGGCAAGGGAACACCTTCAGGGACCGCAACCGAAGACGTCTCAGCTACCACCTCGGCAACGAACTTCTTCTCTTTGATATAACCCTTGTAAGACGGGTTATATCGCAGCAGTACTTCGGCAGCTCTCGGTTCGGCTTGGCCTTCAACGCCTTTGTACCGAAGAACTTTTTTCAGATCCTCTGGATGTGTAGCCTGCGAAGTCCGACAGCGATTTGCGTTTGAAGCTGCACACGAATAAACCGACACAGTTAGAAACATGAGATCGGCAAAGCTGAAGAAATCAAAACAAAAGAGAATGGGGGACTAACGGGGTTTCCCGAATCTGCGGGGAACAGGGAGCCTCTTGCGCTCGGGTTCATCGGCAGAAAATTCCCAGTTTCCCGAGACGATGAGGAAGTCATCGTCGTTCCCCCTGTTCGAGTCAGGGAGATTGGTCACTATCTTCTCTCGGCCTCTACGCGACTTCAGATACCATCTCTCATCTTTTTTGTACACCATATCATAATTATCGTTTATGTCCCAGAGATCTAAGTTCGTTTGGCACAGCTCGTTCAAACGAACTATGCCCATGACTATACGGTATGAGTTTATAGATATCTGCATAGGATTCAGCCTATAGTAGGACAGAACCCTACGCAGTAAAGGGTGGAGGGGGAACCTAACTCCACCCTCAATAACAGCCATGAGAGGGATGTGGATGGAGTCCTCATCCCGAATCTCAGGATGAGTCTCAGGCTTGTTAATCTCTACATAAACGTCGTCTGGAATTTGGTAATGCCTACGGAACTCTGCTATCCTCGCCGGAGAGGCGAAGTGTTTACGAAAGATCCCCATACTCAGAGAATGAGCGGGGAAGAAAAATGAACAAGAAAGACAAAAAGAAGAGTTCTACAAGGGACAACTTACAAAAGGTGGAAGAAGAACAGTAGAGCAAGGAAAGAAATGAAGAAGACGAAGTTAGGGATTTATAGGGTTCTGCGTGGGTAAATCCGAAGCGTCGCACGCTCTAAACCCCAACCGTCGGATCCATTACTCCTGGACCAATCATTGAAGCGCGTCTGAGATGCTGAAGCACGCGCGTCTGAGAAAAGGCGCGTCGTTCTTATAAAAGGCACGTCCGAGTTACTGAAGCACCAACGGTCACGTCGCATTTATGGCGGACAGAGCACGCCCCCAAAGCGTGCCAGACACGGATGGAAATCCCCTATATCGAAACAAAGCTCATCATGAATATGCTTTATAGCTTCGGCTACTCTGCCACGTCGGATCGAAGTAACCGAAGCTAGGGGGCAAGAGGAGTCCAGCCGAACAGATTTGAGAAAAGTCTGAGAAGATTCAACACTTGAGAAAAGTTTACAATCATGCCGAACAGATTTGAGAAAAGTCTGAGAAGATTCAACACTTGAGAAAAGTTCGCAATCATGCCGAACAGATTTGAGAAAAGTCTGAGAAGATTCAACACTTGAGAAAAGTTTACAATCGTGCCGAACAGACTTGAGAAAAGTTTACAATCGTGCCGAACAGATTTGAGAAAAGTCTGAGAAGATTCAACACTTGAGAAAAGTTTACAATCGTGCCGAACATACTTGAGAAAAGTTTACAATCGTGCCAAACAGACTTGAGAAAGGTTTGAGAAAGGTTCAATACTTGAGAAAAGTTTGGACTCCAGAAAATGCTTGAGAAAAGTATGTGTTTAAGCCTAGCTACAGGTTAAACAGCCAACATGACTTGAGAAAGGTCAGAGCCGGTTCGACACTTGAGAAAAGTTAGAACACCCGAACACACTTGAGAAAAGTTAGAAAAGAGTCATCACTTGAGAAAAGTATGAAATTGATTTAAATAATTTACTACTTGAGAAAAGTATGTGGAACAGATAGAGATAAAAGGAGTCACAACAGTTTCATTTAATTCATAAAGTCGGGTTACATATGAGTTGCAAAAACTCGAGTTACAGAAAAGAAAGAAATAAACAAAATCCTAAGGCGCAACATCGGCAGCCTGAACTATAACTACATCCTCATCGGCAGACTGAGGTTGAGCAGCAGGGACACCAGCAAGGGCAATCTGGCCCGCCTCTCCTTCACCAGCTGCAGCCTGGCCCTCTTCTTCGGTTTCGGGCACCATAACCTCCAGTTGGGTAACAGACGGAACCCTGGAGTACACAGAAGAATCAGCCGGAACCAGGGCGGCTTCCAGGGCAGCTTTCCAGCATTTCTTGACGAGATCGGCCTGGAGCTCGGGCAACTGGTTCGCCAAGAAGTCGGCTGCAGCATCCATCATGCCCCTGGAATAAGAAGTCTTCAGCTCGGTTGCATGCCGATTTTGAAGATCGGCTATCCGATCCTCCAGTTGGGAAGACCTCATCTTCTCTGTGTCAAGCTGGGACTGAACATCTTTAAGCTTGAGATCGGCGTCCTTAATCTTCTGCCGGGAAGAGGCCGCTCTCCCTTGAAGTCTGAAGCACAAAGCATTGGTATTCTTCAGCTCCGACTCCATAGTGGCGTACCGAGTCTCCAAATCCTGGAAGCGGCTCAGACACAGCATAGATTTTTGCGCAGCCTGTAACGAGATCGGGAAGTCAGAAGGCAGATATGAAATCGCAAGTAAAGGCAACCGAAGAACAACCAAGACAAAATACTTACGAAAACTTCGTGGGCCATCACAGAACGCATCAAAGTCGGGAGATCGGTGCCTACGTAAGGCTCGATATCTTTTGGCAACATCAACGCACCCGCCAGGGTTTGCGTGACGGCGAGGTCTTGTGCCGAGTCGGCGACAGTGACGGGATCAACCCCATTCACCAGCAAGGAAGGGCGCCATGGGGCAGCCTCCTCAACAGCTTTTGCCTTCTCGGCCGTCTTGCTCTTTTTCGGCAAGTTCGTTGCAGCTGGAACTTCCTGAGGAGGGTCCCTCGGTTTCCGCTTCAGAATGAGCGGAACATCATCTGAAGCCTCGCCAGATCCTGAGGTCGGCGGCATCCTCTGCGAGCTCGGGCCTACCTGGGGGTTTTTCTTCTTCTGTTCCCGAATCATTTCACGCAAATTCGGAATATTGGGATCTCGTGCCATTGAGTCGGGAATTTGGTCGACTTCCTGGTCGTCTCTTGAGTCCCCGTTACAAGGCGAATCGAAAGAGCTGTAGGCGGAGTCAAACGAGATCGGAAAGTTCCCGACGTCAGCTACTGTCACCGGTTCCAATAGCCGAGCCTCGGAAGGCGGAATGTAGTTCTGAAGATCGGCACCAGCGACGTCGGCGTCCGGGATGGACTTTTTGCTGTATCCCCGGTAGCTCCCAATGTATCCGAGAAGCACTTCGGGTGATCGGGCCCAGCTGCTGCCGAAGGATCCTGTATATCGGGCGACCTTCCTTATCTCGTCAAGCTTTACCGCCTGCCTGTTTCGGAACTTATTGGCGTTGGTGGCTGCATGATAAGACGGGAAAAACAGTCAGTATCAAAATATGTTCGGCATCAGAAGGAAAAAGACATGGAATTGAAAGACAAGGTTGGGGTACTAACGGATGACTCCAAACCGGGTCGGGATATGGAACTTGGGTTTTTCAGGCTCATCTCGGCCAATCTCCCAGTTACCAGCAACGATGAGGAAATCATCGTCGTTACCTCGGCTGGAGTCCGTCAGATAAGTAACCATTCTCTCCTCATTGGGTCTGTTCTTCAAGTAGTAGGAATTGGGGCCTTTCCTGACCATATCATAGCTAAATCGGATCTCCCGAAGCCCTATGTCGGTTTGGTTCAATCTATTCAGTTCTACAATGCTATGGATGATCCTATATGTATTGATGGAAATCTGCATCGAATGGAGCCGGTACCAACAAAGCACTTCACGGAGAAGGCGATTGAGTGGAAACCGAACTCCGCCCTCAAGAACCGCCATCAATGGGACGTGAAGGATGTCAAGATCGTTCCCATCCCGGGCGGTATCCGGCTTATTAAGTTCGACGGCAACATCGTTGGGGATGTTGTACCGTCGCCGGAAAATTGCCATTTTTTCCGGCGTGTCAACTAAATTCCTAAAAATTCCCATTACAGGAAGCAGAAAGGGATGAAAGGTCAAGAAAAAGAAGGAAAACCTAAGGTTCTGGTTGAAAGGAACTTACGACGGCGGGTGAACTCTCTCTCTGGTGTGAAGACAGTGGAAGATTGCAGAAGAAAAGTGAAAAAACGAGAACAATCGAGCATTTATAGGGAGGGAAGTCAAACAGATAAGACCCTAAGCCTCCCCCAATGAAGACGCTCCACGTACGGGGCGCGCGCAGGAGGCGCGTGGCCTCGAAAGCCACAAAGCCTGCTGCACGACTCATCAGACTTGAATGCGACGCCAGAGGCTTACGCATGACGGTTCAGAAACCGTCCGACCAAGAATAGCAGAGGACGCCACGAGTGCAGTACGTAGCCTCGACTACTTCGCCAAGTCGGTTCAAAGCAGCCGAAGCTAGGGGGCAATTGACGGGGGTAAAATGTAATTGAGAAAATACCTTTTACTCCCCAGGTTTATTCCAGAATTTGGCCGAGACCGAATTACATTTCCAGAGGCACGTGCCGATCACGTGTGGTAGTGGCCGACATGAGAAGTGCCGATCACGCTCATATTTGGGTAACAGAATCAAGTACGGAGGATGCCGACCTGAGAAAGGCGGACTCAAGTATTGCCGACCTGAGAAAGGCGGTCAGGATTACGGGCAGCCCGAGAAAGCGACTGATAACCGTATATCCGAAAAGGAAATAGAATCATGGATGGGGTGGGACCCTGTGAGATCTTGTCAGGATTCAGTTACGGATGTGACTCCCACGTCCCATCAGAGGACACTCCGCCAGAGTGGAGCCCTAAGAGAATTAGGGCATAACTAAAGGCCCAAAGAGAATGGGGGCCCAAGATAGTCCAGATAAGAGTTAGGGCACCAGGGAAATCTATAAATACACCCTCAGATGACGGATTTGAGGTATGCCAAAATACTCCAGAGTTTTCATTCGCTGATAGAGAATATCAGCTTACAGTTAACCTTTTCCCTGTGAGATTGTGCCTGACTTAATCATCGGAGTGTTCTCCTGCCACAGCGGCAGAGGACTCTTTGACAGATTATTCTTTTGCAGATCACAGGTACACATACTGAGAGAAGCACCATTTCGGCTGGATAGTGAGTCTCTAGCTTTCCGTCCCGATTTTCTAAATCAACCCACTTACATAAACCAATAAATTAAGATATATGTAACTTTTTTAATCAAAATTAGGAAAACTCGCCTTGTCCCGTTCTAGTCTCAACACGTGTGGATGATAGAGTTTTCTGAAATAAGACATCCCCGAGCTTCTTGCAACTTTCTTTCCCTTGCATCTATCTACGATACTAAATACTTAATCTGCTCATCCGAATATTGCTGAGCATCAACTATCTTTTCCTTCTCTATTCTTGATTTTTGTTTCACCAATACTTTTTCCTATCTATCTTTTGTGTTCTCTAATAGGGTGTTACAGTCCCTTCTTCAATTTCACCATTAATGAAACCCTAACCCATTTTGATCTTTATAGAAACCTAACCCACCGATTCAATATGTGTAGAAGAATGTATCGGTTCATATTGGGATTAAACCAAACGGTGTCTAAGAAAAAGTAACAGAGGGAGAAACAATGTATTATTTTGCAGAGTAGGAGAAGTTTGTACATTTTTCAAAACTTAAAGAGAGGTCCCTATAATTGTTAGTAATCTCATGTGAGGTCAGGTCAGTGCAATTTGATTTCTATGTGAGGAGAGATTAGGATTATTAATTCCGAAAACACCAGGGAGGTCCCAAACTTAGCCCGTTTGACATATATTGAAACTGTAAATTCTGTATTTTAAGGTAATTAATTTCTTTCTCTTTTTGGTTGGTATCTGAAGAACCAATCAACACTTCAACCTGGTGAGTGGCGTGAATTGTTGTAGAGAAACAAAATGAACATGGCACCTTATCAAACAATCAAGCAAAATGAATTGATGCCATAATTAATTAATTAGCAAAAGACTTGGGGATAATGGGCTTTAGTCCAGATGTATCAACCAACCGATAATTAATTTGCAAAATTTGGGTTTGAAGGTTGAGTTTTTAAAACCTAATTCGACTTTAAATCTATTTCGTTACTACTTATAATAGACTTAGACCGCCCATAATTTGAGCGTAATTTTTAATTTCGTCTTAAGCCTCGAATAAACTTGGACCACCCATCAATGCAAAGTCACAATTAACTCATAACACGGGTTTTTTTAATTAATATATAGGAGGGAAAATTCTGATGGTCCAAATCCTAACAACACTAGAGCCATAGTTAAAAAACAAAACTGAAAGAAAGCAAAATAGGGATGAAATCACCCAATTGAACAGACATATATATATAAATATATACCCTAAAACTTAAAACTTAGCTACCACATAAAGCAATAGAGAGATCCAAGTTAATTGCACGCTTCTCCGAAGAGGAACCAACACAGCAATCATTGAAATTAGATCTGGAGTAAGAAGATGAGATTGTGTCACCGATCTCGCTCGTCAAATTAGAACCATTACTTCTCTGTCCAGAGGGATGGTGCAACGAGAGTGACAGTGACAATCCCCCGCCACCACCGGCCTCTTCTTCGTTATTCGCTTCATCATTTCCACTTCTACTGAATTTCAAGCTCTTTGACAATGGATTTTGTTTATCTTCCTGCATCACCATCTGTTGAAAAAGAACACATTCATCAACCCAAAAATCCAATCCACTTTCATTCCTATTTCTTTATTTCCTCCTAGATGAATTTCGTCAACCCGTCTAAGTGACGTTCACGGTACCAAGTTCAGAACACACAATAACAGAACTGGTTTGGTTCATCCTATTAACTCTGCATCGCAGTTTAGAAATCAAACGAATTCGCGAGCACTTGGGCGTGGATTTTTTACACGTTGTACCCCCTGTTGAACTAAGAAGACAACTTTTCTAGCTGTTGTAGTCTTTAGATGAACCTCATTATCCAGAAAGTTTTCAACAATGAATGCGAAGTGTAATACAGAAGTCGAGTTGGTAAAAGAGATCCAGAACACTGAGCCATAAATGAAAATTCAAAAAAAAAAAAAAAAAAAAGGAAGAAGATAAAGAAAAACACGCAATATTATTTTAGTATCTGCTTTGAATATTTCTTTCTCAATTTAGAATATTCTACTAAAACAGAATGAAATTAAACTTGGCTAAATTTGGTGAGATGTTCTTGAAATGGTTTTCACCAAGTGATAAATTCGAATAGGACAAGGCTATTGCATGATTGCCTGCTACGTACCGTACTGCTCTCAAATGCATTAAATGTGATTTTGAACTTCCCCATTGGGATTCCAAGTGAAGGTCCCCCTCTCACTGTTTCTTAAAATCAGGAGTGGACCACAGCTCGGCATAGGTCATACAGTCAAACAGTAATCGCCAGTTTGCACATGAGCTAATTCAATGACATGGTCATCAGTCAAAAGCATTTTAAGCAAGTAGGAAGTAGGGTTTTACAGTCTGTTAACTGGGATATCATACGCACATCCCAATGGGTCTTAGAGTCATGAAGTTAATGAACGAGTCGACTTCGATGTTGGTAAATAGAAGCTTAAGATGTAGAGAAATAGTGAGGGACTACTGGTCGGACGATTGGTTGGAAACACGGGTTAGTAAGATTCACCAAATCTGTTTACAACTTCATGTTATTGTAGCAATATAGCACTCGATATTTACACCCCCCCCCCCCCCCCCCCCCCCCCAAGGTCTTGTTTGAATGCCACATTAACGTAAAATACAAATAGAATGTGTCTTGTGTGAGAAAAGCAAACTATGCATGTATGAGTTTCCAACCCAACCAACACAAAAAACCTAACTCCATTGAATGAGGAAATATTAAAGCAAAAAAGGTGTGCTAAAGTCCTCCATATGATGCCAACAAGGTGTGCTGTATGTTCTTAAATTCCTTCCATAGCAAGGTCTTCTCAACTAAGTTTTTTTCTACATAATCTCAAGGGATTGGCCTGATAATTTAAAATCTCTCAGGTGCTATTATCTCTTATAATGTCAATTTCCGAATGGGGACGATGGAATTGGTATTCCGATGACTAGTCGGAATTAGGTTAGTGGTAATTCCAAAGTCGGTTGGTTATCTCGCTATAAAAAAAGAAACGAAGTTTGTCTACATACCCTTTTTGTTGTGAATTTTATATGTTGTTTATGTTTTGGTTATGTACCTGAAGATTTAATTAAAATAGTAAGTGACAAATATGTTTGGTACAATTTCTTATAAAATAGGCTGAGAATTCAAACTCTTTACTAATATAAGTCATGTAATAACTTGTTATCAAATACATGTCTAAATTAGTTTTGGCTATTTCATAGAAACACTAGAAATTAAGTGGAATCAAAATTAAAAAATTGAAGCTTAAAATAAGTTAAAGAAGGTACGTAGCTCAAAAATTGTTGACAAATGGGGCCTCCATCATTTTTTGATAACCGAACTATCTGATTGGCTTGGAACCAAACTGGGATAAAGTTTGGGAAAATCTCCACCTAAATTATACAAAGCTATGCATAATTTTATTTTTTAGTCCCAATTTCAAGTAAAACTTAAGTTTTCATTCTATCCATTTACACCCATTATGTTTCAATCCTTGCACAATTAATACCATCAGTTGCTATTTCAGGCTAACCCAATATCTTACCATAATTGTCCTTCAACAGATTTTCTATTTCACCGGTAGGAGTCATGATTCTAGTCGAAGACAACAGACAAAAGTAGAAAATGTCGGGCAAATATTAAATTTATTCATGTAAATTTGAATCATGTCATCCAAAAATCATGGTAAAAAAAGGTAGAGCAGGTCAGGATACTGGCTTTAAAAAATACATGGTAAACTAAATACATGATAAATTTACTATGCATATCCAAAATGCAGTTTATGAAATTAAAAATGCACGTAAGACCCAATGCTATAAATATGCATGGTAAAATTTGAATCAATGCCTAGATATATAAACATGATTAAAAAGGTGGAACACATCAAAAAATTGAGCTTAGGAACGTATGATAAATTTGAAATTACGTGATAAATCTTACGTATCGAAAGTGCAATTTACCAAATTGATTATGCACGTCGAACCCAAGTCCTAAAAATACGCACGTTAAAATATTGGGTTTAACCAAACGCTTTCTTACTGTTTTCAACTATACGATATGTTTTGTCCAAATTTTTACATCCTTCCCTAACTTGAAATATTTTACCACATTCAAAATCTCTATATTCATGACGATTTTTACAACATTAACATTAAATCTCATAAATCTTGGACACGGACCGGTGAAACGTGTGTCTATATATTATACACATTACATATATAACACCAAAAATAAAAGGCAAATAAGGCAAACTAACACACAAAAGTAAGGACAAATATGACAAATAAGGTAAAGTTAGGATTAAATCATAACCAACGAATTTAGGTGGGCTAATGCGGTCTATGGAATTAGGACCTAAATTTGAATAACCCTACAAAACTATCGGTATATTATTCTGTTTTCGGATGAATAATCCCCATCTAGGGTTTTAGTCAATTCCTTTTTCAAAGAAGTCAAACAGGCATAATGTTGCAGAATAAATTACAGAATACGAAAAATGGCCTAGTTAACAAATGTCCCTACAAACCCACCAATTTTGACCCCGTTATACACACAAAAAAAAAAAAAAAAATTGCTTATCAAAATTAGGGTCCTAATCAATGCCCATTAAGCGGTGGATAACATACACATAATGACAAATAAATACGAATATCAATGTATATTTACGCAGATATTGATACATTTTTTATATATTGTTCACCGCCTAGTGGGCAGAATTAGCATTTTCCTCAAAATTATTACTAATTTGTACAAAATTGAGACTCACATTATTCAAGAGGACAATATACGACGAACAAAGATAGGTGGAAACATAATTTATACTAATATGGAGATGGCAATGGGGTATATATCCACTGGTCAACGAGAGCATCTTCTAGCAAATATACCCAAAACAAGACAAAACCATGCTCTACACGCATAAGTTTGAAACTTGAAAACCGCTACGATGCACTCAAGCACCATAGCAAAAGCTGCTAAAAAGAAATATTAGGAGTGGAGAGAGAGAGAGAGAGAGAGAGAGAGAGAGAGAAGGTATTGTACCTTGAGAAAATCGGATTCTCCCAATGCATTTGCATGGCCAAAGGGATCAGTGAGGTTGTAAAAAAGATCATGTGGAATATTTTGGGTTTGCCAACTGTAAGTACCCTCCTGATCTCTCTTCCCCTCCTCCGAGACCTCCTCCTTCATTCCACTTTTCTCAGCCATAGCCTGCCTATAATCATCAAAACAGTACGGATTTGTCACTTTTCCACTTGACCCTTTGTCGCAATGCAGGCTCTCTGAGTCTAACCCCATCTTCTCGGTTCGAGTTCTGAGGAAAAATAATAAAAAAAGAAAATCATTGCCTTTGAAAATGTAAATCCTTTTTGTATCTTGTGAAAACCTGTCTTGAGATTTGGATCTGCATAAACAAAATTACTCCAATTTCTTAGATCTTGTTTGGTTGTGGAATTTTTACACGACCTTGTCCAATACGGGAGTTCCCTAACGATTTTTTATTCATTAAAAATTACAAAATTATCTTTTCTGTGTGAAAAATATAAAACACAGATTTGTACTCCATGGAGAAAGATTAACAACCGAGTACATTTGGCTTCATTTACGCAAATGTATTATTTTTGTAATCTTTATGTATGGATATTTCCATAATTAAACATATTCATCTTTAGTTAAATTTTCCATACATATTTTCTCAAAAATAGTTTCTACAAAATAATTATGGAAAAATGGACTTCAATAAGGGTTAATTCCAAACATAAGTGTAACGATTAAATGGCTAAGGCTAAAAGAACAACATCAATGCAAATTCGTTTTGTATCTCAGCAAAAAGGGCTTTCTTGATATTTGGGTCTGAGAAGAGAAACAAAGGCTAACCTTTTAGTAGGAAGAGGACAGCTGATGAAGTGAGAATCTGATTCTTCTGTGGGATTTAAAGAGTGATGATGGAAACCCAAATCATTTCCTTGATCCAAACACCCCTCATCATCATCATGATCTTCAAAAGATAGTTTTCTTTCTAGGTTGGAAATCCTACCTGTTGTTTTAGATAAAACCAAGACACATAAGAAATCATGCCTTTTTAGGGATATGTTAGGGGAAAATGATACAGATAAGATATGGGGATAGTATTTAACATTATTAAAATTTAAAAAAAAAAGGTTTTAAAAATATTAGGGTTGGAGGGTTCTTTAAAAAAAAATGCTAATATTAGTAGATTTAAAAGGATAGTGGGCTTTGTTCTGTGCTCATCTATTTGGGCTAGGAAACAACTTTATTGGGAATGAGACAATAAATGAAGTGAGGAGCCAGGCTCATTTCCAAAACAACGGGCAAATAAGTGATTGCGAGAAACTTTTGATTTCGGTCAAGAACCAACACTAGAGAGGAAACAAATATTCAAAAGAGACTTTAGGTACTTTAAATACTCCTCCTACTGCAAACTACCAAAGAGGAACTTTGATACAAACGACCAACAACAAAAAAAAAAAAAAAAAAACACGAAATGTAATATGTGTGTGTGTTTGTGCGTGTGTGCTTTGGATACCTTGTCTGTTCAAATCACTCTTCATGCTTCTGTACATCTGGTTAGAGCCAACAAAGGGAAAAAAACATTCGCCTCGTTAGAAAATTGAAACCCAGTCCATAATCAAAGCAAGGAACTCAAAAGTTACGAGGAATTAGATCGAAGAAGAAAGTGAACCTGGAGATGGCTTTTTACATGTGAAATGGTGAGTCCTCTCACATCCATCATCTGAAGAACCAGCTTTGGCGTTGCTTCTGCAAACCATGAATGAGAGAGAGAGAGAGGAATAATAAATACACACCATGATGAATATTAAGCAGAAATGGAGGAAATCAAGAGAGAGAAACAAACATACTGTCAGGGCCACCGAGCCTTTCAATGGCATGAACGAAACAGTGATGAAGATCAGGAGTCCACCTCAAACGGGGCACCTTCGATCTTATATACTGCCTTACACTTCCATTCCTTCCACAACTACCCATCTCTCTCTCTCTCTCTCTCTCTCTCTCTCTCTCTCTCTCTCTCTCTCTCTCAAATAAGATCTCCCAAAATAGCCAAACGGGTCCTCTCCGAAACCTCTTTCTTTTCCCTTCTTGTTCAACCCAAACCCACTTGGGAAAATACCTTTCTATATCAGCCTCAACAGCAGCCTCTCGGTTGGTTAGAATTGTCTACAGAGAGGGGATGTGAGAGAGGGGGGAAAAGATCACTTGAAAAGGAAGAGACGAAGGGGAAGCTGAAGAAGGGCGTCTGTAAATTCCTTTGGGCTCTCTGATCGTCTGCTACTGGTCTACCCCCTGCAAAGAAAAATTCTCATCACGAGCTTCTGATCTCTCTCTTTGTCTCTCTCCCTACGAAATCATTACAAATACAACTGCTGCTGCTTCTGCTGCGCTGCTGCTTTGACCCTTCTCTCTCTATCGTGTGTTTCTCTCTCTAGAATCTTTAATACGCCAACGTCGTCATCATGATCACAAAAGCCCCATTTATTAATATACTAGGACCCTTGCCTCAAAATTATGCTATATTAGTGTTATTGTTTTTTAATTATTTTTCTAACTTTTACCAAATTTCTCATTAAATTTTTTATTTATCTAACAAAAAATAAAAATAATATGATCAAAATTTTTAAAAAATTATTAAATATGAAAAAAAGAAAAATAATTTTTATGTATTTAGTGTCATTCTATCTAACTTTTTAAATTTCGTTCCACATATTGTATAATTATTTATTCTTTTTATTGAAACCAATAAGAAAATGTAAAAATTTAATGCAAAATATTAAATGAAAGTAATTATTTTTTGTAAAAAGAAAATTTAGTTCTTCGATCTAGTTCTATACATGTGTATATTTTCTTGAAAGGAAATAATGAAAACAAAAAGTCTAGGAATACATGCACTTTGAATATACTGTGTCCAAATTCGTTGGATGTACGTGGAATTTTCAAATTATAAAGAATTTTACATACATCTAATAATTCTAGATACATCTGTGTCCAAATACATCCGAAGTGTTTATATTTCTAGCATCAGTATAATGAAAAGTAGGACAGTCAAGTGACGACCCTCCCCTAATTGTAGCTGCCGTGCATATGAGAGCGCCCATGAGGAATTGACAAATGTGCCCCTATTATTTTATACAATTATTTCTTAAGTTGTACTTTTTCTGTCTTGGGTTATTGTGTGTTTTTTAAAATATTACTGTTTATCGTAAGAAATTAAAAAACACTTTCATGTATTTTATCAAATAAAGAAAGTAAGTGAAATCTTTAAATTTGTATAAAGAAAAGTTTTGGATGAAAGCATTCCGATTTTATACTAAATAATTAATGTCATGCCTTTTGAAAATGGATAATGAGAAGAAAGGAGAATAATATAGTTTAATTAATTTTTCTATAGAAAAAATAAAAATAAAAAACAATGAGAAAGGAGTATATGAAAGGTATCTTTGTTCTATTGTTTTGTTTCTCCACAAGAGTATATGTATTATTATATCTTGTGGAAAAGAATCCCAATTTATAACTAAAAATGAAAGAAATAAAAAGTCATAAAAAATAAAAATAAATTGAGACATTCTAAACTCAAAACATACATTGTTCATCTCTTATATGCAAAATATGCAATTCAATAAAAAAATAAAACTTAAGCAATTTCATTATGGTCAGAGATAGGCATAGAAAAAATAATAAGAATGTAAGTTCATCGTTATTAATAAAATCATATACGAATTTTAATTTTAGTAATTTGCAAAAATAAATATAGTTTGAATAAATATTGAGAATGCTCTCAAATGACCTTCAAAAATTAAATTAGGGTTGTGTTAATCATGTTAAATGCCTCTAATTTTCAAGATTTCTAGTGACTAACCTATCGAGAATTTTTTAGCCAAAGACATCCAACAACAAGAAGTCGAGCTTTATGAACGGATTAAAAAGCGTTTAATATCTGGTGAATAATATCCACATAATTTTAAGTACGAATATTAATAGACATTGTTATGAGTGCATTAGGTTGAGTATTTCTAAAGAATTATAAATATTTATAAATATCAATATGAAGAATTAATGTATTTTATTAGATATTATCTTCTGCCCAATGTGGGGTGATTAGATTTTTCATTAGATGAATATCCACATTCCCTCGGCTCTCTCTCTCTGTGTTTCTCTCTCCTAGTAGCTTTATCTATAGGTAGAAGAGGTCAAAACCATAAAGCCAACTCTTGAACTGTTAGGCGGGTTCATGTCAAAAAGATAGCAAAAGAAAAAGTCAACCCAACAGACAGGAAAGAAGATGTAAAGCCAAACAAGAAACGTTTTCAATACCCAGAAAAATTACTCAATCTCTTGTTGAATCTAGACCGTAGGACGGTTGACCAAAGGGAAATTTTACACGGAATCGAGGGTTGAGATTAGGAAGACGTAGAGGGTGAAAGAATCAATCAAAAGGTTCGAAGCAGCGAAAATGTAGAATTAATGGAATTTCAATCAAATCCACCAATCAAATCAAATCAATCACGTTTTTCTTTTTGTTTTTGTGCTGTGGGAATATTAAAAGAGAGCTAGCTCCTGTCAGGCTTTGGAGGCCACTCTACGCAGAAGAAGTAGAGACGGTGCCGACTATTGAAAAACTCGTAGAAAAGATTTGCGTGTGCGTGTTTGTGTGAGAGAGAATCAGAGGGGGGGGGGGGGGGGGGGAGAGAGAGTCAAAAATGGGGTTGAGGAATTCCTAGCAAGTTACGTGAGAAATTTTACGGAAATTTCTATGTTAGAGCATCGAATGTCCAAGAACTTTTACGTAAAATGTCTGGCTAATTATTTATTTTTTATTTTAATTAGTCATTTGTTAATTACAATTCTAATAATTCTATTTAATATACCTATTATTATATTTAAATATTATTTTGTTCTAAAAAATAAGAGAGAGAGTTGAAGAAGTGAGATTAAAAAATATAAAAGTACTTTTGGTGAGTAAATGGTGACTAGGTAAATTAAGCTAGATACTGTTCATAAAACTATTATAGTTAGTCTTAATTGAGCCTTTTGGAATGATTTTTTTTGTTAGTTGGCTATCTAAAATAGCTAAATGTGACATTTAGCTATGTTCTTGGACATGCTCTTATCTTGAGTAAAATCTGAAGAAAATAATTATTCTTGTTAAATTAACATACTATTAATTTAATTTTTTTAAACATGTTTTATCTCTATTTAATTTTTTTTGTATTTGTTGTTTTGGTCTAAATATTTATAGATATTGATCCGTCTTTATGAAAGCAATCGACAAAGTATAAAATTATGTTTAAAAACTAAAAATAATTACTAAAAATGATGAATAAACACAAAATAAAAATAAATTGTTTTTGTTTCTTCTTCTAAATTTTTTTAAATTTATATTTTTTTAAATATTTCGTCAAGACGAACCAATAATATACAAAAAGTCAACGAAATACAAAGAATTAGAAAAATACTTCGCATAAAGACAAAACAATGATCAAAATAATCTAGTCAAACCAAACTATGGCTCTATTTGGCTTAACTTATTTATATTAATTATTTTTTTCTTTATTTTTAAAAAAATTATTATTAATTCGTTCTGACGCAATGAATTTAAAAGTATAAAATTATATTCAAAAGTTAAAAACAATTCATTGAATACAAAAATAAGTCAATATATACATTATTTTGGGCTTACTTTTTGAAATTATTTTAGTTTTTTGACATAATTTTATGCATTTCTAAAATCTCTTGTTGAAACGAATCAACAACCATAAAAAATGAATACAAAATTAAAAAATTATAAAAAAAATTCAAATAAGAACAAAAACACAATCAGACAAAAATCCAATGGGCGGCTAATTAATCATCCTCGTATAATCTATTAAAAATATGTGAATTAAGCTTTTTCAAAGGCAATAATTAACCAATGGTATTCTTGTGCCAAAGTCTTTGTTGCTAATCCATTTCTTTCATAAATGAGGCCATTTTGTTGTGTTCATATACATTGAACTTGGGTTGAATTTGTCTAAGTTTTATTTTGAATTATCTGTTTGTTTTTATTTTTAAAAAATAGTTTTGTTAGTTTTGTGTTATATTTTGTGAGTTATATTTTAAAAACTTATTTGGTATTAATATTTCTGTCATCTTTATTAATTTTTCTTAATCTTGTATTTAATTTTTTAAACTAATTATTTATCTTGACAAAATAAATATAAAAGCAAAAAAAATAAGCAAAAGTCCAAAAAATATATAAAAGATGAAAAATGTTCAGTAAAACTATTTGTTGTTTTTTTTTTTTTAACTATTTTTAGTCTTTAATCGTCTTATCTTATTTTATTTTTATTTTTGAATCATATTTTTATACTTTTTTATTTTTGTCATCGATAAAATTAAAAATATATAAAATTATATCTAATATTATAAATTATAAAATATAAAATATTCCCGATTATTGTTAGGAAAAATAATATAATTTACAAAACTAAACACGAATGCTTTCGAACTTCACGTATGATCATCGTTTAAAACGAAAAATAACAATGATTGCTTGTGTGGCTGTTCTATGCCACATAGACACAGTATTTTTCTATTTTTTCCAACCACTCTACTACTCTTTATTAAAATATTTTCTAACTTTAAATTGCGACTATGGTTGACATATTTTTTTATTTATTCTACTTTTTACATTTATTTATCTTGCGCTAATTCTTTATGTGTTATTAGTTCGTCTCGATGAAAAATTTTAAAAATTCTAAAGGAATAAATTAAATTTTAAAAATATTTATTTTGAATTATTTTATTAAATATAAACAAAAGTATGCAATGAGGATTCATTGATGAAAAGGTACATAAAAAAATCCACATGTATTTATACACACATTCACGTTGAATAATAAATGAGTAAAATATTTGTTTTGTCCATAAACTAAGCCCAAGAGTTTGAAGTGTTCTTAAATTATCAATTTCATTTACTTAGTCTTCAAACTATGAATTCAAACTTTATCTGGTCTAATTACTAGCATCCATCTATAAACCCTTCAGAAATGAGCTTAATTGCAATTTCAGTCTCAAAATATTTTACTTGTCTCTTTGTCAAAATAAATAATTATCGTTTTATTGTTATAGCTTTTTAGGGATATGAGAAAGTGAAGAACTGGATTGGCAACAATTTCAATCATCCCATCTCTCTTCTCCGATTTCAATAGTTGACGACAAAGGATGCTCAAATTGAATTTTAAGCAGTCCGGTCAGGTAAAAAATGCATAATTTAACGATGACTTAAGTATTGAGATCTGATAAACTTACTCCGAAATATTTTACTCTTTCTTTTTCTTGAAAAAAAACGTAAAACACATAAATGGCTTGCTTTGTCGGGTTCTCAGAGTTTGATAGCTTTGCATAATCATCTCATTGTCAGTATGCACCAAATTTCGTACACGGATCTCCTAGATCCATTTGGCCTGTGGTAATTATTGGATTATTCATTGTTTAGTTTTTTGTCCTTATTTGAAATTTTTTTTTAATTTTTTGTTTTTCATCAATTTTTTTATGGTTGTTGATTCGTCTCGACAAGAGATTTCAAAAAAGTATAAAATTATGTTAAAAACTAAAAAAATTTCAGAAAAGACAAAAAATAAGCCAAAAACAGCATCTATGTTGACTTATTTTTGTCTTTAGTGACTTTTTTTAAACTTTTAGACATAATTTTATACTTTTTAGATTTCTTTCATCGATACGAACCAATAAAGCTACGAAAAATAATATAAAAATAACAAATACAAAAAAATTTGAATAAAAAGAAAAAATAAGCCAGAAAAATAAGTCTGGCCAAATGGAACTAAATATTTGATTGTGCGATTAATTTCTTTTAGGTTTTATTGCGAAGCTCTAGCTCTTTCTACTACTGTGTTCCCCATTAGAGCAAACCTAATTTAGACAAGCTTCCTACTTATACACCCAAAAACACATTATTTGGAATGATTTTTGACAATCTAGGCTGCTATGAATGAGGTAGATCAATTTCTTAAACTTAGATTTTTTTCACATTTCTCTTAAAGACAATTTCTGGTTCTAAATGAATTAGCTCAGTTAAGTATAGCATCACCTGTATTTTTTTGTTCTTGAGAATCAAAATTACACTTAAGTCTCCCTTTAACAGACTAAAATTGCAATTAAGATTCTTTCCTAACTGTTCCTAACGAATTTTAGATGGATATTGTAAGGGGGTTGATTCGATGATCAGGACGGAAAGCTAAGAATCCACTTTCCAGCTGAAACAATGCTTCTTTCAATATGTGGACCTCTGATCTGCAAAAGAATAATCCGTCAAAGAGCCATCTGCCGCTGTGGCAGGAGGACACTCCGATGATTAAGTCAGGAACAATCTCACAGGGAAATTACAATGCAGGCTAATATTCTCTATTAGCAGGCAAAACTCTCAGTATTTAGGCGTACCTTTTTTGTTCATCTAGAGCTCTATTTATAGACTTCACCGTCTGCCCTAATTCCCTTAGGGCTTTTTTGGGCCTCAATCCTCTTGGGGCCCTCTGGTGCCCTAATTCTCTTAGAACCTTCTTTTTTACCGAAGTGTCTTCTGATTGGCTATGGATTTCACGTCCATGCCTCTCCTGACAGAATCTCGTCTTATCCCGTCTTATCCGGGATTCCATGTCTTTGTCAGGAAAAGCGGTTACCTGTCGCTTCTCTCGGGCTGCCCGTAATCCTGACCGACTTTCTCAGTTCGGCAGGTCATCGATCCGTCTTTCTCAGGTCGGCATCTCTCAATACTTGGTTCTGTTATCCTGATTCGGGTATGGTCGGCACTCCTCATGTCGGCCATTATCTCACGTGATCGGCACGTGCTCCTGGATGTGTTATTTGGTCTCGGCCGAACTCCGAATTTACTCGGGGGGTCTAAATGTATTTTCTCAATTACATTTTACCCTCGTCAATTGCCCCCTAGCTTCGGCTGCTTTGAACCGTCTCGGCGAAGTAGTCGAGGCTATACAGTGTACCCGTGGTGCCCTTTCTTATTCCTGATCGGGCGGTTTCTGAACCGCCATTCTTGAATTTGCAACGTCGCATTGAAGTCTAGCAGGACGTGCAGCAGGCTTTAATGGCTTTGGGGCCACGCGCCTCCTGCGCGTGCCCCATAGGTGGAGCGTCCTTATTGGGGAGGCGTAGGGTTTGATCCGTTTGGCTTCCCTCCCTATAAATACTCGCTCATTCTTCACTTTTGATTTTTCTTCTGCAACCTTCCATTGTCGTCATACCAGAGAAAGAAATCAACTGCCTTTGTAAGTTTTTTCAACCAGAGCCTTAGGTTTTCCCTCTTCTTCTTGATCTTTTGTCCCCTACTCTCTTCTGTAATGGGGATCTTTAGGCAGTTGGTAGACACGCCGGAAAAGATGACGGAATTTCGGCGACGGTACAACATCCCCTCTGATGTTGCCGTCGAAATCAACGATCCCCACACTCCTCGTGATGGGAATGACCCCGACACCCTTCACGTTCCTCTGATGGCGGTTGTCGAGGGTGGAGTTCGGTTCCCACTCAATCGCCTTCTCCGTGAAGTGCTTTGCTGGTACCGGCTTCACCCAATGCAAATCTCCATCAACACGTATAGGATTATTCATTTCATAGTAGAACTGAATAGGCTGAACCAAACCGACATAGGACTTCGGGAAATCCGATTTTGTTATGACATGGTTAGGAAAGGCTCTGATGCCTATTACCTGAAGAACAGACCCAACATTGAGCGGACCGTCACCTACCTGACGGACTCCAACCGCGGTAATGATGATGACTTTCTCATCGTCGCCGGTAACTGGGAGATCGGCCGAGATGAGCCTGAACGCCCCAAGTTCCACATCCCGATCCGGTTTGGAGTCATCCGTTAGTACCCCGACCTTGTCTTTCATTTCTCTGTCTTTTTCTTTTTAATGCCGAACATATCTTGATGCTGACTGCCTTTTTCCGTTCTTTTTTGCAGCTTCTAACGCCAACAAGGACCGAAACAAACGGTCGATAAATCTCGACAACGTTAAAAAGGTCGCCCGATACACCGGGTCCTTTGGCCGAAGCTGGGCCCGATCCCCCGAAGTGCTCCTGAGATACGTCGGAAGCTATAGGGGGTATATCAAAAAATCCATTCCCGACGCCGACGTCGTTGGTGCCGACCTCCCAGGGTACCTCCCTGCTCAGCAACCGGATCTGGTGACGGTAGCTGCCATCGGAAATTCCCCGATCTCACCTAACTCGTCCGGCTCCGAGCACAGTTCTGCCCGGTCGCCTTGCAACTGGAACTCAGAGGACGATTTGGAAATCGATCAGAGTCTGGACCCAATGGCCTGAAACCCCAGCGTCCTGAATCTCCGCGAGCTGATGCGGCTAAAGAAACAGAAACAGTCTGACGCCGGCCCGAGCTTGCCGAGGAGGGAGCCGACCTCTGCATCTGAAGAGGCTTCGGTTGAGGATGATGCTCCCCTCATCCCGAGGCGGAGGCCAAGGGACCCCACTCAGGAGGACCCCGCTGCGACGGCCTCGCCGAAGAAGAGCAGGACAGCCGATCAGGCCAAGACTGTTGAGAGGGTTGCCCCATGGTGCCCCTCATTGCTGGTGAATGGGATTGATCCCATCACCGTCGCCGACTCTGCGGCCGACCTTGACGTCACGCAAACCCTGACGGGTGCGCTGATGCTTCCGAAGGACGTCGAGCCCTACCAAGGCACCGACCTTCCGACCTTGCTGCGATCCGTGATGGCTCACGAAGTCTTCGTAAGTATTCTGTCTCGGTCATTTTCTGTTATTTTACTTGCAACTTTGTTTCTGATTTCATATTTCCCGATTTTGTTGTAGGCTGCGCAGAAATCCCTAATGTGCCTGAGCCGTTGCCAAGACTTGGAGACTCGATACAGCACTATCGAGTTGGAGCTAAAGGCGTCCAACGCCAGGTTCCTGAAAATCCAAGAGGACATGGCCTCGTACAAGAAGAAGGCTCGGGACGCCGAGCAGATGGCTAAGACTGCTCAGTCCCAGCTCCGGACTGAAAAAGCGAAGTCATCCAGGCTAGAGGATCAGCTGGCCGATCTCAACTCTCAGCGTGAGGCTGAGCTGAAGCGCGTCCAGGAGAATTCCTACGCCAAGGGCATGTTGGACGCTGCTACCGACTTCTTGGAGAACCAGATGCCCGGGATCCAGACCAAGCTCGTCGGTGTGTGTTGGAAGGCCGCTCTGGAGGCTGCCCAAGTGCCAAAAGACTCTTCCCTCTTCTCCAGGGTTCCAACTGTTGCCGAACTAGAGAATAGGGAACCCGAAGCCGGAGAAGAAGGCCTGGCTGCTGCTGCTGCTAAGGAAGGAGAGGCGGGCCAGACTGCCGATGCTGGGGTCCTCGAAGCCAAGCCTCAGTCAGCTGATGAGGATGTAGTTATAGTTTAGGCTGCCGATGTTGCGCCTTAGGATTTTGTTCTTTCATTTATTTCTGTAACTCATATGTAACCCAATCTTCAAGAATCAATGAAACACATTTGAGTTTGCTTTGCAACCTTCTTGTAGCAAAATACTGAATCTGACAAGGAATTGTTTCCTTTTGAATAATGTGTTGCAACTAATGGATTGTCTTCAAACCTTCTGTATATCAGACTTTTCTCAAGTACTGATTTAAACTCAAACTTTTCTCAAGTAATGAATCATCTTAGACTTTTCTCAAGTATTGAGCCGAACAAACTTTTCTCAAGTCTGTTCGGCTGTTTAACCTGTACTTAGGCTTAAACACATATTCTTCTCAAATATGTTCGGGTGTTCTAACCTTTCTCAAGTGTTGAACATTCTCAGACTTTTCTCAAATCTGTTAGGTTGTTTTAACCTCTGCTTAGGCTTAAACACATATTTTTCTCAAATATGTTCGGGTGTTCTGACTTTTCTCAAGTGTTGAACATTCTCAGACTTTTCTCAAATCTGTTAGGCTGTTTTAACCTCTGCTTAGGCTTAAACACATATTTTTCTCAAATATGTTCGGGTGTTCTGACTTTTCTCAAGTGTTGAACATTCTCAGACTTTTCTCAAATCTGTTAGGCTGTTTAACCTCTGCTTAGGTCTAAACACATACTTTTCTCAAGCATGTTCTGGAATTCAAACTTTTCTCAAGTAATGAATCATCTTAGACTTTTCTCAAGTATTGAGCCGAACAAGTGTTGAGCCGAACAAACTTTTCTCAAGTGTGGAGCCGAGCAAGTGTTGAGCCGAACAAACTTTTCTCAAGTCCGTTCTGGATTTCCTCTTGCCCCCTAGCTTCGGCTGCTTTGAACCGACCTGGCGGAGTAGCCGAGGCTATAAAGCGTATTCATGATGAACTTTGTATCGATCCAGAGGACTCTCATCCGTATCTGGTCCATTTGAGGCGTGCTCTGTCCTTCCATAAATGCGAAGTGACCGTTTGTTTGCCCTTCTGGTGAGAGACGCGCCTTTTTTGCGCGTGTTTTGTCGTGTCGTTTCAATATCTCAGACGCGCTTCATTGATTGGTCCAGGAGTAATGGATCCGACGGTTGGGGTTTTATAACGTGCAACGTATCAGATTCACCCGTCCAAAACCCTATAAAACCAACCTTCGTCTCTTTCATTTTTCTTTTCTTGCTACTGTTCTTCTTCCATCTTCTGTAAGTCGTCCATTGTAGAACTCATCTTTTTCTCTTTCTTGTTCGTTTTTCTTCCCTGCTTATTCTCTGAGTATGGGAATCTTCCGTAAGCATTTCGCCTCTCCGGCGAGCATTGCAGAGTTTCGTAGACATTATAGCATTCCAGACGACGTAGTGATAGAAATAAATAGGCCTGAGACTCATCCTGAGATTCGGGATGAGGACTCCATCCACATCCCACTGATGGTCGTCACCGAAGGTGGGGTTAGATTCCCCCTTCACCCTTTACTCCGTAGGTTTCTGGCCTGGTACCGGCTGAACCCCATGCAAATATCCATAAATACATATCGCATAGTAATGGGCATAGTTTGTTTGAACGAACTGTGCAACACAAACTTAGGTTTATGGGACATAAACTTTAATTACGATATGGCCTACAACAAAGAGGAGAAATGGTATCTTAAATCCCGTAGAGGCCGAGAGAAGATAGTGACGCATCTCGTCGACTCAAATAGGGGGAACGATGACGATTTCCTGATCGTCTCGGGGAATTGGGAGTTTTCTCCTGATGAACCCGAGCACACGAGGATCCCTGTTCCCCGCAGTTTCGGGCAACCCCGTTAGTTCCCTCTTCCCTTTGATCATAATTTCTGTGATTTGCCGATATTAAACATCTGACTGTTTCTTTCTTGTGTTTGTGCAGCTGCTAACGTGAACCGAGGTCGGCAACCGCACGCCACCAACCCTGAGGACCTGAAGAAGGTGCTGCGATACAAGGGTGTTGAAGGACATGCAGAACTGAGATCTGCTGAAGTGCTACTGCGGTATAACCCAACCTACAAGGGTTATATCAAAGATAAGAAATACGTAGCCGAGGCGGGTAGCGGAGACATCTTTGGTAGCCATTCCCGAAGCCATTCCTTTGCCGTATCTCAGGGAACCAAGCCGAGTCACCGTTGCTGCCGTGGCCGAACCCTCCAGCTCCTCATCTTCATCTTCTACCGATCGGACGGAATCCCCACCTCGGATTACTTGGAATACTGAGGACGAGGAAGAGATAGACGCCGAGATCATGTCTTCAAACCCGAACGTGCCGAACCTGAAGGAGCTGATGAGGCAGAAGGCTAAGGCTGCTGCCTATGCGAAGAAGCCGACTCCAGTCGAGGCGAAGGGGCCTTCTGGGGTCGTTATGGCTAAAAGGAAGCCAGAAAAGAGTGGGAACCTGCTGAGTCCCACTCCTGCTGATGCCGAAGCCGCCCACACCGTCTCCAAAAAACGGAGGCTGGTTAAGGCGCATGAAGTTGTTCCCTCCAAGTCGAAGGGCAAAGCAAAGGTCTCCAGGAAGGCCGAGATCTGGGCTCCTCAACTGTTGATAGACGGAGTGACCCCCATCACGGCCGCCGACACGGTCAAAGACCTGGGAACTGCCACGGCTCTTGCCGAGGCCTTGATGCTGCCGAGGGACATCGAACCCTACGCCGACTCTGAGGATCACGTGGTGCTTCGGACAGCGATCGCCCACAATATGTTTGTAAGTTTCCCACTTTGGTAATATCCTTTGCATATTTGGCTGTGTTTGTTCTAACTCTCTTATTGATGCTGTAGGCGATCCAGAAGGCCATGCTCTGCATCGGGCAGAGCCAAGATCGGTCGGCAAAGCTAAATAGAGCCGAGGCCGAGGTGAGAGAATTTAAGTTGAAGTTCTCCACCGCTCAGGATGAGGCCGATGGCTACAAAAAGAAAGCTTACGAGATAGCCAGGAAGGCTGAGTCCTTCGACCATCTCCTGTCCGAGGAGAAGAAAAGGACAGCCGAGCTGACTGCCGAGCTGGCCGCGCTGAAGGTCAGACATGCTGAAGAGATGGCTGAGGAGAAGAAGAAGGCCTGTCAGCTCGGCATGGATCAAGCTGCTGAGGACTTCCTCAATAACCAGATTCCTGACATGCAGGAGGAGTTCCTGGCCGTTGGATGGAAGGCTGCACTCAAGGCTTGCAACATTTCCGCCGACTCGCCCCTGTTCAAGGAGATTCCCCACTCCTCTGATCTCGCCGAAGAAGAGGCGCCTGTCCCCGATGCCGATCTAACTGTCGAAGACTATGAAGAAGCTGGCATCGGGGCGGGCCCTGTTGCTGAGGAGGGCCGAGCCCAGGAAGACAATGCTGCAGAGGAGGGCCAAATCTTGGAGGACCCTGCTGACATCGTCTGAAGGATGTCTCTATGTTTTTTCTTTTTGTCGTTTTTCCGATGTAGCCGTAGCAAGTCTTTAATATTCATTTCTGCTCTTTTTTGTACTTCATATATAAATGAATACAACTTGAATCTTTTGTTGGCAACTCTCGTCTCGATGTATATGTGTACATTTCTCTTTAAAACATTGAACTTTTCTCAAGTATGTTTGGTAATTCAAACTTTTCTCAAGTATTGAATTCTCTCAGGTGTTGAGTGGAACAAACTTTTCTCAAGTATGTTCGGCTGTTCAACCTGTACTTAGGCCCAAACACATTTTTCTCAAATATGTTCGGATGTTCTAACTTTTCTTAAGTGTGGAGCCGAACAAACTTTTCTCAAGTCTGTTCGGCTGAACATATACTTTTCTCAAGTATGTTCAGGAGTTCAAACTTTTCTCAAGTGTTGAACATTATGACCTAGTGGTGACATGACTAACAAACTTTCTGAATATCTAGTTTAAACATTGAAACTGGAACTTTCATTCACTGAGAAATAAACATAAGTACTGAAATAAAGAAATTACTGATAAAACTTCTTAAGGTTGGAGACATTCCAAGTCCTTGGTATTTCTTTATCATCCAGATCTTGTAGTTTGTAGGCGCCCTTCCCGAGTCGGCCTATAACTCTATATGGACCTTCCCAGTTGGCCCCGAGCTTGCCATCAGTTGGATCTTTCGTGTTTCCCATGACCTTGCGCAGAACTAGGTCGCCGAGACCAAAGTTATTAATACCGTACCGTACCGGCCGGTACCGGCCGGTACGTACCGTTTTGGCAAAAAAACGGTACCAAGTACCTCTAGTACCGTACCGTTCTCAATACCGGCCGGTACCGGCCGGATACCGGCCGTACCGGTCGGATACCGGCCCGGTATCCGGCCGGTACCGGATTTGTTTTTTTTTTTTTTTAAAATTGTGAAAAAAATTATTTTTTTTTGGCTTTCTCTCTATAATTTATATATATATTGATAGTTGCAATAAATTCGATACGGTATCCGGTACATGACCGGTACCGGTACGTACCGTATCAGTAGGAAAACCGGTACGCAAACCGATCCGGTATTCAGAACATTGGCCGAGACTGAATTCCCTCTGATGGACTTTCTTGTTATAGGTTCTAGACAGAGTGGATTGATAGGCAGCGAGTCTGATCATGGCTCGTTCTCGTTTCTCTTCGGCGAAATCGAGCTCTATTGCCAATGCTTGATCATTGCCACCTTGCTCCATCACTTCGGTTCAGAGGGTCGGGATGCCGACTTCAAGAGGAATGACTACCTCTGTGCCATAAGCAAGTGAATATGGGGTTACACCCTTAGATCGGCGAGGAGTGGTCATGTATGCCCACAAGACGAGTGGCAATTCCTCCACCCACTTACCCTTGGCTTTCTCCAGCCGTTTTTTCATTCCTCCCAATATCGTCTTGTTTGAAGCTTCTGCCTGCCCATTGCATTGGGGATATGCCACTGAGGCGTAATAATTTCTGATCTTGTATTGTGAGCAGAAAGCCTTGAACTTGTCCTGAAACTGGGTTCCGTTGTCCGAGACGATGGCGTACGGGATGCCGAATCTGGTGATAATGTTCTGCCACACGAATCGCTCGACATTTTTCTCGGTGATCTTAGCCAGTGGTTCGGCTTCTATCCATTTGGTGAAATAATCTGTGGCAACCAACAGATACTTCCTCTCCCCAGTTGCTTTGGGAAGCAGGCCGACGATATCCATTCCCCATTGGGCAAAAGGCCATGGACTGGTGAGTGGTGACAGATCGGCAGCAGGTTGATGTGTGATCGGGGCGAACTTCTGGCATTTTTCACAGATCTGGACGTACTTCTTTGCATCTTCTTGCATATATGGCCACCAATATCCCTGAGATATGGCTCTATGGGCTATGGACCTGCCCCCAGCGTGACTCCCACATATCCTCTCATGAATTTCGTACAAGAATTTCTGAACCAAAGCAGGATGTATGCATTTCAAATAGGGACCAGTGTAGGACTCACGATAGAGTTCTTGCTTTGGTGATAGTCAGAAATGGGTTGCCTTGATCCACAGCTTGTGGGCTTCTTTTTTGTCCTCGGGGACAGTTCCCGCAGTGAGATAAGAGATAATGGGATCCATCCAGCTTGGGCCGAGATCGATTTCCAAAGCCTTCTCGGCAATTGGGATGTCGATGCTCGGGTACTCAATGGAATCCACGTATATGGTTCTGAACTTGTCTCTGGGTATTGCCGAAGCCAAACATGCTAAGGCATCCGTGTGGTCGTTCTGTCTTGAGCTGATATGCGTCATCATTGTTTTCTTGAACTTTGATAACTCCGCTTTAGCCCTCTCTGCATAGGCGGTCATCCTCTCATCTCGGGTGGCATACTCTCCACTGAGCTGGTTGAGAACCAGTTGTGAATCACAAAAGACTTCCACATATTCTGCCCCCAGATTGTGTGCGCATTTGAGTCCGAGTATCAATGCCTCATACTCGGCGACATTGTTGGAGGCGTTGAAATTCAACCGGAAGGATTGCTCAAAATAACACCCGTCTGGCTCTTCTATCACGATGCCGACTCCAGATCCTCTTGAACAGGATGATCCGTCAACATACAACCTCCAGTACGGTGTTTGGTCGGGAATTATTTCCCCCTGTTCGGGCATATCCTCCTCTGAGATTGAAGCGATGTTCTCCACAGGTTCGTGGGAGAATTCTGCAATAAAATTTGCCAGGACTTGCCCCTTCACTGCTGTCCTTGGGAGGAATCTAATGTCGTATTCCCCGAGCTCCACAGACCAAGTTGCCACCCTTCCCGACAGTTCTGCTCTTCTCAAGACAGTACTAATGGGATGCTTGGTTGGTATCTCTATTGTATAGGAAGGAGTGCTGCAATTTCCTAGAGGCCACCACAAGGGATAAGATTAGCTTCTCCAGGGGGAGATATCTTGTCTCCGAATCCAGGAGTGTCTTGCTCACATAATAGACTGGTGTCTGTTCACCATCTTTGTTCTTCAACAAGACCGCGCTGACCGCATGCTCGGATACGGCCAGATAAAGTGTCAGCACGTCTCCCTTCTCGGGAGTCATGATCAGTGGGGGGTTCGCCAAGTAGTTCTTCATCTCTTGGAAAGCCCTTTCACATTCTTCCCCCCATGTATACTTAGACTGTTTTCTCAACAGTTGAAAGAAAGGCCGACATTGATCGGATGATCGGCTGATGAACCTATTGAGGGCTGCCACCATTTCGGTTAACCTTTGAACTTCCTTCATAGTTCGGGGACTCTGTAAATTTTGCAGGGCGACGATCTGATCGGGATTAGCTTCTATCCCCCTGCGTGTAACCAGATGCCCCAAGAATTTCCCCGAGCTAACCCTGAAAGCGCATTTCGATGCATTGAGCTTGAGTTTGTATTTTCTCAATACCTGGAATGTTTTACCGAGATCATATATGTGGGATTCGGCCTCCTCAGATTTGACGACCATATCGTCGATGTAGACTTCCATGCTCTTCCCGAGCAGCTCTTTGAACATGAGAGTCGCCAACCGCTGATATGTCGCCCCGGCATTTCTCAAGCTTAAAGGCATCACTTTGTAACAGAAGAGTCCGCGTGGAGTAATGAAGGACGTCTTCTCTTGATCCGGCTCGTGCATGGCTATCTGATGATATCCCCGATATGCATCCAGAAAACTCATGCGCCGATACCCAGCTGTGGCATCCACCAACTGATCTATCTTAGGTAGTGGAAAGCTATCTTTGGGACAAGCTTTGTTGAGACTGGTGAAGTCCACGCAGACCCTCCACTTGCCATTTTTCTTCTTGACCACCACGGTGTTTGATAACCACTCGGGGTAGTGCACCTCTCTGATGGCATCGGCCTCCAGCAGCCGACCTACCTCTTCTGTTACAGCATCCACATGTTGGACTGCCAGTCTTCTTCTTTTCTGCATCACCGGTTTGTGGGCAGGATCGACATTCAAGTGATGGCATATGATATCCGGGCTCACCCCAGGCATCTCCTGTGGCGTCCAAGCGAATACATCTATTTGCTCTTTGAGAAATATGATCAGGGCCTTCTCGTCCTGCTCTGACAGCTCTGCCCCGATCAGAAAATACCGCTCTGGATCCGTCTCGTGAGCTGGTATCTGCTTAAGTTCCTCTACAACGCGATCGGCTGGATTACGCCCGATATCCTCTATCGTTGGCCGATCTGGGACTTCGATGGATTTCACGTGTTCAGCCTTTGGTTTATGCTTGATGGAGGTGACATAGCAGCTTCTCGCTGTTGTCTGATTACCCCTAACACATTCGATCCCCTTTCTCCCCGGAAACTTCAGCATTTGGTGGTAGGTGGAAGGAATTGCCCCCAACCTGTGGAGCCAAGTTCTCCCCACGATGGCATTGTAGGCAGATGGTACATCCACCACCAGAAAATCCACATCCAAGGTTACTTTCCCCGCTCGAACATGGATAGTAATGGATCCCAAGGGCCAGACTGCTTCGGCACTGAAACCGATGAGTGGTATGTCGGCCTTCTTCAAATCTGCCTTGTCTAGCTTGAGCTTCTTGAAGGCATCATAGTATAGGATTTCTGTTGAGCTGCCCTGGTCAACTAGGATTCTCTCCATGTTGAAGGTGCTGAGGAGCAGCGTGATCACCAATGCATCGTTATGGGGATGTGTTACCCCTTCCAAATCCTTTTCCGAAAAGGAAATGACTGTTTCCACCTGTGCCTCGGGCTCTTTCCTCTTCTGCCCGAGGTGTTGTATATGATGTTCGTGACCGTCTCGGCAGCGTTGGAGCCGTACTTCCTTCTCACCTAGAACTGGAGTTGCCGCATGTATGACATGTACGGTCCCAGTTACCATCACCTCTTCCTCAGAGGATTCAGCTTCCATCGGCTCTGGCTGAACCGCTTGTTGCCTCTGTTCGGCCACAAAACGTCGAAGATGCCCGGCTTCAACTAATTCCTCTAGGAATTGTTTAAGCGCCTTGCATCTTTCTGTCATATGGCTATTTCTTCGGTGATAGCTGCACCAATCTTTGTTCGGGTCACGCTTCACTAGCTCTCCCGACCCAGCTGGCCACTTCCAGAAGGGCTCGTTCTTCAAGGGATAGATCATCCGGAAGATCGGGGTATTAAAAACCGTACGTATAGCCTTATACGCCTGAGCCCCAGGTGGTTTTCGCTCCCTTGGTGTTTGTGACACTTCGGCCACCTCAACTCTGGGCCTCTTGGCCTCTGGCACCATCACCGCATTCCTGTGTGCCTTTACTACTGGCCGATCTTTGTCTCGGCGGATCTCGTCTTCGAACTTGGCATACTTCTCCACTCTGCTCATCAAGTCGGCAATGGTGCTTGGGGGATCAATGGTGAGAGAAACTCTGAACCGATCTCGGTATGACAGCCCCAGCCTGAAAGACTCCACGGCGTAGGACTCTATGCAGTCCCCGATCTCATTGTAGGTGGCCCAGTACTTGCTGGCGTACTGTCTCAGATCCTCTTCTGGTCCTTTTCTCAAGGCCAGAAGCGTGTTCACGTACTTTTTCTGTGCTCGGTTAGCCATAAATCTCTTGAGGAACTGGTCTGCCAGTTGCCTCCAGCTTGTAATTGATCTCGGCGGAAGAGCCTGAAACCAATTCAGGGCTATCTCTCCCAAGCTCAGTGAAAATACCTTGCAGTAGAGGCTGTCTTGGCCCACATAGATCATCATGGAGTTCACGAATCCTTTGATGTGAGTCATCGGATCCGTTCATCCATTGTAGATCGTAAATTTTGGAGGGACAAACTTTCTGGGTAAGTCCTCCATCTCTATCTGAACTGACAGTGGCGATACTGCCAGCTGTTGCAGTTCCTTGTGGTTTTCATCGTCCTCTGGGCGGTTGAGTCCCAACTGTTGATTTAGCTAGGCCCTCATGTCGGTCGGTGGAACCACCGGCGGCAAAGGCTGATATGGGAGCTTTTGCTGGGCGTCTGGGGCTGATTCTGCCAGCTGATTCTGCCACTCCCTCATGTCGGGAAGCGGCCGCACCCGAGGCGGTTCGCCTAGGTGCGATGAAGCCCCCATCTGCCTCTCTCCTCCTCGAGGCCTTTTGCTGGCTTCATGTCGGCTATCCTGTCGAGACGGCCCAGTTTCGGAGCGCTCGTCAAGTCTAGACACAGACTGACGGACTGAGTCTCTATGTTTGCGGAGAGTTCGGTTTTCTCTCTCCATGCGACGTATGTAACGCCTCATATCTTCTACTTCTTGATCCCTCCTTCGGATCCGATCAGCATTATCATACTCTTCGTATCGACGAGACCCTTCATGAGTTCGGGATTCTCTCCCTCCCTCATTCTGGGATTGAGTTAGGGATTTGTCCCTGTTTCTTGACCGTTCCGCTTCTCGCGGACGATCTGGACGTTGCTCCAGAGGCAATGGCGTGGGTAGCGCGGGAGCTCCTGATGTGTTGGCAGACACCGAAACGGTAGGATACAACACCTGTTCTCCAGGCTGTTCCCCTACTATCTTCGGGGGAGGAACCCTAGGAATCTCCCTCCTGAGACCTTTGGATTTGTGTGGAACTGGAGGGGGGATCTCGATCTTCCTTTGCCATCACGTGTCCCTCCCCTGATCTTTTCTCGATATTTCAGCCATGAATCTTTAGCTTTCCCACAGACGGCGCCAATTGTAAGGGGGTTGATTCGATGATCAGGACGGAAAGCTAAGAATCCACTTTCCAGCTGAAACAATGCTTCTTTCAATATGTGGACCTGTGATCTGCAAAAGAATAATCCGTCAAAGAGCCCTCTGCCGCTGTGGCAGGAGGACACTCCGATGATTAAGTCAGGAACAATCTCACAGGGAAATTACAATGCAGGCTAATATTCTCTATTAGCAGGCAAAACTCTCAGTATTTAGGCGTACCTTTTTTGTTCATCTAGAGCTCTATTTATAGACTTCACCGTCTGCCCTAATTCCCTTAGGGCTTTTTTGGGCCTCAATCCTCTTGGGGCCCTCTGGTGCCCTAATTCTCTTAGAACCTTCTTTTTTACCGAAGTGTCTTCTGATTGGCTATGGATTTCACGTCCATGCCTCTCCTGACAGAATCTCGTCTTATCCCGTCTTATCCGGGATTCCATGTCTTTGTCAGGAAAAGCGGTTACCTGTCGCTTCTCTCGGGCTGCCCGTAATCCTGACCGACTTTCTCAGTTCGGCAGGTCATCGATCCGCTTTTCTCAGGTCGGCATCTCTCAATACTTGGTTCTGTTATCCTGATTCGGGTATGGTCGGCACTCCTCGTGTCGGCCATTATCTCACGTGATCGGCACGTGCTCCTGGATGTGTTATTTGGTCTCGGCCGAACTACGAATTTACTCGGGGGGTCTAAATGTATTTTCTCAATTACATTTTACCCTCGTCAGATATCAATAATTTGACTAAATAAATTCTGAATTAATAGTTTAGGGACTAAGTAATTAAATTGACAATTTATGAACATTTTAAAAGTTTTGGGCTTAATTTTTGGAAGAAGTAAATATTTTACTTAGTAATAAATTCGAACGCACTAATCTATTTGTCCCTAGCATAACTGTTCGTCAATTACACCATATAACACAACACCATTGCACCTAGCAATGAATTAAGAAATTTCATATAGGATGGTCATTTATTTTTTTTTAAAAAAAAAGTCACACTGCAATATAACGACAAAATGGTACCGTTTTAAATTTTAAATAATACACCTATTGTGTGTTGTGCACACGCACCGTTCGCAAAAATATTATTTTAAAATTGAGTTTGCGGTTAATCTTTACAATTTTTTTTTAAGTAAACGATAAATTTTTAGAATGTCTTTGAAAATAAATTCAGAAAATACGACCAAAAGAAATTGAAATGAACAGTATTGGTCACTTTTTTTAATGCGGCGGTGACAAAAGTCAAAGGAACAACAAAAAAATATGTCCATTTCGCCACCGTCGTATTATAAAAAGTAATCGACACTGCCCATTTAAACCTATGAGAACCCAGACTTTTTTTATAATAATAACAATTAATAAATTTTTCAGAATTAGATTTAACAAGTATTTATTATATTTTATGCATATGTAATGAGTTGGGGTTTATATGTAGTGTATGTTAAATGAGGGCTTGATAGATAGCATATAATATAGTTGGAGAGTGATAGTGTTATTGAGCCTTTGAATAGCCCACATCAGATTTTTAAGTCAACAAACCCATATTTTCTCTCTCTTCTTCTCTCTTCTTCCCTTAGCTTCCATAGAGGTGTGTATGTGCTAGCTATTTCAAACTCTCATCTCTCAAACCTTACTAGAACTTCGAAATCCCTTAAGATCCTTCATATTTACCTTGCTTTTGATAAGTATTTGCTGGTTAATCGTGCTTATTTTGCTTGGAGAGGGTTTATTTCAAGTTCATCCACCATTGGAGTTTAGAGCTTACTTTGGAAGTTCAAATCTTTCGATCCGACACTTAAGGTAGGGATATCTTACCTCTCTTATGTGTGTATGACTTGTTTTCTGTGATCTATGAGATTAGGTGTTAGTTTAGAGCTTGATATTTGAGGTTTAGAAAATCTGCAGAAAAACGCGCATTTTCGCCAGCGCGTGCTATTACCGGTAATAGTGTGCTACTACCAGTAATACAGTGTTTCTTCATTTTTTAGTGTTTTTGGGCAGTGCATTCTACTACCTATAATAGTATCTATAATTACCGGTAATTCTATGCATATTTCTTATTGAAATTTTTTATTAAATATTTGATTTGTTGGCTTTTAAAGGTAATGTTTGTAATTATCATCAGTCATATATAGATGATTAATACGTGGTTTCGGTTTTCATTTGACAATTATATGTACGCACATTGCTGCCTTGGCTTAATGAATATGACATGGGAATTATTGTATTGCATTAGTTGCCTTGCATTGACACGATGTATTGTCTAACCTCTAACGGGAGATATGCTAGTTATATGACGCCTAGTCTCCGGCAGGAGATGTGCTAGTTATATGATATTTAGCATTTGACAGGAAATGTGCTAGTTATTTGACACTTAACCTCCGACAGGAGATGTGCTAGTATATTTTGTTATTGTCTAGCCACCGTTGGGTAATGTGCTAGTTGGAATATGACAACTGAATCGATATGAGAATCACGAGTTGATTAGTTAGGTTGACTTATAGTTTTATATTCTAGATGTTGTGATCATAATTCGAAGACTTATGGATTATTTGTCATGCGCGTGTTATAGTGAGTTGTTCATGAATCATGCTAAATCATTGCATACTAATATAATATTGGTGTAAACATCTCTACTGGGCTTTGTAGCTCACCCTTTCATTCTTTTGGGTACTGCTTCAGAGACATGATTTGGATTTATATGAATGCATAGCGATGCATGTTTCAAGAAATATCATGAATGGAGTTATACATCATCTTTAGACTTATCTTTTGAAAGATGTACAATAACTTCTCTTTTGTGGAATTATGTATTCAAATTCAAATAATTTATAATACTTTAACATGTTATTTTGGTTATTGGGTCGGGGGTGCCTTTTTTGAGTTGTAACACTTGAAACTTATGTGCTTAATTGACAGTTTTTATTTAAAATATGAATGTTTATCTTGCTTAAATTCGAGAGTGTGACAAAACCTCTTTTGATAGTAGTTTCTAGATTTTATTTTCAAAACAAATTAAAAATTTACTATTGACTTAAAATTTTTGTTTTGCAATTAACTGCGAACTCAAAATTTTAAAATAATTTTTTTTGTTAATGATACATGCGCACACAACACACAAGAGATGTTTTATTTACAACCAAAAATAATTTCAAGGGGGTCATGTGAACCCCCCCGCACACGGAATTCGAGGAGACTGTAATGTACTTTTTCTGTAGTGCGTGTCTTGTGAATATAAAACTATGTACTTTTGAGAGCAAAATTGCTAAAACTATATAGTTTTAGCTACATTATCCACGCATTATAGAAAATTATACTACAGTTATCCCAAATTCGACCCCTAGTGCCTTCATTCAATCTGCCCCTGACTGTACCGCATGTTTCGGTAAATGCATTTTTTTGTAATGCGTGTCTTGTGAAGGTAAAACTATGTAGTTTTTAGAGTAAAGATGGCAAAACCACTGCAGAAAAAAAGTACAGTACAGCTACCCCAAATTCGACACCCAGTGCCTTAATTCAATCCGCCCTTGATTGTACCACATGTTCCGGTCAATACCGGCCACTGTAGAGGTTGTTCCGGTCGATATCGGTCGTTATCGTACCATTTCGTATTGAGAAAACATATAATTAATATTTTTTTAGATACTTAGATATAAATTGAGACTAAAATTTTTTCATTTTATATTTGGTGATTTATTTTTAAATTATGAGACTTTATTTTATATGTCAAATATAATTTTTGGGTCTTGCTAACCATCGTTCACTAAACGATAGATAACATATACATAATTCTAAATAAATACAAATATTAATGCACATTTATAGATATCAATTTATATTTAAATATATAATTTTTGAATATTAATATATTTTTTTATATATTATTCACCGTGACTAGACAGTGATTATCATTTTCAATTTCACAAATTAGCTTGATTCACCATTTTGCAATTTAGAGAGGAGGAAGATTTGCCAACAGAAGTGACAATTGAACTAATAATTTATTTTATTTTAAATTCTTTAAAAAGGTTGACTTGTACCCATAGATGGATAGAATAGAATAGAATAGAATAGAATAGGGATGTTGGAAGAAGGGAAAAGAAAAGCCTTTATGATGGTTGCAGAAGAGGGAATGATGGAAATTCCTGCACAAGGAGAATGATGAACTGTACCAGACCAACTCTCTTTCCTCCTCATAACTCCAAATTCAACCTGCAACACCCCACAGAATATACAGTATCTTCTGCAAAGTGTACTAAAATACTAAAAAACATAAATTTGATTGATATATTAACAAAAACAAATATACTTTTAACTTTTAAAAATTTCTTTAGCTGATCAATTTGGAAACTCTGCTTACATAATTTTGGAGAACTTAGAAGCAAAGTTATAAATCCCGTCTCGTACCGGTCGATACCGGCTGATACGTCCCGTACTGTCTTTGTAACGGTACCGGACCACCGGAGTACCGTTCTGGCAAGTGTTCCGGCCTGGTCCTGGCTGTTCCGACTTGTTTCGGCCTGTTTCGGGCAATACCGGCCTGTACTGTACTGTACTGGTCTGTATTTAAAAAAATTAAAAAATCCATTAATATGTTTTTTGGATAATTTGACATAATTTGAGACTAAAATCATCCTTTTTTTTATGTTTTGTGATTTATTTTTAAATTGTAATGCTTTATTTTTATGTTTAGTATGATTTTTTGTTAAAAGATATTATTTTAAAAATATATATTAATTTTAGCGATAAATCTGAAACGGTACACCGGTACACACCGGTACCGGTACGTACCGCACCAGTAACAAAATCGGTACGTCCGCCGGTATAAGATTGACAACTTTGCTTAGAAGTACAATTTTGTTTAAACAATCGCACCCCGGCAAGAAACTTTCACAACACAAACTAAAAAACATAAATTTTATTTGAACGAGAAAAATAGAAAATTTATGGGATCAAATTCAAAGTTCTAGAATTTGGCAATCAAGAATAATATTTGATACTGTGTTCTTAAAGTAAAATCACTCCCCTTCCACATTCGTGCCGAAAGATTTTACGGATGAATGCTTCCCAGAATACAACAATTAACAAAAGGTCAAAGCCTCACTTCAATATACCCAACATGCAAATCGAAATTGTGTAAAACAAACCAGATAATCCTTGTGGAAATTTTAACCACAGTCAAAGGCAGCACCAATTATAGTTCAAGAGATCGATTAGACCGAATTGAATGCACAAAATGAAAGCTAATTTGGGAAAACCAAATACCCAAAAAAGCGACCAAAACCGAATAGACTTCAGTTTCTACTAAAATTTAATCGGGATCGCATTTATGAATATTCTACACCAAACTAATTGGTTTTCGGCTTTGGGCATCGAAAAACCGAACCGGTTACACTCATAATATCATATACACTAAATATTGATTGAAAATTTTGATCCAAATAATTTGTACAATTAAATCGTGTTCGAGAACATTTTTTAATACTTCTCAAATTTTAGTGTAGTTTTTTATGAAAATTTTAATTTCTTTAATCTTGTCGAGAGCAATTGAAAAAACATAATAGTATAAGTAAAAATTAAAAAATTTAGATAAGAATAGTAATACATTGTCTTTTTTTTTAAAAAAAAAAAAACCGTCTCTAATAAATTTTTTGATACACATACTTAATTCAAAAAAAATAACACAAATTCAGTAAAATTTCAAAAAAATGATAAAAATAATAATTAGGTGAAAGGGGGCTATTGTAAGCATTTGGCTTCAAATCTCGGAGGTTGGTCCGGTAGTTGTAGCCTGCTGCTTGGGAGTTTATTTATTATTAAATTTTAAGGTTTGAAATTTTTCAAGAAGTATAAATATAATTAGGCTTAATATTTAATTATTCAAAAATTAATTGAAATGTGTATAAATATATTAATAAGTTATGAAAAATGGAAGGGAATAGATTGTTTTGGGTAGGGAAAAGGTGGGGCCATCGAGGACGCCGGAATATTTTTGGCGTGTTGAGGGTAATTCTCGAGAAGTGTGAGGGTGCAGGGGGAATAGAATAGTGATCCTGAGATGGGCAAATCACGATGGCTGAAAACAGATCCATATTGATCTCGATGACAATATATACATGTAGGGGTTAGCCGCTTTTTGACTGATCGATCATTATTAGTCCGCTTCTGGCTACGGGCACGGGATCCCTGGCTACGTCTATGATGTAGAGAGAGAGAGAAAGCGCAACAACAGTCAATTTTAAGAGGGAGAGAGAAAACCTTACAGACAAGAAAAGATAGGAATTAGTTAGGGAGACAAAGAGGAAACAGCCAACAAATAAGATATTTTTGGTAGAAAATAAAACGTATACCAACTTCCTCTTTCATTCGGAAAATAAATAATGATAGGGTAAAATACATTGATCTTCTATGAGGTTTTTAATAAATTAGTGAAGGGATGAACCAAAATGAAGTGGACTCTATATGTAAGTATAAGTTTATATATATATATATATATATATATATATATATATATATGTAGGTGCCGGTTCTATAAACTAATAATTTTTTAGACCAATATCTAAACTCTATAAAGTTTTTTTTAGATTTATTTCATCGAGACGAACTAATAAATTATAAAAAAATAAAAAATAAAAAATATAATTTTTTCGGATAAAAATAAAAATAATTAATTTAAATAAGTATGATCAAATAGAGAATTTATTTTTCTGACAAATTGCCTTATGTCTAAATATTTATGAGTTGATGCACTAAAATTAATTAAATGAGTGGTTAAAATTAGATGGCAACCCTAAACATAAAAAAGGAAATACAGAGAGGAAAAGACCAAATTGTTGGACTGAATCCTAGACCATGATTTAAAAAAATTCAATGATTTTTTTTTTCATTTGCTAATTTCATAAAGAAGACATATGAAAAGTGAAATTCCCATAAACTTCGCAGGCAATTTCCAAAAGTTTTACGAAATTAAATTATAGGTATAATTTGCTTAAATTATCAAGACTATTTATCTAGAGAATTGCTCTTGCCCTTGAGGTCCAAATCTCAACAGCAAATAAGTCAATTCCTATCATATACATGTAAAGCGATAATTCAAATGATATCCGAATATGACAAAAAAGAGCGCTCATCTGGGGAAGAAATGTGCGCAACTTTATCATTACAAACGGAGAAATTATTTTCATGACTTGAACTCGTTGACGCCAAATTAAATGAAATGCAAATGTGAATAATTATGCATAGAATCAGTCTAGCTCTTTAAGTCTAGTCAAACCATCTTTTGGTCCCTACACTAATAAAGTCACTTTTTTGATTAACCTAAACCAAATTTTCACTTTGTGAAAGTTTGACATTCACTATAAAGGAATGCTAGATAAAATTATTATATGCAACAACTGATATAAAAATGCGCACACACATACGACATTATTTACATAACTAATTAAGCTTGACTAACATTCCATCACATGCTTCCTTTTTAACTTTATTATCAATTTTTCTACACATGTTCCTTTATTTTTTCGCCGATTCAAACCTGGTGTGAGAATTCAATGGCCAGAGCGAGCGAGAACGAGAGAGAGAGAGAGAGAGAGAGAGAGAGAATCTTCGAATTAAGTTTGTTTATTTGGTTTTGGTAGAGTGAGACAAAGGGAGGTCAGTAAGTTTGGCCAGCAAAAATAAAAAAATAAAAGTTTGGCCAGCAGAAACCCACAAACAACGTTTAACGTTTTTCCACAAAATTGACTCCGGATAAACTTCCCGTAAGGAAGTAATGTCAATATTTATAATGTTTGTTTCTCGACAAAAAAGATTTTAATAATCACTGAAATAAAGCATTACAATTATTAAAGAATTTTAAAACAGTCAATATCACAATGACCAACCTCGAATTTCAAATGAGGTCCAGAAACACTTCACGGTTGACAAGACACCAAACCAAACCAAGGACTATTGTTATCATGCCTTACGAGTTAGGGAAATGATTCTTACAACAAGATAATACTCCCAAATCCTAAATAGTACTACTAAGCGCAACACTTTTAGCCGATGCATTTGCATGTGAACACATATTAAACCTTAATTAAGACAAATTCAATATCGTTTCAACAAAGTGCTAGAGGATTTGTTTAGCATTCGTTACCCAGTGTATAATGGAAGAACAGTAGTGTTACACAATTTAACACATATATTATAAGACACTGATTTTTTGAAGATTAAGAAGGAATATGAAATTTCTGTGTTGAGACCAGAGAAATTCGAAATATTCGGCTGTACTGCAGCAATTTCACTTTGAATTGGACTCAAGCCCAATGTTCTTAAAGTAAAAGAATAAGACTTTGGGGCCCAAAAGCCCAAGCTTTAGTCCGAGCGGCGGCGATGCATATGTGTCTGATAATTTGAGTCTCTAAGACCACATGCATTACCTTGATCTTTTATTATTCGCAAAACTTTGATACCCAGAAAGAGCCCAACGTTGTGTTCAAACTTGAGATTTATATTTCTATCATATTCAACTTAATTTCCGACGTGGATCTAGGTGATTTTTCACCTTCTCAATCACATACCGGACATAGAGCACACTTAGCTAGAGAGTGAATTGGACGTTGTTCAATTCTTACTGAATTTCATTTATTTTTCCATGGCTAAACCTTTTTACTTAGGAGTATTATACAAATTCATTTAGACCAACCTCAATTGTTGGCATCTCGCTTAATTTTTAAAACAAAGTCGCCCAAAAATTTAAGTTAAAAACCTATTTTTCCAACACTCTAGACCAAAGTTCCGTAACAAAATAACATATACTACAGAGGAAATGGTAACAACTGTCTTTAGTGCATCAATTATTGTGCGAAAAGGACTCGATATTGGTGGAAAGTGCATAAACATATTTTTATGTATACTGATATTTATAAAATATATGCATTTATTTATACCTATTGAGTGATGATTAGCAAAATTATAACGCTCAAAGCAAACATTAATATTGCTGCAATTTTAATTGAGGTTTTAAAATTTTAAAATACAGAAAAATCTTCAATTGATCAAAATGAGAAAATTCACTTGATCACTTTAATCAAAGTAATTAAAAACACCGGAATCCAATCGAAGTCTTGACTCAAGTTTCAGCTAGAAATTTAGTTTTTTTTTAATCGGAATACAAATTTAGTTGAATGATTATATATATATATATATATATATGTATATATATATGGAGAGAGAGAGAGAGAGAGAGAGAGAGAGTGGGAGGTTAGCTGTCCCGTTTATGAATCTATCCTCCACCCAGTTTGCATGGAAATTAAGAGAAGGAGATTATAAGGTTGCATGGCATTATATGAATGAAGAAATCATGATCGGTAGGTAAATTATGAGCAAAAAATTATTGTTTTCTTCATTCTCCATCGTCGTGTGAATGAACAATGATTGAAGAAATGGGACCTACATTTCTTTGACTCTTTTATCCTCGAGGCAATATTATTGAATTAGGTAAGTTTTTAAGGTACCTTTTCTTTAATGATTGATCAACTTTTTGGTATATTGCACATGGCCACCCAAAGTTGCTCTTTAGACTTATTTCGTCAAGCATGACATCCTATGCACGTAATATTTTAATGCTGTTTTAACACAAATAAATTCGACATATCTCTCTCTCTCTCCCCTCCCTCTTCCTCTCCTCCCCCCCTCTCTCTCTCTCTCTCTCTCTGTACGTGTGTAGCCATCTCTGTACATGCAGGGACGAAACTAGAATTCGATAATTAAGGGGTCTAAACTTTTTTTTTTGAGAAATGGAGGAAATCGAAATGTAATTTTTTTTATAATTTTTAAAATTTATACGTAGGTCCTAATTTTTTAAATTTTTTTTGGAAAGGTCCCTCCCAATCTCCATATAATTCTGTCCCTGTACATGCTTGTGTTGTTATACACATGAGATTCTATGTTTAGTTGCGGAAAGTAGTTTTACAAATTAAGTTCCTTCACAAATAATTAAGAACTAATGGCATCTTTGCATTTTTTATTATCCAAGAATATGTTCTGTTCATGTCTTTTAAATTACACATTCTTTAAGGAGTTAGTTAAGTAAAAGGAAATCGAGTGACTAAGGGGTTTGCCCTTCAAGATCACAGGGTCGAATCCCACTAGAACCAATCACTAAGGGCTACTAGAGATTTGTTCTGTTGTTAACTTCAAGGCTCCGATAACTAGTCGATATTAGGTTGGACCGTTGGGATAATCTCAAAATTGGCCGAATATCTTAGTTATTAAAAAAAATATAGAATGATTAGTAGGAGATCACGAACTTAAAAATATATATTTACATGCAGGAAATATTGGACCCTATATTTTTGTTCAAAATATATATCCATGCTAGAGTAGTAAATGGTTTGGTCAATAGATCATAGTTATACTCATTCTTTACTCAAAGTGAATTTAATTCACAAAATTTCGTCCATTTTTTTTTAATACAAAACCCATGTGAATGGTAATTGTCCAATTAATAACAATTAAACATTGGTCGGAAGTGAATTTGGACTGAAGACATTTTAAATATGAGAAATACATTACTTGTGGAGTATGTCTGTTTATGTCCAATGAATCTACTCATTTTTTTATTGAAATAAAGAAACAATATTCTAAAGAAAGAGAGAATGAATTAGCAAGCCTTACATTAGCCTTATTTGTTAGGTTTTTTCCCATGACTAGTCAAACATAGTGGCTACGTATATAGATTATCCTTAGACCATCATCATTTCAAAGTCATTAATTCCCAGAGGCCTTACAGTACTGTTGAATGATATGTTCATACTACATCTATATTGAGTATGATTTACGTACTTTAATTAAAGGGAAATTGAGTCTTTGTGCTTCTTGTAATTACGTCGGCCATTCAAAAATATTTTTAATTATTTAGATTTATTAAATTATTCTTATCAGCAAAGATTTTTAATAAATTTGGGGAATTGATTGTCAAAATCTACGATTAAGATTAAACTACTTGTTGCAATAGCAGTCCACGAATGAAGTGTAGAGACGTCGAATCCTTAATTAAATAGTATAAAAAAGTCATTGCTAGAGGCCCTACACTACACTGGTGGATGCTATGTTCATACTACGTATATTGAGTATCATTTACTTTAACTATAAAAAAAAAAAAAAAACTTCTTTGTAGTTTCTGTAATTACAACTATGTAAGAGTTTTTTAAAATAATTTAAATTTATAAAAATAACCTTGTCGATCGATGTGATCTTTAGCAAAATCGGGCAATCGAAAGTTGAGATGAACAAGTATGATTGGATTATTTTCCACAATAGCAGTTTACGCGTAAACTAAATAGAAATTGAGTTGTAATTTGAATAGTTAGCTTTAATTTCTTAAGTATCTTTTCTCTAGTAAAGCAAGACAAAATGATTGAGAAGTATATGTAAAAAAATGACAATTATAATTCCAATGGTCAAGGGAATTTCCATAGGGAAAAAATAAAGATATTGAAAATGTAAAGGTAAAGAATGATAGAATGAGGTAGGACCCAGGTATGGAGACTTTGAGATTGGAATTAGGTGAGAAATTGATGTGCTATGTTTGAATATAACAAATAGTAGGATTGAGACTTTTGTTTTTGATCTGATTGAATGACTTCCTGCCTGGCTTTTCCATGCAACTAAAAGCAACTTGTGCTATAATTGAAACAATCAATTTTTATATGTCTTGCAAAAGGACTCAGCTGACTTTGAGCTTTCATTTTTTTGACAGGTTTCCGAATGTGTCAAGATTATAGAATGTGTTCTCTCTCTCTCTCTCTCTCTCTCTCTCTCTTATATATGTATATATGCAATGAATTTCTTTCTAGAAGAATTGGAAATCAAAAGTTTCTGGTAACCTCAAATTCCTTGTTTGCCCAACTTCAGCTCACACTTTGATTTAAAGTTCACGTTGTGTATTGGGAGCACAATGACGTTTTTAATAGACAATTTTTTTAATTATTTTTTAGAAAAGAATTATGAAGAATAAAAAAATTTAAGAATGAAAAAATTCACAACGGACAGGTTGACACTTAAACGATCGACAATCATGCATATTGTACTTGAATATCCGAAAAGGCCTCAAGCCGAAAATACAATGGATAATAATATTTAGGACATACCCTAAACCATTCAAAGGCAATTTAAGGATTTCATAAAAAAATTGCATAAATATATTGTTTATTTTTGTCTTTTTAAGTTAACATACAAAAAAAAATTGCATGTCTATGGTTTAATATAACATTCCACACAGATTACATTTATAATTTAGCTTACAGCGAAATTATGATTATTTCACACTTTCCCACCTACCTTCTTGCACTGTTCAGGAAGCATTAAAAATGCAAGAAAATTCGGGTATTTCCGGCCCACAAAACGAAACCATTAAATAAATGTATATGGACATGATGAAGAGTGAAATTTACCATTCAAAAAAAAAAAAAAAATCTCATAGATATCAACGTAATGAAGATTTACTATAATTTTATGTGGGCATTAAGCATAATTTTTCACAGCTTTAACAATTATCAAACGAAATTAAGGTTACACTGCCCCATGATTTTATACTTACCTGTTTCTGTGAAAGCGTGATGCTAACACCGCCCATAAGCGGTGGTTGTGGTGGACCAATCTCTAATATTCAGGACCTTACTACATATTTCAAATGATTCGTGCATTTTATTTGTCTCTTCCTGTATTGGCCAATACATTTCGTACCGGTTCCGTAGCAGTACCGACTATCGACCAACTTTTGTACCGTTCTGGCCACCGTACTAGTTACTTTAAACTACTATTTTTTTTGAATTTCTCATCAATACGTTTTCGTTGGTACCAAAATTCTATGAAAATCGAATTTGAAGTTTAGAAGTCATGCCTATTCTGGAAATATTAAAAGTGAAAAAAAAATGAAGTTAAATATTAATACACTTCACACTAGGCATTTTCCAAAAAAGTGTTTGTCACCGAACCTTGGTGTACTGTCAAACTTGTTCGAAAGCCCAGAGGCAGAATGTTGGAACCCTCGTAGGCATGTTGGGCCCTCCCGTACAAAGCCCGCTACTTTTAGGCCCATTTAATTTCTGTCTAAAAGCCTCACTTTACCAGGTTTATCTGCATATCGGGCCTTTTTTTAACACAAGTACGATTTCAATAGTAGTTCTGAGACCGTGATGCTCAACGCTTTTCAATGTACTTTCATATATATAATTGAAATTTGTCGAAACACGCAAGTTCGTCCAGACACCCACTTATAATATTGGTTTAAAACAAAACAAAAATCAATTGTGCCGTCCCATTCTATTTGTGGCGCAATAGCAAAGACGGCTGCTTAATTCATCCATGATTTCCTCGTTGTTCGAGTCAATGTCAATGTCAATGTCGGGTATGAGTATATATATCCTCATCGTCGAAATCAAATGAAATTTAATAAAAATATTGTCACACTTCAACTCTGAAATATGAATTAAGCAATGACCATACATAAGAGGATCTCATAATATGAATATTGAAAATCAATAATACCTCACTTCTATTATATCAATTCTAAATTAAAGCAATTAAACCATTAAAAAGGGACAACATTTTCCAAACAATTCAAATCTGAAAAAATAGCAAAATAAACCTATTATACTCTTTTATCTCATGAGCTCTATCTCTTAGGCTTAACAGTAGTTCCCGTAGAATAAGTTAAGTACAACAAGATAACTTCTAAACTCGTATAAGATGCATGATAAATACAAGATTAATGTCTAAAACACATTGCACAAAAATGTACTAGTTTTGATTCATGAAAAGTATACAGTTCACAAATGATTTGATATAACTTACTACAAATGAAATCCACGTGCATCACATGTGACCAATGCTTCCTAACTTGTTCGGATTTGAACCGGCACAACCCATGGACTTGAACCGAGTGAAATTTATAGACTTTAACCCCGAGTCGAGTTCACGGACTATCAGTGATGAGATAACCCAAATCCAAAAATATTTACAGACTTTCAACGAGGGATTCTAACCCATAGTCGGGTTCTTGAACTAACACTGACGGAATTATCCAAATCCGGTAACATTTTATGGATTAACACCGATGGAATCACATGTACACCAAATCATAAAATCACCAACCGACCATGACCTTGCATAGGGACGGTAACCACTATCACATGACCATGCAAGTGTTGCAATTCCAAATAAGAATCAATACACATCCAAGTAGTTATAAAGTATCCACTCAACGACCTTAGTTTAGGAAAAATTAACCTTCGTGACCGATTACATAGACTCATGACCGGTCAGGGTTTAACAGTGAAATAAGTTGGAAATAAGACTGATTGATCAAGGCATCATCCTCATCGTTTAGGAACAAACACTGGAAAAAACTTGAGGAAAACTTAACTCATTAACACACCCTACGACCGGTTACCATATGTTTTTAGAAATAAAAGGTATTTCATCAATCATTACCAGTTACAGACACCCCCTAACCAGTCAAGGTTTGCCACTGGAATATTTTGGAATCACCTCTGACTGGTTAGGCTGACCCCCTAACCAGTCTACTTTTGATTCTAGAAATTTTACAAAATACCCCTGACCAGTAAAAGTTACGTTTTTGTGAAAATTGCTGCATGCAAATCAGATGCAACCCAACCCTATTCGACGAAACAAACACCATGTATCGCATAGATTAACACCCAAAATACGATACAAAGTATATAAACTATAACGCTCCGATTTCGGGACATGTTAATTAAAAGAGTGAAGTAACCCAAGTACTATCATTTCATTGAAATACGAGTTTAATATAAGAGATAGTTGAAATACGTTCACATGACTATTTTACATCAAAAAGACTTTAAACTAAATTCAGAGCAGTTTATACTACGCTAAGTGAACCACGGCTCCACCGTGTCTTCATCGGGATAGGCGCCATCGTACGGTGTATCATTTGGTCCAGCTCCATTGTCATCGATACCTAGTTCTAAAATATCAGCGACATGAGAAAATTGCACTATGAGTTTTGACACTTAATAAATTATCCTACCCTTAAGTTCCCTTTCGAATATTTTAGCATAATAACATGATGTGCAATGTACAGACTATGAATAATCAAGATCTAATAAAATCATAAAATAAGATAAGTGCAGAAACAATAAGTACATACTTTAAATCGAAATAACATAATTGAAATTATCAGAGTAATCATCACAGTGTATATTAGTTCCGAATGTTCCAAGAGTCCTCAACTCGAATAAAATATTTTAAAGTATGACCACGTCATGTAAGTCCATCAATTGTTTCAAGAATGATCTCGTCATTTATTTCGAATAGGCTTTTCTAGCATTAATAACCTCGTCATATATTTTGAATCAACATTTTTAATTTAATATATATCGAGTATGGTGCTCCTGAATGATAACCATCCCGACCGCTCGACTAATTGATGCTTCCCAACTGCCATGCACCCCAACCGCCCTGTCCTCGATCATCATGTTCCTAATTAATATGCTCTCCCTAATATTATATCCTTATCGTGCAGGACAATATAAGTTAAAAAGTTATACTAGGAGACCGTTAAATTGAAAAGGGAACGATAGGACTAGATATAAGTTCTGCTCAAGCGTAACTTCACTAAACGCATGACACAATTAAAATACAGTGCTTGGGTGATACATCACTTGGGTCTATCACACTTTTTGTTAAAGTCCAAGATCGGCTCAAGTCGCATCACGGGTACAAGACACACATAATATTCTCATGGAAAAATATATCCACAACAACTAATTGTATGTCATTATTAGTGTGTTCGAACGGGACACCCTAAGTATCAATACCTAAACAATCGTCCAAAATAACTATAGTGATAATCACGGTAATTCATGCTCGACTAGTATTTAAACCATTAAATAGAAATCACATAATAATAAGATGGATGTTTAAATAAATAAATATTTAATAGTTAATCACAAAATATTTATTTAATAATATACATTACAAGATAAATAAATTTACAAAATGAGTTTATAATAATTTTTATGATTTTTTGAAAAGAGTAAAAAGGTAGGTAACGAAAAAGACGTAAGGTTTTGAAATAATAATTTCCTAGAAATTATTTTAAGTGATAATTGATAAAATAATTAAATCTATAATAAACTATAATAAGTTTAATTATAATTATCAGAAAATAAATTTAAAATTTATATAACATGGGTACAATCTGTAATTTTAAAAAATATAGGATAAAAATCATATTTTTAGAAAATAATTTATTCCAATCAAACCCCATCCGGAAGTCCATCCGGTCATGGACCCGACTTGCAATCGGATTGAAATCCTATTCTGAAAAAAAAGTCAGTCTCTGTAAATGGTTGTTTCTCATCTGGTGAAGCTTTGTTAAACATCTAATTACACTAAAATACTCAAAATGGGTTCAATAGGAGGGGCTTACACTTGGTTTGGAGTTTGACAGAGGTTTGGTTGGGTTTTGGGCGCCAGCTCGGTTTGGCGGAACTCTTCTTCCTTTCTTCTTCCTTCCTTCCTTCCTTCTCTTCTCTTCTTCCTTTCTTCTTCCTTCCTTCCTTCCTTCTCTTCTCTTCTTCTTGTAGCTCCTGAGAGTTGGTGGAAGTTGTGGTGTGGTTTTGCAGGAGGGGAGAGCTTTTATATAACGGAAGAGATGGGACAAGGTGGATGGTTGAGAGAGATTCAGGGGAGATCGACAGTAGGGGGGATGGGTAGCCATGAATGATAAGAGTAGGGGAGGGGTGGTGGCAGATGGTAGAGGAGGCTGCAGGTGGGTGATGGGAGGTGGTGCAACTGGCGAGGAGGTAACGAAAGAAGGGACAGGGAGAAGAGGGCAACAAGGAGGGGAGAGAGAGAAACTATATATATATATATATATATATATACGTAAAATAGAATAATAATATCTATTATAAAAATATAAGTATATTATATAAAAGGAAACTATATAATACATATAAATATATGCAATGTGTTCGGTTGAGTGTTTCTGAAACGATTTTTAGGAAAAAAAATTTGTGATGTTGTTTGGTGTAAGTGTTTCATAAAAAATTTGGGAGTTAAATTTTTTCGGCATTTTCGAGGTGTTCTATCTCTCTCTCTCTCTCTCTCTCTCTTTTCTTTTATAGAGAAATGAATGTTATTTGGGAAAAAAGTAAAAATGTTTGGGAAAAAATTTTCTAGAATTTTTTGGAAATAGCCAAACGAACATAACCTTAACATATATGTGTACATGCACATAACAAAAATTATACACGTGGAGTGATCAATAAAATACGCTCGAATTATATATTAATTGGATTAAAATTTTACGGGTCATTACATAAACTATCCTAAACTCAACTTTACCACAAATCCTACATCGAATCCGACGATCCTTTAAGTCCTAGTGCACTGCAATCCACTCAATTCATTCGCGAACAAACCAACACCCGGCTCGATCTCTACTTTCGACACCAGTTGATGCTTTTTACAGAAGTAAGATGCAAGTTCCTGGATCAAACTCTCATAGTAGAGAAGCTATTTAGGGTTTTTTTCTCTCTGATCATTTAGTCTATAATGTTAGGCAACCCTAATGAATATAATTTTTTTTGATTAAATATTAATTAATGGACAAAATACAGTTTAACCCCTTAGATCTAATTTATTATCAACTTTCTAAACTTCTCAAAATTATAATTTTTCCCTTAATTCCACAAAATTCTCAATAAATTAAGTATTCAAATTACAAAATCGGGCATGGCCCCTACAACCTCCCTTCCTTAAAAGAATTTCGTCTCCGAAATTCACAAACTCAACAAAAACAAATAACTCTGGATATTTAGAATGAAGTTCAAATTCCTGTTGTCATTTGGTTTCTTTGACTCCATGATGTCGCCACCAGGGCCGACCATGAGGTTTTATGGGCCCTAGTAGGGGTGATACCGGTCCGATTTGGCCAAAAAACTCGAATCAAACTGGTCATTTCGATTTAAAGGTTTTAGAACTGAAACCAAATCAAAGTGGTTCGGTTCGGTTTGGTCCGGCCGGTTTTGGTTTGGTCCGGTCCGATTTCGGTGTAATTGGAATTGGGCCAAAAATAAAAAAAATTATACATAATTAATAGGCCCATGTCAAGTAAACTCAGTCCAGACTAAACTTTATTAAAAAATTACTGAGAGCCGAGAGGTGGAGGGCTTGGAAGGCTAAGGGTGAGTGAGATTGTGAGAGGCAGAGCACTAAGAATGAGAAGTGGAGACGGTGGGAGGCGGAGGGTAAATGAAAATTGAAAGTGAGGGAAACAATTAGGTTTTTTTTACATATACACGATTACACGCGGTGTACTATTGTACCTATCACTACAACAAAAAAGGGTATTCCCCACACTTATTCTCTACAATTTTTAAAAATCCCAGGGATAATTGAAGAGAACCCCAAAAAACAAAGCCCTAATTAAGTCCACAAAAATTTTACGCTCAACCCAAACATTTCCCTCTCTCAGCTCTCAGCTCTCATCTTGCCGCCGCACGAAGAATGACCAGACACTTCGGCGAAGCCTACAGGTTTATCTCTCTCACTCTCTGGTCCTGCGCATCTCTCTCTCTCTGATCCTGCGCATATCTTTTTTAGTCTCTCAATTCGTCTCTAACTCTCTCTCGGTTACAGCTCGATTTGAACTTCGAAAGGTCTCTCGACTCTAGGGTTTATTTTACTCCGTTTGAAGCTAAGAAGGACTGAAATCGGCAATCACATTGAAGCTTCGTCCACCATTGAGCGGTGTTACTGGATTTTAACTTGTTTTGGACACAATACAGCACACTGGAAGCTTCATTTCAAGGTAAAGTGTATATACAGGACTCCACTGTCCATTGTATCTCTGTTTTTTTTTCCTTTTTAGAGGTTTTGAATAATTTCAATTAGTTTGATTTGAAATATATTCTGAAAATATGAATCTTCAATTCATTTCTCTATGTCTTGCTTCCTTGTTTTGGTTGGAGGCTTCTCCATTTCAAAATACTTGTATATATTTGATGTTTCTCTTAACCTATTTCACATTCTTTGGGTTTAATTTATCATCATTGTTCTTAAGTTCCTCCTAGAGGTCTATTTCTGGATTCCTCTCAACGATTCCACACTATATATGCAGGAAGGCTGCTAAATATGACTTACATACATACAAAAACTTACATAATTTACCATTTTGAGGTCTAGCTATGACTTACATACCTACAAAAACTTATTGTTTTGAGGTCTAGCTATGATTGTGTCTCCCTTTTTCAATCTCTCATTGCTACATAGGTTGTTGAGCTTGATTTTCTTTATCCGAGTCGGGATCCACAAGCTTTGGGATATTGGCTACTGTGTTACATCAACAACTGCTCTTATCTTGAGCGTACGAATATAGGTGCAAACCTGGTGATGAAACTCAAGAAAGTTTGAGCTCCTGTAGGAATGAGCTATACTTTGGAGTTGTGAAAATTGTTGTAGGAATGAGCTAACATCAACAGCTAAAACATTGAGCTCATGTATGCATAACATGTACTTTTATTTTTTGTTTTTAGAATTGTAGTTGAAAGATGATGAGCAACCAGCTATTTTGTGTTTTTCTTCCTTCCCATTTAGAGCAAATGAATAGTTTTAATAATTTCTCTACTAGTGGAAGTGCTCTATTGTTGGGAGAGTTGGTTTAGGACTAATGGCTATTCTTACATCCCACCGCTACTAGTTTGCTGAGATGATTCGTAGGGTGGCATGATGCTTTTGGCATGGAGACACATTTGCAATTTTTCTTACTGAGGTAGTTAGTATAATGCAAATAACTTGAGAAATAGTGCTCTTTTCAAAGTTCAGGGGTAATAGATTAGTACTTGGTACTCTAAACCGCAGGAGAGACTCATATGGTCTTTTTATATAAACAGAGTAGGGCATGACAATCCTTTACTCCTCTGTGGTTGGGCTTATCTCTTGTAATCCCTTTTTGTTCTTGCACAGTGCAAACTGATGAATTAGTAATACATAAATGTAGTGTTTGTTCTACATTTCATCAGGAGAGATTTGGCCAGTTTTTTTCAATTGGGCATTGACACAATTGATTTCTTCCTCCATAAGAAAGATTGCAGTTGTTGCAGGGTTTGAAAGGTGGAAATACTCAAATGTTACGAAGGTATCTCTTTCTCTTCGTTAAGATTTTGCTCAATTTTTTATCCAACGTCATGGTTTACCTAATTCTGTTATACTATCATTTTTGCCGTCAGGTCCGCAGTGCTTTCAGGGTGTTTGGCATTTTAGTAACATCTCTAGTAGCAGCTACTCTATTATGTAACATCTCTAATATCATAATTCCTTTGAGTGTAATTGCAACTTTTTGTGCAAAATAGATATTTATGCTTTAGAATTAGAAATAGAACACGATTTTAGATTTATCTAATTACTATATACATGAAATGTTTCCTTACAGGATTCCTTAAGATTGTGCATTTTCATCAAGATTTTGCCTTTTTTACATGGTTAGCTTTGGAGAGAGTTTCCTCTAGTATGTGCGCAGATTATTTCTTGACTTCCATTTCTGCAGTTGGCCAACCTTGTTGGCTATGTTTTATTGGACCATCAGGCATGAATTGGTTGCTTTCTCGATTCCTCCAAAAAGAAGGTTCATGCTCTTACTTATGTCCCTTGCTTTGTGAAACACATCTACAGGAGATTAATGTGCTATTATTGTCGTCGTTATTATTATTTTTAGGCCTACCTACTCTTGGAGGAATGTTTCTTACCTTTTATGTTGGGATAAATGTATTAATGTAAAGAAAGATAAGTTACATGTATTTGAAGTTGCCTGTAAGGTTTATAAATTAACTTGAGTGGATGATTAATTTTGCAGCTTATGTTCTATATCCGTGATGCCAAGCAAAGGAAAGACTAAAGTTAGAGGCGACAAAGTTGTATTTCTTCTAGTGCAGAAATGTTGGCTGGGCATTTGAGAACGGAAAATATGAAAATGGATTGGGCATGTCTCAGAGCCACTTGAAGATGTTCTCCCAATTTCCATCTCTTCTTTATTTATTATTGTTGTGACATCATGTTTAACTTTTTTATTGGTTGAGTGAGTCAAATTCTGGGTTTGTGGATTGTTATTTTGGATAAAAAATTTGTATGGAATACATTTATTCCTTAGATTTGTTGATTTCAAACTTGTGTTGTATGTTTATCGGTAGCGACTTTTATATAAACATCGGGAGAAAATATTAATGGCATTTTAAAAAAATCCCACAAAACTATTGCCGGCGTTTTGCAAAACGTCAGGAATATCTTGCCGGAGCCGGAATTCCAAACTCACCGGAAAACCGTTTCTGGCATTTTATGAAACGTCGGAAATATCAACAAAACGCCGGAAATAAGTCGATATTATTCCCGGCGTTTCTAAACGTCAGGAACTTTTCCCGTCGTCGTTTTCGCTGATGTTTATTGCAAACGCCGGAAAAAAACGCCGGGAAAGCCTTTACCAGCGTTTTTGAGACTATTCCCTCGATTTTTAAAACGCCGGGAATACTACGATTTCTTGTAGTGTATATTTTTAAATTTTTAGGTTTTTTTTTTACATATACCGGTTCGGTCCGGTTTGGTTTGGGTTGGAAAGGTCTAAAACCGAAAATCGGACCGAAATTTCTCTAAATTTTCAAACCGGACCGGACCGGACCGAACTGAATGAACTCTAAAACCAAACCAAACCAAATCGTCGGTTTGGTTTGGTTTTTCGGTTTACACTTTCACCCCTAGGCCCTAGGCGAGATCGCAAAATGAGATCTTGTATATATTTCTTTTAAAAATTTAAGTAAATAAAAAATATCTAAAACTAAAGCAACAATAAGGATTAAACATTCTAAAGTAAGTTTATATCAGTTCATATTTACTTGATTAAAAAAAGTTAAAATTTTATATCAAGAAAATCTAATTTTTAAGTGTTGTGAAATATGTATGTGTTAGTTGCATGACCGGACCGGCAAAGTGCTTGTCGTTAGGAGTGCCGGCCACGTGGTCAGTGGTTTAATTTCATAAAACTGAACTTATCCTCAAAATGTTTAAAAACGAGTATAGGGATAGTCCGGAGTATCGATCCACAGGGAAAAAAACGTTGTAATCAGAGAATACGCAAATTAGTGTTTTCGACGTTTCGGACGTCAACCTCAAAGTTTTGTTTGGTGCGGTTAAGCAATTATATCAACTAAAAGGAGGATTAAAACTAGATTAAGGAGTGGGGTTAAGTCTTAAAGTTTGGTTCATTCAAATCTTTTGTTGGTCTATCTCTTCTCCTTATACTCAATCCAACTCCCGGTCCCGGGTTTTAGATCGGAAATTTCTTCGATGAAAATCAGGTTTTAAATTCTTAAAATGGTTTTGACGGATCTTTCAAGTTTTAAGGAAATAGGATTAAAAGATGAAGGACATCGATCCAAGTATTAGATATACCAACTGTAAGGATGGCTATATCTAAGCAAGGACTTAACTCTTCATTTTTTATTTCAAAAGAAAAAGCTTAGAAAGATCCATCAATGGCATTAAAGTTTGGAGAAGATGGAGACCAACATGGTTTTTGATTGAACTTCACATTTTAACTTAACCCACACTAAATTAACTACTCATGCTTTGACATAAACATAATAGGATTGAAAGAAAACATAATGAAACAAGTCTATCTAAAGACAATAAGGAAGAACTAAGCAAAACTAGAAAGGAATCAGATATTAAAGCAATAAGAACAATATTTAAGGCAGAAATGTAAATAAAACTTGATAAACTTAAGTACTTCCAAGAGAATCCAAAGATTCAAAGGGGAAGAACACTTAAGAGAGGAAGAACTTGACAAGAATTAAAGAAAAAATGAAGAACAAGTGAAGAACAGTAGATTAAAGCAATAAAATATGGAAAAAGAGCTCTCAACAGTGAAAGAAAACTATCTGATATATCATGTTATGAAAAAGAGGCTACTCCTCTTAGCAAGGAAAACAACCTAAATTAGAATATCCTACCTAACCTTAGTGAAAGTACCAATCTACCCTTTACAATGTCATTAAAAGAAGCTTCTAATTCCCTGATTTGGCCAGAAATCGAGATAAAGTCGGCCCCACAAAATCTGCCGTTTTTGGGTCTCTACCGATAGAGACAATTTCTCTACCGGTAGAGAACCCTACTGTCTATTTCTAGATTCTTCTCTCTACCGATAGGAGTGAATCTCTACCGGTAGAGGAGTCTTCTGACTTCTTCTGGATTCTTCTCTCTACCGATAGGCATACTTCCTCTACCGGTAGAGAAGTCTTCTGACTTCTTCTGGTTCTTCTCTCTACCGATAGGACTGACCCTCTACCGGTAGAGAAGTCTTCTGACTTCTTATGGTTCTTCTCTCTACCGATAGGACTGACCCTCTACTGGTAGAGAAGTCTTCTGACTTGCCTTGATTTCTTCTTCTCTACCGATAGGACTTGTTTCTCTATCGGTAGAGAAACCTTCTGAGTAAATTTTATGGGCTTCTTCATTTTTCATCCCAACTTCACTTCCGTCATTCCCAGGCCTTTCTTGGCTCTCAAACAAAGCCGTAATTGGTCCGAGCCTTCGGCCTTGAGCTTTACAACATTCTTTTAATGCCTGGAAACCTGCAAAGAGTACAAAAACAACTACGCGCACAATATCAACTAGATAAATGTATTTGCCTACGCATAATTGCTAAAATGAGTGAATTGAGCCATATTAATACGCAATATAGTGCGCTCATCATTGCACTTTAAGGTTATAGTACACCATTTAGGCATATTTTAACATAAAAATTAATAAACATTTTTTAAGACAATCTTACTTTTTTGGGTTCGTATACAATGGTGGAATTGAAAGACTAAAAATGTATTGATGATATTAGTAAAAAACTTATTAAAATCCCCTTTAAGTGATTTTTTTAAATATGTGACTTCCAAAATTAAAGAGAAGCAAAAAAAAAAAAAATGAGAAAAACGTTAGAACTTTTTTTTAATACGAAAAGTTGAATTTTTTTCTTAAATCAAGCCTATAAACTTTTATTGTAACTACACAGAAATAACTTGTAAATAACAATGCCATATTTAAGAAGTATTAAAAAATTACGTCTTAATTTATTTGGGACTCATTTAAATTGATTTGCTAAAAAAATACAAGAATATATGATGGTGGCTGAATTCTCTTATTGTTTAGTATTTATATATAATTGTTAAATACAATAATGGTCAATGTAGTGGCCTAGTGGTAAAATTGTTTGCTTATAAACTTTTGCGAGGGGTTCAAAACCTATAAAAAAAATACAAGATTAGTCTTTTGCATAAGAATAAGAGGAATGAGAATCGAACCCTTGCCTAATGTCACGGTTTGCCAACTTTCGTGAAATCGAAAACACTTAGAAATTAGTGGAAGCTTGAAGGAGGTTCTAGGATGCTCAAGTAGAGTCTGAAAAGGTTCAGAACGTCCAAGTCAAGCTTGGAGGATGTCACGCCCTCAAATGTTAATGTTCAAATATACCAATTTACTTGATAAAATCTCTCAAAATACATTAACCATCCCAAAATATTTATTCATACTAAGTCAATAGTGTTTACCGACAAGTAAGTTTCGAAAATAGGCCATCTTAATCCTAATAACCATCAACACAAGTTAAAGTTTTAAAACATTACATCAAAACTCATTGAATCAAAAGTAAGTTAAATCACATCCTTTCAAAAAATGGTTGATTAAAGGATGCTAAGTAACTCTATCTATATGCCTCCAATAAGAGATGCAAGCACCCAAGCACGCCATGTACTCTAACCTATTGGCCTGAAGTGGTCCCTGAAAAGAAAGATGAGATGAACTATAAGCCCAGTAGGAACATCTATGCCAATATATCATGAGTATGAAATGGGATGGTATATTAAATAAACTCAACAATATATTCTAGGCATGAATCAATTGCACCACATCGAGACGAATATAATAGAGCACTAGAGCAGACATGCAATCTCAAGTCATCCTTCGTCAAAGGCTTCATCATATCGAGTAACTTATAATTCTCATCAATACATCATTTAAGTGTGTTACGTCGTCAATCCTTAACATTCTCCCGAAGGAGGTCAATGCATTTCTAACATTTGAAGGAGTCTAGTTCATTCCTAATATTTTCTAAAAAGTCTAGTTCATTCCTACTATTTCCGAAGGAGTCTAGTTCATTCCTAGCATTTCCAAAGGAGTCTAGTACATTAATCACTATCTCGTCTTAGTCTTATGTGTCACCGTTCATCGATATGTTTAAGGGTCAATCTAATCAAGACTACGGTCACAAATTATAATTCACATGTCAATTATCAATGCCAAACAACAAGATATAACATAAAGGGAAGCATAGAGTTAATGGAGATATCAAACACAACATTCGGAATAGGGACTAACAACAATATCATAAACGTTTTTGATAAAATTGCGATACCACAAATTCATGTCCAAAAATCATATTTAATTTTTGTAATTAAATTAAATAAAATCCCTTCGAGAAGTAAGTTTAAATCATTGGACAAGGGGAATAATTTTTTTTTTAAATCTAAAAAATCCATCCGGACGCTTGTGACCTGCGTCTGGACGCTCCGGAACTGGGAAATTGGTCCAGACGACCAAAATCTGCGTTCGGACGCTCATGCGTGATTTTTGACAGAAAATTTTCAACTTCAAATCTGACTTTCAACTTCCAAAATACAAAAATAAGTATATCTAACACTCAAATCAAGTCATAAACACAATATATTGCATAAATATCCCCTACCTTAAGTGATGAATCGTGCTCCCAAAAAACCCCAGCTCCCAATGTCTCTGAAACTTGAAATCTACCTCCTCCAACTAATGGAACGCGATCAAGCTCCGTGTATCAACCGAGTATGATGGGTATTCGAAGATTCCTAGAGGAATTTGTGTATAGATCAATGGTTGGTGGGTTGGGTTAGAAGGAGAGAGAGTGATCTATTAGGAGAGGAAGAAGAGCAAGAGAGAGATGTATCTTTTTGTCAAAATCTGATTGAGTAGGGGATTTATGACCCAAATAACACACTAGACCCCTCCAACTCCTAATATACTAACCTCAAGTCCCGACGTTACAAAGTATTGATCGAATCTCCCAAAATCGAATGTTATACAATGAAATTAAATGTTAAAACACGCTCCGAACATCAATTTAGAAAGGCTACATTTTTGGGTCCTCACATCCTTCCCTCTTTATAGAAATTTCGTTCGCGAAATTTAAACAGAAATACTTTGACACAGATATCCTTCTACAAATTATGCTCAGGACGCAAATACCTAGAAAGATTACCATATTCAAGACACATACTTGTCTAACAATCTAATGAGTTTAACAATGTCCCATGTCTAACTCGTGCATAAACAATATCCAATGAGTACCCAACAAAACACAACATGTTTTAGAATTTTGTTTACCACAACCATATCAACATGCTTCAACAAAGCCAACAAGTATATAACATGCATGACTAAACAAGTTTGATAGATATAAACTCGGAAACTATGTGAATGCATAATGATCCATAACAATAGCCACACACGCTATATCAAATGACTCACAAGTCCAATTATCATCAACTTTAAGAAAGAAACTCACTATAGTCACTATGCAAATAAGTGCGGATACTTCTCTCGGACTTCATCCTCTCGCTCCCACGTCAATACTTCCTTACCTTGGTTATCCCATAGAATTCGAACTAAAGATCTTGCCCCTAAGCACTTGCTCATGCGAGTCAAGGATGCTCACCAATTTCTCTTCATAGGATGCATTGACTTCTAACTCAAGTTTAGACTATTCAAGCACATGCGATGGGTCCTCATACTTCCTCAACATCGACACATGGAACATATCGTGAATACCCGACAATCTTGGAGGTAATGCCAAACGGTACGCGACTTCCCCAATCCTCTCAAGGATGTCAAAGGGCCTGATATAGCGCGGCGAAAGCTTCCATTTTCTTCCAAAACGTGGTAGCTCTCGTAGTGGCGATAGCTTCAAGAACACATGATCGCCCACTTCGAATGACAATGGACGGTGACGGCGATCGACAGAAGAGTCTTTGACAAATCACCTTGATTTGCTCCGTTGTCCTCTCTTGGGCAGCCAAAAGTTGTTGGCGAATCAATCTCATACTGTCATTGGTCTCCCTGATCAAGTCCGGCCCCACAATGGTCATCTCCCCCAACTCGGTCCAACATATGGGCGATCTACACGGTGGACCATACAAGACCTTATGCGGTGCCATCTCGATACTAGATTGATAGCTATTATTGTATGCAAACTCAACTAGAGGTAAGTGATCTTCCCAATTTTTGCAAAAATCCATAATACATGCCTGGAGGCATATCCTCCAATATTTGAATTGTTCGCTCGGATTGTCCATCTTTCTGCGGGTGATAAGCAGTGCTAAACAAGAGATTCGTACCAAGCGCAACTTGCAAACTCTGCCAAAAACGTGCGATAAACTGCGGATCTCGATCGGATACGGTAGACACAGGAATCCCATAAAGTCGAATGATCTCCTGAACGTATAAACAACTAAACTTCTCGACGGAATCGATCACTTTAATAGGTAAGAAGTGAGCAGACTTGGTCAAACGATCTACAATTACCCAAATAGCATCATGTCGCCTTGGTGATCTTGGCAATCCTGAAACAAAGTCCATCGTAACATTCTCTCATTTCCATTCGGCCACGGGCAAAGGTTGCAATTCCCCAGCGGGTCGTTGATGCTCGGTGTTTACTTGTTGGCATGTAAGACACTTAAACACAAACGTCAACACATCTTGCTTCATCCTGGGCTACCAAAATTGTCGATGCAAGTCATGATACATCTTTGTCCCTCCCGAATGAACGACTAATGGCGAGTGATGAAATTCTTTCAAAATCTCTTCAAAACGTGACACATAAACTCCCAAGTCTCGAACCGCCTTCCATTCATGAATGGCCAAGCTTGCTAAGTGTGTAGGCTTTCTACTCAAAGTGTCTGCGACCACATTGGCTTTTCCTGTGTGGTATTGTAGGTCAAAGTCATAATCCTCAATATGCTCCATCCAGCGGCGTTGTCAGAGATTCAACTCTTTATGAGAGAACAAGTACTTCAAACTTTTATGGTCGGAGAAAATTTTAAATTTCTCACCATACAAATAGTGCCGCAAAATCTTCAAGGCAAAGACTACAGCTGCGAGCTCTAAATCATGAGTTGGATAGTTCCGCTCATGGGTCTTTAGTTGTCTAGACCCATACACCACAACTCTACCCCGTTGCATTAGCACACAACTCAATCTTTCCCTAGAAGCATCGCAATATACGGCATAACCAGCTCCCCTTTCAGGTACAATCCAGATTGAGGCACTAGTTAAGCGCTTTTTCAATTCCTCAAAGGCTGCTTCACATGTGCCATCCCACACGAATTGCTTCCCTTTACGAGTCAAACGAGTCATCGAAGCCACTAATCGAGAAAAGTCAAGACCAAAACATCGATAGTATCCGGCCAAGCCCAAAGAACTATGGATCTCGAACACATTCTTTAACCACTGCCAACTCATGACAGATTCAATCTTCCCAGGGTCAATGGACACACCACTCCTACAAACCACATGCCCTAAAACTTCACCTCGGATAACCAAAATTTGCACTTACTAAGGTTCCCATACAATTGATGCTTTTTTAAAAGCTCCAAAACAATGGTGAGATGAAATTTGTGTTCCTCCTCTGAAGGTGAATAGACCAAAATATCATCAACAAATACCACTACAAACCGGTCGAGGTACTCACGAAAAATGCGGTTCATGAGGTCCATGAACGTTGCCGGTGAATTGGTCAACTCAAAAGGCATAACCACGAACTCATAATGTCCATAACGCGTTTGAAAGGCAGTCTTTGGAATATCCTCATTCCAAACTCTTAACTGATGATAACTCGACCTCAAGTCAATCTTGGAAAAACATGTAGTACCCCGAAGTTGATCAAACAAATCGTCAATTCTCAGTATCGATACTTGTTCTTCACAGTGACACGATTGAGCTTCCGATAGTCAATACACAAAGGTAACAAACCATCCTTCATTCATGCAAACAAGGTCGGTGCTCCCCACAGCGATGTGTTAGGATGGATAAATCCCAAGTCCTGCAACTCTTGCAATTGTACATTCAACTCTTTCAACTTAGCCGATGCAAAATGGTAAAGTGGCATAGAAATAGGAGTAGTGCATGAGTGCAATTCTATTGCAAACTCAACCTCTCTCTCGGGAGGTAAATCGGATAACTCTTCCGAAAATATGTCCGGAAACCAGCAAACCACCTTCGGTAATTCTCCACGCGCGGATACATCCTCATCCACAGTCAAGCTAGCCAACAATGCATAAATCGAATCCTGCTCCCGTGGTTCACATAGATAGGGTTCTAACGGTTCCCGACGCTCTCCAAAGAACTCGAAACAACCATCTGCGGACGAACACATGCGAACTCGGTGTTTGAAACAATCAATGGTGGCGTAGAATGTAGATAACCAATCCATACCCAGAATAATGTCAAACCCAGACATGTCTAACACAATGAAATAAAAACTGAAGCGACAATCAAGGATAGTGAGTTTGCAATCTCTACAAATATCGCAAAGTGGTGATTTTCCTCCAAGAGGTGTCAACAAATAATGGAGGTTCAGGCAAATCAGTTTCTAACTGTAAAGCACGTACAAAAGATGCAGCAATAAAAGAATGAGATGCTCCATAATCAAATAAAACCTTCGCAAAAGAGTTAAACAAGAGGAAAGTACCCCTCACAACCAAAGTCTATGGAGCTTGAGAAGAAGATGGGGCACTAGTGAATGTGATATTGAAGACCCTCCCTTGGATATGCTGAGCTTGCGCATAACCACCATGTTGTCCTGAACCCGGTGTAGGTGCCGTCAAACTTGCACCCTATCAACGTGGGAACATTGAGTTGAAGTATTCTAACAAAAGTGGGGATGCTGTTGCCTCTGGGTGCCCCTAAATTGTTGCTGCTATTGTCCACGGGCCTGTCCTAACTGCTGAACAGACCCTGCTTCACTACGCGCACTCGTCCAGTGGGAACAACTCCTAGCCAAATGGCCAGGCTGGCCACAAGAATAAGAAACCTTCGACTGCCCCTACACTGATTACAAATATGACCGGGTTGATTGCACCGATGACACACAACTAGTGGCCTCTGAGTATTGCTCCTAGCATCTGAAAAGGAGGGTCGACTAAGGTTTGACTGGCCCTATGGAGACTAAAACTGCTCTCTTTGTCGTTTACGCCCTTGGCTCCCAGAGCTCTCAGAAGATGATGAACCCTGCATAACACCTGATTGTCTCGGTTCCCAAGCTCTAGAACCTCGTTGTGCCTCCTTGGGCAATTCCACACTCCTAGCACATTCAATAATATCCATAAAATTCATCTTGTGTTGGCTCAGTACGAGCCTCTTCACAGAGGAGTGAAGACCCCTCTCAAAACGACAGCGTTTACGATCTTCGGTAGCCATTAGCTCCGGTGCAAAATGAGATAAGGTTTAAAACCTTGCAGCATACTCCGACATCGTCATCGTCCGTTGCTCCAATCTCTCAAACTATATATGTGATTCCTCACAAGAGGATTCTGGGAAGTACCGATTCTCAAAGAGGACCTCAAAATCAACCCATGTCATGTCATCAACATTCGGTTCCTTAATTCTTGCCGCTTGCCTAGCGGTCCTCCGTGCATCCTTTCTAGCTTTGAGGACTGACTCCCACCATTCATTTGCCTCACCGATCAACTGACATGCCACAATACTAACTCGAAGGTCATCCTCCACTATCCTTAAGGCCTTGAACAACTTGCAAATCTCGAAGAGCCAATGGTTGGCTGCGAGAACATCACCACCCTCTCCATTGAACTGAGGGAGACTAAGACGACGAAACTCTCTTATTGCATCTATCGCCCGATCACTGGCATGAGTTCTAGCAGCTTGATTCAACCTATTGGCCTTGGCAAGTACTGCCATAAATTCCCTTGCAAACGCACCCGGAGCAATCGGCGGCTCGACATTTTGTTCCACCTCCTCATGAACTTTCTATGCCCGCAGAATCTCTCTCTGTTGGCTCATAACATCCGCTAACAGTATTTCGTGGCGATGACCTCGGCCTCGGCCTCGAGGCCCACCTAATCATACCCCACGTCTTGGCGGCATAACGCTACAACAATAAGAGTAACACTAGCAAGGTCAACCAATTATTGCCATCACAAGGCCAATGATAATCAGAAATCCCTAACAAGGGTCAACAGCCGGCATATAGTCTCATTTACATGTTATGCAATGCCAATGCATGTCATGCACACAAGCACACACAAATCATGTCTAAATGTAACAAATTTTGAACCCAATGAGACTAAAAGTCTCCCCACGGTCTCAAGGTATTCTAATTCATGCTCTAATACCAAATATAAGAACCCAAAAATTTTTGCGTTTTAAAATGTTATTTCTGAATATATCGCAAGATGTGTGTTTGATTTAATTTAATTTGTTTTGAAATTTTAGTTGCAAGGCCCGAGCCCGGAAGCTTAAGTTAAACACGTACGCGTTATATGAGGTGTTTAGACATTTGGGGAGAGAGAGCCTTGTTTTTAGTTTAAAATATGATTTTTTGGTGGGTGAGAAAAAAAACCCAAAACATTTGCTCTCTTTCACTCTCTCTCTAGACTTGGAGCTCTCGCTTCTTTCTACGATTTCAGACGATTCGACCAATCATTTTCAAATTCCTTTGAGGTGTAGTATTCTCGGGCCATACTCGAGTGATATCCGAAGACAGATCGTGTTTTCGAAACTCGGAGGAAAATATTTAGAGTTCGATAGACTCGTGGAGCTAGGGCTTTTCGTTCATCGTCAAATCGCACGATCTGAAGAAAGAGGTAGGGATATATACTCTAATGTACATGTTTATGCTTGATTTGGTAGTCTAGGAACTCAAAATTTGTTGTTAGAAAATTTAGTTCGAAATTGAAAAATCTTGCAAACAATTGCGTAGTGCGTCTGGACGTGGATTTTGAGCGTTCAGACGGATTTTCCAGTCCCAGGGCGTTCGGACGGGGGTCTTGGGTGTCCGGACGGATTTTTCAAAATTAATTTTTTTAAAAATGTTTAGTTTCCCTTGTCATATGATATAAACTTACTTTTCAAAAAGGAATTGATTTAAATGTATTTATGGAATTTAAATATGAACTTTGACGTGAAATTCTCGTATCTCAATTTTTACCAAGAACTCTTATGATATTGTTGTTGGTTTCCTTCCCGAATGTGCGTTTAATACCACCATGAAGCCTATGATTTTTCTCATGTTATATATTATCGTCCGGCATTGATGGTTGTCTTGTGAATAATAATTTGAAGTCTTAATCTTGACGGGATTGAACATTAAACGTATCGATGAACGTTGACACATGAAACTATGACGAGATAATAATGAACATACTAGATTCCTTCGGGCTTGCTAGAAATGCACTGGTCTCCTTTGGGAGAGTGTCAAAAATTGACGACATAACACATGTAAGCAATGTTTTGATGAGAATTATAAGTTTTCGGCACGACAAAGCCTTTGACTAAGGAAACGACTCGATGATTACATGTTAGCTCTAGTGCTCCTTTATATTCTTCTTGATGTTTTGCAATTGATACATGCCTAGATTATATTATTGAGTTTGCTTGACACACCATTCCATTTCATACTCATGACATGTTGTCTAGTTACGAGTCAAGTGTGGTGATGGGAGAGATAATTGACATGGGATGTGTTACGTGAACCGAGAAGTTGTTAAGTAGATTGTTGAATTGGGAAGATAGCGTAGTGACTTATGTAACGTGTTGTTCAGGTCGGGACTAAGTATTAGAGGAGTACTACATTCAACCTTGGGGTTGAGTTAGGCGGTGAGACAGCGGCGTGAAAGATTCTTCCTCCCTTACGCCTACTCCGTGTGTAGTTGATCCTACATAGGAGTTTTACCTTGTTCTAGTGGCTTGAGAAGTCCTTGCATTTTCTTATGTTGATGTCAAGCCTTGTTGTACTACGAGACGTTGTGTTAATATATGACTTGAGACGAAGGATATGGAGATTATCCCCTTTGTTTAGGTTGTCTAGTCTACTGTGAGTTGTTGTCCTTCTATGTATTGGAGGACGTGGATGACAGAACCGAAATGGTCATAAGATTGATTGAGATACGTTGGCATTGGAGTGATGTAGAGAGATTAATAAGAGACCTTTTGCCAGAGGGTTGTTCACAGTCACTATTGCTTGTTTTTCGTATGCACTATAGTATTTGTTGTTAGTATATCTTGACTATTACCTTTCCATTGGTTTTTGACATTGCGTAAAACTTTATATATGGATGTTATGAATGACAAATGTACAATGCGTCATGATAGACCGGAGATCGTCAGTGTGACAAGTTGTGAAGTGAAGAATGTGAATAACGAGAGTTTTGAAAAGGATGGATAATGTTTAAGGAAAGTTATGTTAATATATGATTTGTGTTGATGTTTAAATGATGCTAATCCTTAGTTATGTAACATTTGACTTCTGTGAACTTTGATACGATACGAGATGATTGTTGTGAGATGCATGATACATGTAGAATTGTACTAAACTCTTTCGGAAATGCTAAAAGAATTGTACTAGACTTCCTCTCAGAAATTCTAGGAATGTGAAATGACAATGTACTGGATTCCACTGGGTATGCCAGAATCGTACTAGACTTCTTCAGGAATGCTAGGAGAAGTGTACCAGACTGCCTCTCGAGAATGCTAGAAATGTGAAATGAGAATGTACTGGATTCCACCGGGTATGCCAGGATCGTACTAGACTCCTTCATGGGAGTGCTGGAGTGATATGAGCTTGTACCAATTGGGAACATGCTAGGCATGAGACTTTGGTCCACAACAAGAACATGTTGATAATGCGCGTGAGTCGTGATATGCATTAAAGGAATTGAGGGATTATAGATAAACATAGTGAAGTTATTTAATGCTCGTCATTGACTTATCATTGCTTTCCACTTGTAATTTCACTTGTGTAATATTTTTGTGTTTAAAACATGAGATGTGGACATATGTTAATGAATTGATAAAATATGAGGGTGACTTTCCTAGCCTCCTTCGAGAGTGAGTTATGCCATAAACTTATGTCGTTATTCTTTATTGGGAGTGAGCGATGAGATGAAGACGAAATGCATGTTGATTAACGCTAATGAGATGCACGAATCCTAAATGGTTAGATGGTTTAATGGATAAGGAATAGTATTGTGAAACGATTGAGCATATAGTCCATGCTTATCTTGTATTTCATTTAAGCTCTTGCTCATGTTATATTTCGATGTTGTGTTACATGTCAAACTACCTCATATTCGCATACTATTAGTGTAGATATTCCTACTGGGCTGTGTAGCTCACCCCTTTATTTTGATAGGTATCGTACCAGAGATTTAGCATGAAGCGTTTGAAGTGCATGAGATGATGCATGTTTTGAAAGCCGATGTTGAAGGAGTTATTTATCATTGTCATAAATCTATTTTGAAAGATGTCAACTTATAGTTATCTGACATTGTATTTTAGACATATTGGGTTTATTGGAGAGATTTGTGAGGTTTCTTAAAGACTTTAGATTGTTTTGTATGTTAGAAATCGAGAGTGTGACAACTTGGTATTAGAACATGAATTAGAATACCTTGAGACTGTGGGAAGACTTTGTGTCATGAGTTTAAACACGTTGCATTTTGGCATGATCTGTATGTGCTTGTGTGCATGACATACATTGATATTGTGTTCTCTTAAATACAATAGTGTTGTTAAACCGTGTTGATGAGATTGATGTAGGCATCGGCCTTGTGATGATGATAATTGTTTGGCATTGTTAATGTGTTTCTTAACTTTGTAGTAGGATGTCTCTGAGGCGTAGAGTAAGATAGTTGGACTTTGGGGCCGGGGTTTTTATTGTGAAGTGCACTTAGACAAGGTAGTTAGTCTAAGAGTAGATGTTACTTGTGAGGAGGTTGACGAGAGGGTAGGACAGAATGTAGAACTATCGATTTACCCTAGAATGTTTGTAAGGGAGTTCGTGGCGGCATTCGCCGAATTTAACCTATAGAGTTCAGCAGTTGTATTGAGCGCCAATGATCGGGCTATTGATGCTATTAGGAAATCCGAGTATGCCAGAAGCATGAGATTGTCGAGGGACGCATAGAGAGATCTGTAGGGTTAGACATGTTGGGATTTAATTTTGTTCTAGGCCTTGATTAGTTGTCTAGGTTTCGTATTGTCATTGTTTAGTTTGAACGTTATGTTCGTGCTTGTTTAGCCGGAGGTGGTTGTTTTGAAATTGTTGGAGAACGTTGAGAACTGTTGGAGTGAGATTCTTTTGAGGTGTGCCAATGAGTTTACAGTTAGACGAGAATGTGTGCATTCACACGTGGGCAGTCGTCATGGATGGGTTATGATGTTCAGTGCATGTTTATGGGAAAGGTTGAGTTACTGATAATTTTGCTACGTGTTGTTTGGTGATTACGAGATTAAGAGAATCATAGAGGAGGATCGCAAGATTGATGAGACTTGGAGTTTGAACCTTTTCAATTTGAGAAGTTCGATAAGAAGATGATCTTGATTTGGTGGTTCAATAGACGATATCAATATGAGTGAGTGAGACCCTACTAAGTGATTAGAAACGGAGGATTGTGTCAGAAGTTTCTTGATAGGGATGTACAAGGGTTTGGCCTTGTTATTCTTAGCCGTTGTGACCTTTTGATTTTATCCGTTAACGTGATACCTGTGCTTGTTGTATCCGATCAAGATTCGTGTTTGCTTTTGACTTGAGTAGTGTATTTTGTGCGAATGTGATATTTGTATACTTGATACTCGTTGACTCGTGATATACTAGTTGGGCATTGTGATACAAGAATCATGTTGGCACGTTTTGTTTGAGTTCATGGACTTAATAATCATGATAGTTATTTGTGATTCCTCATGTGAAAGAACAGGGTAAAGAGGTGGCCCGACAATCGGAGCGGCCGTGAACTCTATGATAGTGTTCCCAATGTGGGCAGCCGGCAGTGGATGACCATCAAAATATTGCATGAGTCGCATGATTGAGCATGATAGCATTGAAGTTACGTAGCGGTTGTTTAACTGTCAATCTTGCATAATATATTGTTGAATATGAACATGCTTTATTCAATGTGTCAATGTTTTCAATATGACTTCCTACTCAACCTCTGACTTATGTTTTTTCTGGAAACTAACAACCAATAATTTAAACTTCGCTTTTGAAGATGATTCAGTATGTTAGATAGGATTTACATCTTTCACAATATTATCATGTTTAGGCATTCAGTTAGAGGTTGTCAGACTTTATTTGTTTATTCGAGTCTTGTGGACATGTTATATTTATTCATGTTTAGTCCAAGCGAGATACTTAAGTTGTTTATTTGATAATTGATTAATTGACTTGGTAGTTATTTCACTTTACTGGAGATATGGTTATGATAAGTTTTGTTTTTATTGTTCCGTTGCTTAAGTCATACCCTAGAAGTTTGAGGTGTGACAACTTAGCGTGGTTCGAATATCTAAAGTCGTGGATAGAGTCCTAAAGATCTAGAGGTCTGCAAGCTTATGTGGAGTTATGCCTTAGAATGATATGACTTGTCTTCGGACGTTCCATGCAACTACTTGTGAAATCCGGTTTAAAGAGGTGCCCGATCACTGTGTCTTTTGATTGGAGGTCCAAAAAATTTAATTGGAATATCGGTTGGACTTTCTCAAAGGTATTAGTCAGTATGTGTTTTATGTGCTTATTTGTTTATGTGTTTACATGCTTACCTATATATGTATATATATATATGTTGACTATCCTATGTTGCTGATGAGTTTTTTCCTTTTCTATAGTAAGATGCCGACACGTAGAGTTTAGGGCCAGGGTAGGGCTGCCGCTGTAGGCGCTAGGGTAGGGGTGCTGCTGCAGGCACACCAAATCCTGCTACTAGAGAGGATGTCGTGAGGGCTATGGCTGAAGCCATACAATAGTTGGCTCAGAATAATCAACCCAAGAATGAAACCCAAGTAATAGTAGCCATGTGGGAGTCCCACTGTATGAACCCTCCCAAGTTCACCAGTGGGACCGACCTGTTTGTGGTCTATAGTTAGGTCGAACAGGTGGAGAAGACTGTGGACATGATACAGGTACTGAAGGACGAGCTACGGATTTCTTTGGCTACTTATCAATTTACAAGAGAAGCAGACCAGTTGTGAAATATGGTAAAAACTACATATGACATAAAAGAGTTGACGTGGGAACCTTTCACGGGTCTCTTCCTTGATCATTATTTTCCAGAGGTAATAAAGGACTTGCTTTTTGACAGGAGTTCTATGATCTGAATCAGGACAGCATGATAATGGTTGAGCACCAGAACAAGTTCACTTCTTTGACTCGTTTTGCAACTGAAACAGTAGGGGATGAAGATTTGAAATGGAAGAGGTTCAAGAGGGGTCATGAGCCAACAATTTGAGAGAAAGTCGTGCCACTGAAAATTCGGGAATATAAAGACCTTGTGGAAGAGCTACGATAGCGGAGGTAGACTTGGTAGCAAGAAACTAGAGCACAGTGAAAGTTACAACTTCAGAATCAATGAGACCTAATAAGAAGCGATAGAGAGAGGCCAGTTTCAATTTCAAGGTTATAGGCAGGCTGTATCTACTCAAAGAGAGATAGTAAGATTTATGCCAAAACAACAGATGATAAGAAGAATAAAAGGCCTTGAACACGTAATGGATCTTGAAGTACTATTTCTGCATCTCCCTGACCAAATCCGCCTACATTAGGATTACTCGTTAATGGTTGATCAAATTTGATAGATTCACCTTCGGAAACAAGAAGTTTCGGTCCTGGGGGGATAATATCAATCACTTGACGTCCATTCGATGCATCGGCTATGGTTATTTTGTACCCCCCGCTGCTGTAGCATTATAAATTGTATTTTTATGGGTATGGTCAGTCAGGTCATAAAAGGGCAGACTGTTGAAAGAGAGCACAATCACCCCAGACCGCGAGTGTTGCTAGAAGACCAATTGTTTGCTATAATTGTAACAAGGAGGGGCATATGCGGTGTCATTGTCCATTGATGCAAGGAGGTAGTGGTACATGGAGTTCAGTTCAGAATTGTCCTATGCCATCAGGGTCCGTACAACAGAGCTATGCACCAGCTTAGGAGGCGGGGGTTGCTCGACCAGCTTCGTCGGCTCAGTTGGTATAAAAGGGCGAAGTGAATAGGGGACGGCCTTATACCGTTGATACCCTAGGGATGGGAAAATGGGGAGCCTTAGTTGTTCGAGGTACATTACTTTTGTCTCGCACCTGGGCTACTATTTTGTTTGATACGGGTGATTCTCATTCCTTTATTTCTTCTAGTCATGTTACTGCCCTAGGTCTTGAGGTCAATATGTTAGAGTTTGTTCTATCTATTGAGACACCTTTTGGAGGCGATGTGATTTTAAGGCACATGTGCGGTCTTGAGATATGGAAGTTGCTAACCATAGTTTATCCTTTGATCTCATCCTGTTAGACATGAGTAATTTTGACGTTACTCTAGGTATGGACTGGTTGACCTTCTTTAGAGCACAATTGATTGTTATCAGAGTAGGGCAACCATTAAAATTCTGGAGGGTGATAGTTTTCAATTTTGAGGAACAAAAGAGATATTCAATCAGGAATTTATGGGTTGTGGGGAAGAGAGATTGTTGGTCATCTATTTGCAGTAACATGGGATGATAAGAGGGATTAGAATCAAGCAGAGTTGCCTAGAGTCGTTCGTGACGTCCTGGACGTCTTTTCGGAAGATATTGTGGGTTTACCTCCACAACGGGAAATGAAATTTTCTATTGATCTTGTGCCCGAGATAGCTCCAATTTCTATGGCACCTTATCGATTTGCTTCAGCAGAATTTAAGGAGTTGAAGGTACAGCTTCAAGAGTTGATGGAAAAGATTTTATCTGACCTAGCACTTAACCATGGGATTAATGAACCAGATCTTCAATGAATTCTTGAACCAGTTTGTCGTGATGTTCGTGGATAATATATTGATTTATTCACCTATAGAGGAAGAGCACGGGAAGCAGTTGGGGATTGTACTACAACTTTTGAGAGAGAATCTTCCCTACGCTAAATACTCTAAGTGCGACTTTTGGCTTTACAAGGTGAAATTTTTTGGACATGAAGTATCAAGCAAAGGAGTGGCAGTTGATCAGTCAAGGATCGAGGTAATGTTGACTTGGGAGCGACCCAAGAGTGTCTTTGAAATTCAGAGCTTTTTGGACTTAGCTAGTTACTACCGGTGCTTTGTTAGAGGTTTTGCATGGTTAGCAGCCCCGACGGCAGGACTTAGTAGGAAGAGAATCAGATTTATATAGGATGAAGTATGTGAGAATTCATTCCAAGAGTTGAAGAAAAGGTTGACATCCACTCCAATCTTGGTGGTCCCTGAGCGAGGACAAGGGTATTCAATTTACTATGATTTTCTAAGGATGGTTTGGGGTGCGTATTGATGTAGGATGGGAGAGTTGTTGCATATGGTTCTCGCCAATTAAAGAATCTTGAGCGCAATTATCCCACACATGATCTAGAGTTGGCAAAGGTCATCTTTGCACTTAAGAGTTGGAGAACTAATTATATGGTGAGCGGTTCGAAGGATCTTCTTAGATCATAAGAGTCTTAAGTACATCTTCACACAGAAATATTTAAACATGAGGCAACAAAGATGGATGGAGTACACAGAAGACTATGACTTCGAATTGCATTACCATCTGGGTAATGCAAATGCAGTGGTAGATACTTTGAGTAGAAAGTCACTTCATAGTATAGTTGGCATAGCTACATGGGAGTAGAATATGATTGGAGTAATAAGGGAGCTGAGTATGTAGTTCAACACTGATAGTGATAGGGCTGCTTTGTTCAGTGTAATGGTTTAACCTTCATTGTTGGTGAGAGTTATAGAAGAGCAACAAAATGATTCAAAGGCCAAATCGGCGAGAGATCGTTTGGCTATAGGGGAGCAAATTGATGGTTGAGTTTTTCATGCAGATAAAGAGCAAAAATTTGCTGGTAAGGTATATGTACCTAAGTCGTGCCGCAAGAGTATACTCCAAGAGTCTCATCATTCTCGTCTTGTTATACACCTTGGTAGTACAAAGATGTATCAAGATATGTGAAGATAGTATAGGTGGAAGGAGATGAAACATGACGTTGCGCTATTCGTGTCGAAGTGTCTGGTGTGTTAGCACTCAAGGTTGAACATTAAAGACTTGTTAGGTTGTTGCAGCCTTTACCAATGGTCGAGTGGAATTGGGAACATGTAACTATGGAGTTTGTGATTGGGCTTCTGAGGTCGCCAATAAGTCATGATGTAGTATGGGTTATTATTGATCGACTGGCCAAGACCGTCCATTTCTTTCCTATCTGTGTGACAGATGCTATAGAGACACTCACTAAACTTTAAATTCACAAGATTGTCCGTCTGTCTACAGGTGAAACACAGTACTAATACGCAGATCTGTCCCAAGTGCCTCCTTTGATGGTTGAGTTTTTCATGCAGATAAAGAGCAAATATTTGCTGGTAAGGTATATGTACCTAAGTCGTGCCGCAAGAGTATACTCCAAGAGTCTCATCATTCTCGTCTTGTTATACACCTTGGTAGTACGAAGATGTATCAAGATATGTGAAGATAGTATAGGTGGAAGGAGATGAAACATGACGTTGCGCTATTCGTGTCGAAGTGTCTGGTGTGTTAGCACTCAAGGTTGAACATTAGAGACTTGTTAGGTTGTTGCAGCCTTTACCAATGGTCGAGTGGAATTGGGAACATGTAACTATGGAGTTTGTGATTGGGCTTCTGAGGTCGCCAATAAGTCATGATGTAGTATGGGTTATTATTGATCGACTGGCCAAGACCGTCCATTTCTTTCCTATCTGTGTGACAGATGCTATAGAGACACTCACTAAACTTTAAATTCACGAGATTATTTGATTACATGGAGTGCCAGTATTTATAATATCGGATCAAAATCCCAGATTTACCTCTCGCTTTTGGTCTAGTCTTCAGGAGGCACTTGGGACAGATCTGCGTATTAGTACTGTGTTTCACCTGTAGACAGACGGACAATCTGAACATACCATTCAGATTCTCAAGTACATGTTGAGGGCTTTTGTCCTAGATTTTCGAGGCTCAAGGGAGGATCATTTGGCTTTAGCGAAGTTTGCCTACAACAATAGCTTCCAAACTAGCATTGAGATGGCACCTTATGATGTACTTTATGGTAGGCCATACAGATCACCAGTATATTGGGTTGAAGTGGGTGAATGTACGGTGTTGGAACCTGACTTGGTTCAGGAGACTACAAATAAAGTGATTCAAATACGACAACGATTGCTGACCGCTTAGAGCTATCAGGAGAGTTATGTTGACCGCAAGATGCGACCATTATTTTTCAAGGTGGCGGTCATGTCTTCTTGAGAGTCACACAAAAGAAAGGGTTGAAGCGATTCGGTTGAAGTGGAAAGCTATCACTGAGGTATGTGGGGTCATTTGAAATTTTTAAAAGAGTGGAGGAGGTAGCGTATCGACTTGCCTTGCCACCAAGGCTGTCAATGGTACATAATGTATTCTATGTATCTATGTTACATAAGTATGAACTCAACGCATCACACGTGTTGGATTGGGCTAAGCTAGAAGCTGAGGATGATATAACATACGAGGAGAAACTGGTGAAGATATTAGACACCCCAGAGCAAGTTTTGCGCGGTAAAACTATTTTATAGGCAAAAGTATTATAACATCATCATGGTGTTGAGGAAGATACATGGGAACGAGAGCCCGAACTTCGTTCCTAGCATCTAGATTTGTTTTACCCTTAAGGCAGTAATTTCGAGGACGAAATTTCCTAAGAGAGGAAGGTTGTGAGGACCCAAGGTTCGATGTTTTATTTTTATTACTTTTAATCTATTATAGAACTTCGTGATATTATGATTAATGTTTAACTGTGGCTCGATCATAATAATTTAGAACGCTCGGGCTCAATGTAGGGGTGCTAGTGACTTAAGGGGGGCTAATATAATTGAGCAAATTTTGATTATAAAAGAATTAGAAAACCCTGAATCAGCATTTTTATAAAAAGTCATAGTTTTTTTTAGAGAACTCTAAACCCTAGATTACTTGAGGAAGGAGAACGGGTGTCTAGACGGAAGATTCACATGAGGTGATCAACTAAGAAGTTGTAGAGAGTGTTGAGAGCTTCGCATAGAGCTCGAGATCAACCAAGTACGCAGAGTATTCGAGGGTTTTTCAATCACAACAATATATTCTGCATTTTTATCGGATAAGGTAGGATTTCATGTTGATTTACATTGAGATATTGTGTAGATCGTATTTATTTCAATGATATGTATGTTGTTTTTAGTGCGTGATCGAGTCATTTAAGATTTGTGATATTTTCGAGCATATTCGATAGTTAGGTTGCAGAAACAAAGCTAAAAAATGATGTCTTTTCAACAAAACAAAACATGAAAATTTACCTAGGCTACTCGAACGGCCTCCTTAAATTTTTGGTATTATGTTTTGGACAGTAGACTGGTTTTGGCTGCCTGAGCGAGCCCTTAGCCACTCGAGCCACCTATTGAAAAATAAAATATTCACTTCTTAATTTTTGGCTTATTTCTTACCTTCCAATCCTCTTAGGGTTATTGTTTAAGTCTAAAATTGATCATTAAGGATACATATGAGCATGCCTTGATACTAGGCAGGGGATTGCCCGTCGGTCTAGTAGCCCGTTAACTCCACTTGGAATCTTTGTGATCCTTTGGTGAAAGACCGTGAAACAAAAGGGTAAAGAGGTGGCTCAACGATCGGAGCGGTCCATGAACTCTATGATAGGGTCCTCGATGTGGGCAGCCCGTCGTACAAGATTGTGAAAATATTGCATGAGTTGCATGATTGACATGATAGCATTGCAGTTACGTAGTGGTTGTTTACTTGTCGTTCTTGCATATTATATTGTTGAATATGAACATGCTTTATTTAATATGTCGATGTTTTCAATTTGACTTCCTACATGAGCTTCGACTTATTTTTTTTGTGAAAATTAACAATTTACAGGTCAGGACATGGAACCAATGATTTAGACTTCACAATATTATCATGTCTAGGCGTTCAGTTAGAGATTTTCAGACTTTATTTTTTTATTTAGGTATAGTGGGCCTATTATATTTATTCATGTTCAGTTTAGCCAAGATAGTTAAGTTATTTATTTGATAATTGATTAATCGACTTGGGAGTTATTTCACTTTATTGGAGATATGGTTTTGATAATTTTTGTTTCTATTCTTCCATTGCTTAATTTATACCCTAGTAGTTTGGGGTGTGACATGACTCGATTTGCAATTAACTCTCTCGTACCTCCAGCTAGAAAACATGGCGATCAGACGTCTTTTCTAACCATATTTTACGAGCAGTCACATGGATGTCTAAAGAAAAGACATGATACTCTCGGAGCATAACTTCACATAAGCACATAACTTCCCTAGTACCCCATCCCTTGGACTCTAGGTATTTGAATTATGCTCTGATACAAAATTTATGACACCACAAACTCCAAGTTATAATATGAGCAAGAAAACAAACCATAACTTGAGCCCAATATTATAGAACTCATAATAAATTTTAAAACCGCTTACATCAATTACCCAAATAAACCAATTAAACAATGAATCTGGGTCCAATCGAATAAAATATCAACAAAATAATAAATAGATTCTACTACTAGCGTTTCTAATCATCCCAAAGTCTCTAACCCCTTGGTTCTCTATCTGTACCAGAAAAGCAGTTAACACAACAAGATAAGCCGAAACTCGTATAAAATTACATGTTAATAGCAAAATAATGAGGATTAAAGCTTGTTCCAAATCAAAACATATAGGTTTTTAATTAGTGGAAAAATATATAATTCGCAAAAGATTTGTCCACACATTTATACTAAAAAAATCACATGTAATGCACGAAACTCTGCCACAATTGGCGACCAATGCAACCTATAAAGAGACCTACAATCCACTCCAACCTTATTTTATGGACTTTCACCATCGACATCATGAAGAACTAATAGATTTTATGAACGTTCATCGGCGACATCACCAAGAGACCGATAAATTCTACAAACTATCATCGACGACATCACAGAGAGACCAATCTTGGGTAATTATGACACTGACTCATAACCATATGAACATTACATGACTTGTTCTAGACCTAAACATCATGCCCAATAAACATGTATTAAGCAACAAAATAATTTTTCAATTTCTACATAGGTCACTCGAGCAATAGAAACATGCCTACTGTCAAATATTACAAAGATGGAATTGAGAGGTCGCTCGAGCGGTCTATGCGATTTTTAATTTTTTTAAAACTCAAACATAACACTATCAAATCATCAATTACATTAATACTTGCTCGATTTTACACGGAAAATACTATAACGTCATGAATCAATCAAGATATACACATCTAAACACATAATAAGGATCGAAACAAAGATTTAAACAATATTAAACTGATATTAACATGAAATCCTATCTCGATTTATGATTCCGAGGAAGTCATAGCTTTAGCAAAAACCTCCAATTTCTGATGAGACAGATCAACCCTAGGCTTGACTTGGAGCCTCGTCACCGGGATTGATCTTCCTCCTTTGCGTTCTTCGAGAATCTAAGGTTCGGGTGTTAGAATTTTATACTAAAAGCCATGACTTTATGTAACGGATTAATATTTATTTAAATTATTTAAACAATTATTTCTTTTCTTGATGAGAATCTTTATGGGCAATATTTGTATTATATCTTATCATATTTTGCATGAGTGTCTCTTATCCACATAGTAGATAATCTGGTATGTAGAGTTTGGCTTACACACAGAGGATCAGATTATCGGTTCTTGTATAATATAAGTTTTTGGTTCACAGTCTTGGGTGAAATTGGACACACTACCAGCAGGATTGTAACACAGTGTTTTAGTAGGTCTGTCTTGACTACGAAAAATGGTATAGTTTTAACTCACTGTGTTAGTATACTTTGTGTGTATTGAACATGACCATTTTGAGGTAATTGTATTTATACTGACAATATAATACAATTTATACCTCATGGTTATTATGTATGCTTATACTCTCAATCTAAAGATAATTAATCTATGTGTACAATTAATGTTGTTGACTTTGATTCATTATACAGTGAGGTCTTGTGGGCTAATAGGCTCGATGAGTTGGGTCACAATATTAAGTGTATGACAACTATTAATTATTAATGGAATCCACGTCCCTTTATAAGGATTAATGATATCCTCTTGAGGAAGCTTATAAGTTCAATTATGTCAAGCCCTGTAGGTGAATATTAGTATTCGACATAATGAATAAGTTAAGTGAAAGGTCTCAAGTAATTTTATAGATGTTGATTGAATAAATTGTCAGTAATTTATTTTAATCAATGGGTATCTGTAATCTTAACGTGGGAAAATAAATAAGCATTTAATAACATGGAGCTTGAAATATAATTTTGAGATATAGGAGAAAAATGCAATTATAATTATGTAGTGGTATGAATTATAATTTATATAATTCAAAATTAATTCGGGTTGGACTAGAAATCCCAAATTATATAGAAAGCTCAGTCCATACTTCTCCTACGGGTCCCTATCGTTGCCTATATTACTCGTTATCGCAACAATGAGATCATATAACCCTGACATTAAATTAACTTTCAATTTTCATGCATGCATGCAGGATGCTCATCCGTCATGCTCAACATGCAACAATAGAATACCATCATGTGATTTCAATTAAACATGCATCGAGCATAAATACAAATCCTAAAAATCATACAGCATTATCAATATCGATCAATTCTAAGTCGCATACAATGTTTGTGGGCCCTAGCATACAAATTAGTCTCAATAAGTAATAGCTCTTTAATTGATCAACTAACTAAATTATTACGTTACTTCACTTTGACACCAAGGTTGAAAAGATTGTACATGTCGAGGAAGAGAATTGAGGACATGAGATGGTACAAGGAAAAACGTGTGGATGATGGTGAATGGAGGTATCTAGTTGACAGTCAAGAGTGGAAAGACTTCGATATGCAATATACTGAGTTTTTCGAAGACCCTCACAATGTGAGGCTTGGGTTGGTATTTGAAGGATTCAACCCTTTTGGGAATATGAACAACTCCTATAGCATGTGGCCTATTATTCTAACTCCTTATAAGCTACCACCCTGGTTGGCTATGATAGAGTAGTTTTTCATGCTAACACTACTTATTTCGGGAGATAAGCAACTGGGGTTAGATATTGATGTCTACATGAGACCTTTGGTGGATGAATTAAAGGAATTATGGCAAAATGGTTCTCTAACTTACGATGCCTCAAGTGGTGAGACTTTTCAAATGTGTGCAGCTTTGTTGTGGACAATACACGATTGGCCTGCATTTGGTGATTTGTCTGGGTGGAGAACAAATGGTCATTATGTTTGTTACACTTGCAATGATGAATCTTATTATCAAGCTTTGAGAAATAAAACTGCATATATGAACCATCGCTGCTATTTGCCTGAGAACCATCCTGAATGACGAAAGAGAAAATCTCTTTTTCTCTATCTCTGTGTGTGTGTGTGTGTGACCCCCCTTTGTTTTCTTCTAATTAAATTATAATACCCATCTGAAGATAAGGTGTTACAGAGAAAATAAGGTGTTACAGAGACTTACATATACTAATATATGAATTGTTCAACAGCAAAAAGATACAAGGGAACAACAATAGCATTGGGGGGGCTTCTTTGTTTGTTGAATACAAATTATTGAAATTTGAATGTCTTTTGTAGGAAAATCTGGTCCCATCTTTGATTTACATATTTTTTTGTCATGTTCAATTTTGAGCTCTGTAAATCTTTTCAAAAATTTCTCGGATTTCAATATTTCACCGAAAGACTATTCCAAGCAATTTGGGATTGAAGTTCATCGTACTATATCTCTCATAAAACAAGATTGCCAGCCAAAACACCATTCCCTGGATACTCTCCGACTGATGCATCTATGTCTGGTACTTTTCTTTAAAAAATAACAGAGTCTTTGGAGAAGTTCTAGTAACAAATTGCAAAGCTTTGAAATATTTAGATCTCTCAGCTAATAATTTCGCAATTGGGTTTTTTCTTTATTTGCCAACAACTCGTCGCTCCAACACCCCAATTTATCGACCAACAGGTTTTTCGACTGTTTAACGGCCCAATTCAGTGAAAATTTCTCTAGGTGCCTTTGGAGTTGGATCTTTTGTTAAACAATTTCTTGGGCTCCCCTGTCCCTGAATCTTTGGGGAAATGGTTTGCTTTGGCATCGCTTGATTGTTCCAAAACAACTTTATTGGTGAGTTTCCACTCCAATTGCTCCATTCTTTCTCAAACTTGACAAATTGAAACACTATATTTGAGTTCCGGGTTTGTCCCTTTTAGTATTTGTCAAAATCTCAGCAACCGTTTGAAGATGTTGTACATTCAAAACAATTTCTTCGCTGGTCCGCTACTTGATTTATCTCTTAATTTCTCTCGATCTGAGCTTTAACTTCCTTGCTGTTACAATCTCTTCAAGCTTGGAAACCATTAACATATGTGTATATATATGTATACTAGCGGTTGGTGCTCACGTAATACGTGTACTCATACAATTAGACAAAATAATGCACTTATTGATTCGTAGGGTTAAACAACCTCGATCTCTTGTTTTGATAAATGGTTTATTTGAGACTGCAATATGTGCAAGGATGATGGTCTTAGAGTATTGTAACTGCTATATGATAACTGTTGTAATTTTAGAGATGCCAATTTACGAACCAAAAGTAACAGGAATTGTACAAAAGTGAAACTGATTTGATAACATGAATTCTCACAGAAATATATGCAAAACAAAATGAAAAATTGCACAAAACAAAATGAGTGTGAAGGTAATGAAAATTCTCAACGTGTATATATACAAAATAAAATAGAAAAGTATACAAAACAAAATAAGGGTGACACGCAAACTTATTTGCTATGGCAAAAATTCAACAGATGGTAAAATGAAAAAGTAGGCATTAAATTATGGTGATGTGCAAAACTTACTCGTAGGTAAATTTGACAAAGTTAGGATGAGTGAGCAATGCAAAAGTTAGTCGTAGCAAATAGTTGGTTCTGTGACGTTTAAGATCAATCAGTGGGCAATGTAATGTTTAAGTTTGGGGACTCGACATAATCCGTTGTTTTTTTGACTTGTAGTGGAATGTTACTCTACAAAAGAGCAATGGAGGAGGTTGGTTAGAGCAAAGAAACATGAAGTGCTTTGCAAGTGAGAGAGAATTATGCCAAGCCTAAAAAGATGGGAGAATATGACGATTCACTTTGGACAGTTTTTTTTAAGCAAAATTTGAGAGTAGTTTTTTTAGTAGTTTATTTACGTAAATATCCCTATAGTTATAGGAATTTTTTTGGAAATCAAAAGTATGACCCGGTTTCAAAAATGGGTTCACACCAACTTGTAGACACATATATACACACAAAATTTGGAAAAAAGAAAAAAGTCGAGGAGAAGAGAGAGAGGGGGGGGGGGGGGGGGGGGAGTGTGTGGTGAGAGTGATAGTGCAGAAAATAATTAAAAAATATTAAGTTAATAAAACATCTATGGAACAAGTTAGCATTTGACTTTCCGTTTTAAAAAACAAACGGACGCTAACGATTGGTCTTGATTGACACATGAACATAAATTAAAGGTTGTAATCAATTTATTTTAAATGATATGAACCAAAATGAGACTATATCCAACCTAGAGGGACTATAGAGTAATTTATCTTAAATATTATTTAAGAAGAATGTCTTATTTTTTAACTATAAATTCAAAATACCGAAAAAATATCCATACATGTAATAAAAAGGTACCTTGTCAGTAGATAAATAGATAGATTGGTCATCAGTCGAAGCCCGCGAGAGCCAAGTCGTGTACTGATGATGGAGGAGCCCACAAACATTCCATAGGATAATCTCCGTACCCTACACTAAAACACTGCACAATTGCTCTGTTTCCGACCATTCTTCTTCCCAATTCCTGGAAATCAAAGCTACGAGCTGATTATTCGATGCATTCTCCGTAAAATTACCTATGGAGCTTCACATCTCCACCGGTCTCCACAATATCTCTTACCCCTTCCTGTACCATTACTCCCCAAAACGATTCTTCAACTCTCACGGATTAAATTTCCGAAGCATATCAAGATCCAACTCGAGGCCTATCCGTGTCGCATTTTGTTCTGAGAAACAATCTTCATCGAATGGGAGTTCATTTCACGAGAATCGAGGTGAGTCGGGGAATTCAAGGGAGGAATCCGAGTTCGTCGAAGTGTTTGGGATTGGCAGTAGGAAAGATGCAATTCTCGACTTCTGCTTCGATTCGCCTTTTCTTTCGCCCTCTTTGAGATTTTGGTATGCTCTTTTGTAACATTTCTCCGTTGTGCGTTTATGTGTGTACTAGCGGGGCGCTCGGGCACACGCCATGTGTGCAAGTAAAATTAATCAATGCAGTTACTTAGAGAATATAATGGAAGTGTTTGATTCGTTTCTGCTCTTATAGTTATTAAGTGATTCAAGATGGTTCAAAAATAATTAGTAATGTATTTTAATGGTAATTTAGGAATCAAAAGATTGACACAATGACGAACACCAAAATAGTGCACTCCCTTCATATATAGAATAGATGCACACATTTTTTTATTGTAGTTATGTGTAAAATTTGTGTTTCTTTTCTAGAATTGTTCGTAGTACAGTGGAATTTTTCATAAAAATTAATGCATTTTCAATAACAAATTTGTAAAATAGTCCGTTTTCAAAAGTATTATAAAATAATGCAGAACGCATCCACAAAATGCATTCATAGTCGTTTTACTTGCTTGTGTGAGATCAGCAGCCACACGAGACTATAACGCATCTAAAGGTCGCGTTTTATATATGACGCAAGTAATGCTGCCCTTATATGGACTGCAAGCATTTTTAGTAGGGCAGTATGACGAAGGTGAGAAATGCATTGTAATAAATGTAATTGACTAATTATTATAAAAATTATGTATAATGGACATGTAAATATGTATACATACCTCTATGTACAAGGGATTTTGGTTTTATGGGTCCAACTAGTGTTATGAGATGACTAGAAAAAGGGTCGGATGTAATTGACTAACGTTGTTTCAACTTGTTAGCAAATATGCAAATGCTTATAAGACATTTTTCGCAAATTGTTTTATCTTATGATGGTAGATTGGGTATGGTAAGAAAAGAATTTGGATCCCCTTGCTCGTTTGCATATACATTTTTAAGATTAGTGTTGGGTCGTTGTGGTCATAGTTTTGGTTGGGATTATAGTTGTGGTGTTTGTACTTTAGGGGGAAGTGGCTGTGGTAGTAGTCGCGGTACTGTTATTCTGAAAAGCTGGTGTACAGTAATGTATCCCTGACCTGCATTAAATTTGTTACAACGTATTTCTCACCCGAGTTATATTGCCTTATTGAAAAAGTTGGTGGTCCATATAACGCATGCATTGCCTGTGTTATACATAAAACGCGATCTTCACTTGCGTTTTAGGCTTGCACGGCCGCCCATGCCACGCAAGCAGGTAAAATGACTATGAACGAATTTTGTGGATGCGTTTTGCATTACTTTTATAAATACTTTTGAAAACGGACGTTTTTGCTAATTTCTTATTGAAAATGCATTATTTTGATGAAAAATTCAATGAAGTGTATGTGTTAGATTGTGGCTCTTGGAAGAATGCGGTCCCAGCTATGGAGAACAGCTTGATTTGTGCTCGCTACGGTCTTCCTATTAGGTTCCTTAAATTTCAATACCTTGAGCTTGCTGTTCGATGCTTTTCTGCAGCTTGCTGTTTTGTTTCTGTCAGTTTCTATCTAGTGTTGTTTTGTTATTGTTGTTTGTGCCGTGAGGGCTTTGTTTGTAGAATTTCAAGGCTATGACCTTGGTCCGGGTTCTGTTTTTTGGGTTACAGAAGTTTACTATCCGAAAAGATGAGAAATAGGCAAGTAGCTCCATGTGATAATTGGGAGAGTCAATATTATGCACTGCAAATTGAAGTATGTTGTCCTTTATTCAGTGGATTTATTCGTACTACAGGGTGCATACAGATGTGTGCGCATATGTTATTAATTGTATGGACTGCCCTAGATGGATTTTTAAAAAAATCTGCGTTTAATGACGTCAAGTGTTCTTATGAAGGAGTGAGCAAACAAACAAGGCAGTTACAGTCAAGTCAATATGATTCTCTTGAACATGATTGAAGTGTACGAGGAGGATAGAAGATTTTTAAGTCCAAGAAAATTAAACTGATGAAAATAACAAAATTTCAAAATATGAGAGAATTAAAATTGTTTAGAGAACCGGAATACCTGCATTTATTTCTTTTGAGGAAAAGAGCAACAACAATAGTTATAGAACTTGTAACAGAACTTATACCAGTGTTTAGGTAGGGTTATTACAAGAACTACAACAATAGTTATAGAACTTATGGTTCATCTTCCAGCAACTACAGTTTCATCAACTTCCAGCGATTACAACAATCTCGATCTCGATCACATATTCAGCTCTCCCTCTTTCGATACAGCGAAGCTACACATGCACAAGGATGGATTGTTCACGTTGATGATGAAGAAGTTGAGCCCGGTTCGAGACTTACATGGGAGGTGGTTGGAGAAGCTATGAGAGCGAATGAAGCCCTTCAACCTAGAAGAAGTGCTAGGAATGTTGAAATAGGAGAGCTACATGAAGAAGATTTTGAGTCGGAAGACGACATGGAAGAGGAGAAAGATGAAGATTTTGACTTTGAGTCCAATTGGGATCAAGTTTGAGAGGGATATGGAGACGAAAAGGAGGAGATCAATAGAGATTAGAATGCAAACAATAGTCATCTTGACCACAGGAGCAAAGGTCTCCTCATAATCAATCCCATACTCCGAAGGAAAACTCTGTGCAATGAGGCGGGCTTTGTACTGCTCCCAAGTAGCATCAGAATGAGTCTCGACCTTGTAGACCCATTTACAACTGACCGGATTTTTTTCCTTCCTGCAAGGAGACGAATTTGCAAGTCTGAGTTTTGGAAAGGGCAGCGAGTTCATCAATTCATAGTAGTTATCCAGTTCGGATCATTGCAAGCTTCTTTATATGACTATGGTTTCAGTATAGGCATGGATATGAGACAAAAAAGAGCAATAGGAAATAGTGAAACAGGTATGAGAAAAACCAAGTCTTACCGAAGGTTGGTGATGACAGGAAGGATACCCGGTGGACAGACAGATCATGAGCCTCATAAGCAATCGGTGGAGTCGTAAAGCTGTGAAGTGGAGATGGAGAGGGAAGACCTCAACGAGTGTATACCAAGGGGTAGGGGGAACACTAACAGATGGTGATGAAGGTGGTGCAGAAGTAGGAGGAAGTGTGGAAATATCAATGGTGGAGACGTGTTCCTCGTGGTGTACTGCAGATGGAAATGGAATGATGTTGATTAAATTCTCTTTGGTAACTGAAGCAGTATGAGAAGGAAGAGAGAAATGTGGAAGACGCTTAGTGAAGGTAACATGGCGGGATACATACAGTTTTTTGCGCACATAATCATAGCAACGATAACCTTTTTGTGTGATGTTGTAACCCAAGAAAACAAATAGTGCACATCGGGAACTAAGCTTAGTGCGGTTCTTCTTAGCGAGAAGAACAAAGCAAGTATAGCCAAAGATATGAAGAAGTGAATAGTTAGGAAGCACGCCAAATAGACCTCATATGGAGACATGCAAAAAAGGAGAAGTGTGGGCATCTGATTCAGGAGATAGACTATAGTAAGAACAGCTTCACCCATAATACAAAGGGAATAGAGAATGAAAGGATACACCTAGATGTATCAAGAAGTTGACAATGTTCGCGCTCAAAGCGACCATTTGGTGCAGGTGTGTCAAGAGGATTGACGTGTAATCCCATGGGTAGACAGAAGTTTGATAAATTCATTTAGAAAATGCTCCCCGCCTAAATCAGAACAACAATATTTCAATAGAAGTAGAGAACTTTGTTTTAACCACGATAGGGAAAAGACAGAATAATTGTAAGATCTCAGATTTATGTTTCATCAAATAGACTTTGTAAACTTACTATAATCATCGACAAATGAGACACAATATACAGACCCACCATTCGTTGTAATAGGAGAAAGACCCCACATATCAATGTGAACAATGTAAAAAGGAGAGAGAGAGAAATAGAAGAATCTTTTATTGAATAGTAAAGCAAACACTTTGGCAAATTTACAGCCACTGCACTAAAAAATATCACTAATAGAGAGAGTTCCCAATGCACCAAATTTAACTAAAAGTTTTAACTGTTCACTAGATAAATGACCTCTAGAATGCCAAAGATAAAAAGAAAGGACTTCTCATCCAAACAAAAGAAGACAAGGCAGTGGAAGTAGGCTTGACCGAAGCATGTAAGCTTTTCAAAACATAAGGATCACCAACTCTACGCCCGGTCTCAATCTTAATTTTAGACACTCGGTCCTGCACAACACAACTAGAAGAAGAGAATAAGATATCGAAACCGGTAGTAGAAAGTTGACTAATTGAAAGTAAATTGAGAGATAGTTGGGAAACATAGAAAATATTAGATAGAGACATGGAATTAGATGCAATAGGGCCAATAGACACCACATGCATATGGGACCCATTTGTTGTCGCAATGCTAATATGGGAGTAAGGAGAAGAACAATTACTGAGGAGAGAGATGTGGGGAGTCATATGATGAGAAGAACCAGAGTCAAATATCCATATAGAGGGTAGAGTACTTGTGGAGTGAGAACCTGTCAGAAAGGTGGTCGTAGCTTGCAGACTATCCTGCTGAGTGGCTGCTTGGAATGGCTGATATGCTTGAAGTTGCTCAAATGAGAGAAGATGGAGTGCTTGCGGACGTAGGAGTAGCAAGAGCGGCAGAAGAGTGAGAAAACTATTGAGGTGGCCAAGAGGAGGAGGAAACAATCAAATGAGAGGGTTTGCATCCATTTTTAGCGCATGCAGCTTTCCATTGTCCCTTTTGATGATAGAAACTACAATCGTCTATTTCCACCTAAAGTGTAGGTTTAGACCTGCCTGAATTCCGAGTCTGTGCCTGTGGAGTAGGTAGTAGAGAAGCAAAAGAGGCAGAGGGCACTGCAAAGATTGTCTGACTGGAGGACGGAAGCAACCCCTGATTCTAGGTATCCAAAAGCAAGTCTCCTCAGCCAACAACTCGTTTACAACTGAGTCAACTGAAGGAAGCGGGGTATGAGGAGGATAGTGCCACGAATAGTCTCCAAATCAATCCAAAGTGCCATTAGAAATTGTACCAAACATTGTTCTTTCCGGTAACTATAATACTTTCTATGGGCACTCAGTGTAACAGATTCAGTGAAGGCTAACTGATCCCACAAATCAGTCATTACTGAATAAAACTCCTGGATACTCATATTTCCTTGGGAAGTAGCGCGAACCACATGCTCAAGCAAATAACATTTTGCAAAGTATGATTGAACATACAATTTGGACAGATAATTTCAAATTTATTTTGCAGTGATAAATTTGGCAACATGAACCCCAATCGACTGAGCCATAAAATTATTTATCAAAGTAATTATCTTAGCATTATTCGTACGCCAAACGAAAAGTGACTCAGCATATTTTTCAGCTTTAGGATATTTTGAGATTGTAGCATCATCTAAAACATAGTCCCATAATTCTTCTCTGGTGATATATTTTTCATAACATACGCCCAGAGAATCAGAGTTATCAATGGTCATATCGAGAGATTGTCTTATTACCACAAGAAGCACATAAATGTACCAGAACTGGGATGTGAGACTGAGAGTTGCTGCCGAGATAAGCAATCAAGAAGTTTTGAGATCACGAAGTCCGAAATCAGAATCGAGAGACGAAGCTGAGAGGAGAAACCGAGAGGTGATCTAAGAGAGAGAGAGAGATAGAGAGGTTCGGCTGTCGTTGTTGGTCGCATTGGTGATGAGAGAGAGAGAGAGAGAGAGAGATCATCAGCAACCCAAGAGGGAGGGAGAGAGAGAGAGGGGTTCGGCCATCTTTGGTGTCGCGATTCAGATTGCGAGATGGAGATACGCTGATCGTGAGTGGAAGTCAAATCACAAGTGGTAGTGTGGTGGCTGCCGAGAGGGTCATCGTGACCCAACCTAGAGAGGCACTTAGAGAGAGAAGCGGATCCGGCGAAGATGGCTGCTAATATGAATAATGAAAATCCTAGGGCTCTGATACCATGATAGAATATTGAGAAGAGAAAATCCTAATATTCTATATTGAGAATGAATATTACAAAGCACAGTACATGATTAAATAGAATATTAAGGGAACTCTAATTGCATAAAAAGACTAAACTACCCTTGTTGAATACTACACTAGATATTGTGAGATACACTTAAATAGTTGTACAATTTGTTGCATAATTTGAAGAAAGATGTGTTGAAGGAGAACAAGTTGGATACGTATGCTATATAGAGTTCTAACTAGTTATGGATAGCCCCTGTTTTTCTTCCTTATGATTTGTCAACGTTATGATCTATTTTCTGACCTGAATACTTCCCTTGCATATCTTTTTTAGACTGATAGAAAAGCCAGCTCCATACTATGATGAGTTTTAAGATTTGCATGACACCCATTATGAACATATTACTGTGAATTGAGTTAGTTCTTTATTGCAGGGATATTCTCATTGAAGAATCGGTGAAGGTGCAATTACAACAACGCTACCCTGGAAAAGGTGAACTGTCTGTGTAAATATTAACGTCATATCTCATAGTCTGATATTCCCCATTTTGCTTTCTTTTTTTCCCGTCATCCCATTCATGCAATACATCATTGAAGTCGTCCCGACTCCTGAGTACCAAATATGGAAAATGTGTGCATGACTGCAGATATTATTGACCAACTTGGCTGGCCAATGGACTTCATAGCTTATTCAATATTACATTCTTCTCATCAAATTTTGCTATCCGTATGGTTAGCTGATAAAGCAGTACTAAAAACCTGTAGGCTTTAGGTGAAATATGTCCATCTCTGTTTTCCATTTTTGGCTCAGGATTGAGCATTATCTTGATTTCCTTTTATATGCCGTGATGGGACAGAATGATTTTGTGAAAAAATACGTTCTCTGCTTAAAAGGTGAGAAAAGAGATGGTAAGATATTCTACTTAAATATTATCTGATCATTTGATTTTACTAGTGGGTAGGTCTATGCATTTCTATTGACTTCATTCTGTGGCTGATAGCTTTCTCCTGCATCCTTTACTGAAATTGTTATTAGTAATACGCCATGTTGCTCTTTGCAGATGTTTCACCACTCGTTTTGGAAGCTCCATCAGTGTTTCAGTCCTGCTCTAAAGCAGTTATACTTGTTTGTACATTCCTTTGCCTTATTACTCTAGTAGTTACGGGATTATCTTTCTGGTAGATATATTTATTTGACAATGGGTGTCCATAAATATTGAGCACGATGTATGAGGATTTTGTTTTAAAGGGAAAGTTTTGACCTTTTTCTGCAGTTTGTTTTCATTAGGAATTAGCCTTTTCTGAACTAATTTTGCGATTTTCTTGAGTTTTTATAATAGTTTTGATGTTTAGGTAAGTTTTTGCATAGCTTTGATGTGTTTTGGTGGCATCCCCTTGGTGTGGCTTGATATGTAGTACTTTATTCATCATAAAAAGAGAAAGATTAACAAGCATAACATAATTATATATCATTGTAACCCGTGATGGAATGGATAATTGCCTTTAAACCTAAAAGATTAAAAATCTGAAGTTCTTAAAAATCTCTGTGGAATTTAGGATACTTATTGGGGGAAAACTTGGCACTTGTGTGATGTATTGTCGACTTCACTCAATATAGAATAGAGCTTAATGGTCGCGTTAAATAGTTTAAGAGTGTTAAAGCATCCAACCCGCAACCAATTGGCTAGTGTTTGAGGTTATAATTAACTAATAGATCTAACACTCTGCACATAAAGAGGTTAACGAATGATCCATAGCATAGGTGTCGCTACTAATCAGAGTGCAGTTATGGCACAAACGATGGGAAAATTACTGAAAAAGTCTCCCAAAAGCCTCTTGAATGATACCATGTTAAAGCATTCAACTCACAACCAATTGACTGCGAGTGGAAACGCCATCCAAGCTCTTATACCCCATAAACAATATAACATATGGTAGGAATCTCATTGAGTCACCGTTCCACTCTTAATCGGGACTTTAACAAGTTGTCGATGCCTGCCATTTTCTCATCTCATTTAGTGATGCCTCTTGTGGTATCTGGGAGTCCTCCACCACTAGACTCCTCCAGAGGAGCTTCCACTCACTAACATAGCTACGGCACCCCGACATCCCGAGGTCCATAGGACTCACTTGTCTCCAATAAGGAACGAGTTCTATGGGATGCCTCCACGCTCAAAGCTCCAAGAATTAACTACAACTATGGCAACTCTATCAACACACAACACCCTAGATCAGAAGTAGGGCCTAAGGACATGACTCGGGACATAAGGAGGCATGTGGTCTAAAAGCTAGAGTAAGAGAATTGTCAAGGAGGATGAGCTGCCCCTCGGGCGAAGGCGAACTCCAACTTGACTGATCCTAGAGAGAGTGGGGCATCAACCGACATCTGATACCTCGGAAGATGTATCACAACCACTTTTTGACACCTTGGAGCTTGTATCAAGCCAACCACCTCTCCTATGGTATGAGTCCCCATATATCATCTAAACCATCTTTGAGTCCCATGATACAGAACCCAACTTCTGACCATATGACTTAAAAAGAAGTCATGTCAACCTGCTCCAATGGGAAGAAATCTAACCAGCTGGCTTTCTCCTTCTCCAAGGCTTCTATATAAAGATGAATTGACACATCATTGAAGACACGACAAGCATTCAACACATTGAATGCAAGCCTACCACATTTATTCTCTGGTTTTTCGTTCTCCATTGCCATCCCTCTCTCTCTTTCTATGGTTGCCCTGAGTTCTCTCCTCTTTCACCTCCAGTGGTCTCGAGTCTATTGTAGTGCTTGTCATATTCCCGGAAGGACCACTTTCGCTCCTTACCACACCTCTCATTAAGAATTGTGACATGCAAGGAACATATAGGGAATAATCTCCTGGAGGACCATTGGAGTACGAGAGGACCACATTTAGATACCTTGTCAATGTATCTTCCTGGCAGTATCTGGAAGTCTCTCCCTATATGTGTGTCTTTCTCCTTTGGCTAGTTGTAAAAGCCCATACTCATGTCAAAGTATATCACCTTAGATGGAAATGTCATCAAACCATGTGCAAGCATGTGCAGCATTCTAAAGAAGCCAAGCAGACCCTCTTGGTTTGTGATTTGGGTTTCACCAATTCATGCTAACAATTGACGAGCATATGCGTGAACAAGTACCATTCCTTTAAGACACCCCTTACCTCAGTCCGAGTCACTTGTTTTGGCCAAGTTATACCTTCCATCAGCAGGTGTCTTAGGCTTATCCACCGTTGATTATTCCCTTTGATTGCTTACTGGCAAACTGATCAGGCCCACATCTTTTTTGAAGTTTCAAATTCAACGTGTCTGCAAAAAGGAATGTCTGGTGAATGCTGTCACAAATTGATTCTTTGAAGAATGTTTGTCATTTTATGTGCATCAATATATATTTACAAGTTTTATGTTTTTCTCTTGTTCGTTAAGGTGGCTACCGCAGCTTATGGGTCAGATAATGATAGAGCAGTTGATATACTTAAGAGAGTGAAATCTATAAATAGATTAGTTGTTGCTATCATTCTCAAGCCCTTCAGCTTTGAAGGACGAAGGCGCCAAGATGAGGTACACTGATTCTCACACTCCTCTATCATCAAGATTAAGGAAAGCATAAAAGAAGAATTCATTAAATTTTCATCTTCTTTATTCGTGTCATCAATCTATCAAATCATAGATCACTGTGGCTACATTTGAGTCATATGGAAGTATTACATGATTTCAAGCCATGGGTTTCAGTCTGCATATCATTTGATGATTTAGTTATGTTGCACTTAACCGTAAGTATATGGAAAGGTATTTGGATCTGAAGTACATATATAGAAGGCCCATGCTAGTATTCAGTTAAAAACAAAAAAGATACCGTTTGTCCTGGTAGCATCATTACTTTGTACTTAATCGTATAGCATCATTAATAGCTTGGTTAATAGAAGGTGTGCACCTTTGGAAGCCTAAATGAATGGTTTTTGAGCTCTACTTCTTGTAAGAAGATATTTGGATCTGAAACAGAAGAATAGAAGTTCCCATGTTAGTACCCTTTAGAGTACTTCAGTTTAAAATGTGATTTATCGTGTTATGGCAGTACTGTAAGAGCCTAAGAGGCATGTTCTCTAGATTTGGAGCAGGTTAGTGTTCAAAGTGCTCATGTTGCAGTACTAGTTCACTGCTTTAGTGGTTTTACTAGTTTGTCTCTTTTATGTTAGTTTTCAGAGGGGTTGAGGATACTAGTTTGATCTAAGGGTTGGGATTTAATTACCATGTGGGCAAAGTGTATAGAAAGCACTATCATCTGCTCCTCTAAAAGGAAGATATTTAATTGCTTGGGTCTTTCCTCTCTCTTCTTGCTCATCTTTTGTACTTCTCGATACCTTGTTCTTACTTTCTTAGTTCTACTTCTGATTTCTTCCTGCATTCGTCGTCATTGTTGCAACTTCTAACTTTCATATTTCATCATCTAAATCTTTTACAGGTCAAGTATTTGGTAGAAACCCTACAGGATCATACAAATTTCTGTATTGGTGAGCAGTGTTTTGCTGTCTATTAGCTGAATATTTGGTACTCTTATTAACTAATGTAGATTACACTTTTTGTAACTCTTATGCTGATGTTTGAACTTATAATGGATTAGAAGAAAGCAGACACTATTGTCCAAACGAAACTTATCATTCACCCATCTTAATCAACTCATCATGGTGTGTGGTTTGACTTGATGGCAAGAGATAGGTAGACTGCTTAGAATACTTATATTCTCTTCAGGTTCTTGTTCAAATCTAATGAGACTCATTTAAATGTGCACTGGCTACCCTGCAGGTTATTCTATTATCTTTTTCTCTTCTATGAAAGAGATGTGTTCAATTTTTTTTATTCTTTTAGTTTGTCTGGTTTTAGACCAATTATGTCTTCTTATGAAGGATAAGCCCCCCAAAAATTAACCCACTCGAGTATTGTTTTGCTATTGTTTAGTGTTAAAATTGAGGATACCATATGTTTCAGACTTGTAGGTTACTTATGACTCTAATGAGAAGAGTATGGTCATTAAAACTCCCCTGGCAAATATTTTGGTATTTCACTGTCAATATTAATGGAGCTTTCTTGCTCCCAAAACACTTGTTATCATGTTTTGCTGATTTTCGCTGTGGGATACTTCTTACTTCGATATCATTTGAAAATGAGGAAGCATGGAAGGTTTCTAAAGAAATGATTTCATAGCCCATAGGCCTGATACAGATTCTTGGGAATAAATCTCAGTTTTAGTGCTTTCGATTTGTTTGTCTCCCTTTGATTCATCCATTGGCTTCGTTTAGTCTTGGTTTTTCGTCAATTGGTATTTTTCTGCTGGAATTTGCAGACAAAAGAAACTAAGCTTGGAAATTTACTCATTCCTGAGTATTTTCAGTCCACTTGTACTATGTAGTCTTGGATTCATAACAAGGTTACGATACTGGTGTTCAAATTCCTTGTATTCGTCAGCTTCGTTAGTGGGAAGGCAGCAAAGACCATGGGCAAGCAATTCAAGTACCACCAGCTCCAAAGAACAAGCTGAACACCGCAAATCAGACAGAATTCCGAAACAAGTTTAAATTACTTACTCAAGTGTGTAGGAAAGTAAATGATAAATGATAAATCATGAATAAAGACGAGAAATGGAAATGGTTGGACGATGTTGCTATGTGCACGGGCAAGCCAATGAAAGGAACTCAATGTTGCATCCACGCAAGAATTGGTAAAAATGAGGTCTCTAGAGGCGAATTATTTTAAATGAAAGCTCCACGGATCTCACTTCTTACGAAACTTCACAATGGAAAGATCTTGTAGACATAGAGAATAAGCCTCTTGTGGGGAGGAGTGCACCCTCTTCTATTCTTTCAACTCAATGCACAATGAAGACTTAGAAGCTTCTACGATGTATAACTATCATCTTGAAGCTGCTTTCTCGTGTTTCGAAGTCTTAAATCGCCTTTCCAAAATGTTGTTCATAAAAGTGTCTAGCTCTGTTAAGTTATATGTGTTTATATAGAATTAGGAGTGTAATTATATTAGATTTAGATTTAGATTTCTTTTCCTTATGTAAATAGAAGAATAGTTAAGTTAGAATAATAGATGGATTAGGTCTCTTTTTACTTGTATAAATACTATGTGATGAATAGAAATAAAAGCATTGGAGATTATTAAATTTAACATGGTATCAGAGCGGGACAGAAAATCCTAAACCGTCACCTACTATCATTGTCGGAATTGACCGGCTGCCGTGGTTGTGTTTGTTTTTTCTTTTGTAGTTGAAACGTTGTCGCTATACCATATCATCGCCTCCCATCACAATCCAACCGCACAGCCTTTGCTGGCGGTAGTCGCCCAATCCTTCAATTTCTCGCCAACAGCTTTTTTCGGCTAGATCAGCCTTTGCCGGCCGGCCACCATCACGCCGCCTACGCCTTTGACAAACGTCCACCATCTAGGCACCATTCAGCCCATCATCTAGCCACCATTTAGTCGCACCCAGCACCCAGCACCACTCGGCCCTGCCCAGTCGCAACCAACGCTGTCCAGTCGCAACCAACGCTGCCTAGTTGCAACCAGCACTTCCAGTCCAGCAGTTTCTGGTGCCGCTCAGCCACAACCTGTGTTGCCCAGCCATAATCCGCGTTGCCGGCGTAGTCCTACACAACGCCGTTACTTTTGAGCCTCTTTTTCGTAAGTCTCGAAATCCTGCAGGTTACTAATTTCTGGTTAACTGCCATAGTTGGGGTCTTGTTGGGTGTCTACTTTTCTATATTACGGATATAGTTGAGGATCCAAAACTTGTTCCTACTGGTTCTGGTTCGTCAAGTACTAAAGATGTCTCGAACCACTATGACCGGCTCTTCGACAATGCTCCCTTGGATATTTGTTCTATCAAGTTGGATAGCACCAACTATCTGCTTTGGTCTCGTACTTTCAATCTCGCCATTGAAGCTAGAGGCATGTCAGAATTCATTGAGAGCCCTGTTCTTCCACCTGATCCTGTTGCCCTTAGACGGTTCAAATCTCAGCAATCATTAGTCATGACTTGATTATTTACCTCTATGCGGGCTGAGATTCGCTATACTTTTCTACTCCTAGATACATCGTATAAAATTTGGACTACTGCTGTGCAAACTTACTCGCAACAAGGTAATGATTCATAGTGTTTTGAGTTGAGAAAACGCCTCCGTACGTCGGACTAACACCATTGATTTGTCGCTATATATTATGCAGAGTTGAGTGGAGTATGATAGGAGTTCGATTACTATCAAGGTTTTCAGGCTGTTTGTACTGATGATGTTGCAACTTGGTTAAAAAGGTTAGAGAAAGAGCGCGCATATGACTTCCTTGCTGGCCTTGATATGGAATATAATCAGATACGCATACAGGTGTTGTGTCATGTTCCGTTTCCATCTTTGAGAGAGGCTTACGCCATTGTTCAGCAGGAGGAGAGTCGGAGGGGTGCTATGGTGCACACTCTTACTGCCTATGGTGCACACTCCTACTGCTGAGCTTTCTGCCTTGCTTGCCACCCTTCACCGGGTGGTAAGTCCCAGTCTAGTGCTAGCGGCGGGCCTCTGGATTGTGAGTCTCTCCAGTGTGACTATTGCAATAACACTGGTCATACCAGAGATTTTTGTTTGAAGTTACATGGCTGCCCCTCTCGTGGGCGAGGAGGCGGACGCGGTGGTTGTGGTCATGGCTCCGGGTGTTCTCAGGCCCAAGCCCAGGCCCATGTTTCGGAGTTGGTTGCTATGACCTTGCCTGATTCTGGGTCCAATACTAGGTTTCAAGCATCTTCTGATTATGTTGGTGGTTTTTCTCAGAGGGAAATATAGGCTTTTTGGCTCCTTATGACTCGAGCTGGTTCTCCATCTACCACAACTTTCGCTTCTACAGCAGCCCCCACATCATCCAATTTTGCTCACACAAGTATCCCAATTAGTGCACTTACTGCCTCTTCTACTATTCCCTAGATTATAGATTCTGGTGCTTTCGATCATATGATAGGTTGTTCCTCTATATTTGATTCTTACGCTACTTGTTCTGATAAGGATAAAGTCAGAATAACCGACGGGTCATTCTCTGCTATATCAGGGAAAAGCTCTATTCGCTATTCTCCCTCTTTGTTTTTATCTTCAGTTCTCCATATTTTCAATTTTTCCACGAACTTTCTGTCAGTTAGTAATCTTATTCGTTCTGCAAATTGTTCAGTGACTTTTTTCCCTACTCAATTGTGTTTTTTAGGAATTGAATAAGGGAAAGGTGATTGACAGTGGTAAAGACATACTGGTCTCTACTTCTTGGACTCTGCACCGCGTACAACTCATTCACCCATGTCACGTGAACTAGCTCTGCAAGCAACTACTAGCTCCGTACTCTCTATGTTACACCAGTGGCAATGTAGATTAGGTCATCCTTCTTTTGGAACTCTAGAAAAGCTTTTTCCTAATTTAGTTCAACATTGTCCTATAAGTCATTTTTTCTGTGAAGCCTGTGAGTCTGGAAAACATAAACATTCTTTTTATGCACCTATTAATAAAAGAAGTGACTCTCCGTTTATGGTTATTCATTTTGATGTTTGGCTTCCTTCTTCCATTCTCTCTCTAAAAGGTTATCAGTGGTTTGTCACGTTTACTGACTGTTTTTCTTGTGTCACTTGGGTGTATTTACTTAATTTAAAGTTTTCCTGTTTTCAATTCTTTCATGCAATGGTTTGCACTCAGTTTGATTCACAAATCAAAATTCTTTGTAGTGACAATGACACTAAATATATTGATAGAAGTTTTAGGGCTTTTCTAGATGTCAATGGTATACTTTTTCAAATCACCTGCATTGACACTCCACAATAAAATGTAGTTGCCGAATGCAAAAATCGCCATTTTGTTGAGGTTGCTCGCTCTTTTTTGTTCACTATGAATATTTCTAAATTTTTATGAGGCGAAGCCATTTTAACTGCAACCTATCTTATAAACTGCTTGCCGTCCAGCGTTCTCCATTTCAAAGGACGCGTTCTCCACTTCAAAACTCCTCTAGAATGTCTCCCTAGCAGCTTTTGTGTTACGACCCTTCCTCCGCGAGTTTTTGGTTGTGTGTGTTTTATTCATGCCCATCATTCCTCGAGTGGCAAGTTAGGTCCTAAGGCCCACAAATGTATTTTCATTGGGTACTCCTCAACCCAGAAAGGGCTACAAATGCTATGAGTCTTCCTATAAAAGGTTTTATGTCTTTATGGATGTCACTTTTTGGGAGTCCGAGTTGTTTTACTCTCCCTCTCTTCTATCTCTTCGGGGGGAGTCTAGGCAGGAAGAGATGTCTACTTGGTATAATCACATTGAGGGGGAGTCTATATTTGCTAAAGGGGCAGCCACACATGACATTAGTGGTGATACGGGGGAACAGCTACACCGAGTACAACAGATTGACTTAAAAAACATACACTAGCTGAAAAAACAAAAAGTCCTCATGTGCAATACCACCTTGTCCATCACAATCGCCTGCTCCAGTTTCAGATTTCTCGGCTGACCTATCTTGTAATGATTTCTCGGCTGACCCATCTTGTAATGACTCTTCTCTCATTGAACCTATTGATTCTGATAATCTTCCTATTGCTCTTCGAAAAGGTGTTAGGTCATGTACTCAATATCTCATATCCCAGTTTGTCTCTTATGATCGTTTAACTCCTTCGTATCATGCTTTTGTTTCGTCTTTGTCTTTTATATAAATTCCACAGAAATGGCAGGATGCAGTAATGATGCATAAGTGGAAAAGAGCTATGGTAGAAGATATGACGGTTTTGAAAAAAGAACAGCACTTGGGAGCTAGTATTACTTCCGGGGGGAAAGAAAGCAGTAGGATGCAAATGGGTATTCACTATTAAACAGAATGCTGATGGTACAGTAGAGAGATACAAAGCGAGATATGTTGCTAAAGGTTTTATCCAAAACTATGGTATTGACTACGAGGAGACGTTTGCTCCAGTAGTAAAGATGAATTTTGTGCGAGCATTGCTCTCCTGTGTTGCAAATTTGAATTAGCTTCTTCATTAGTTTGATGTGAAAAATGCATTTCTTCATGGTGAGTTAGAAGAAGAGGTGTATATGGATATACCACCAAGTTTTCCTTTATCTGCAACTAAGGACAAGGTGTGCAGATTGAAAAATACCCTTTATGGGTTGAAACAGTCACTTAGAGCTTGATTTGACAGATTTTCAAAAACTATGTTGCAGTTTGGCTATAAACAGATTCATGCCAATCATACCATATTTATCAAGAGAAGTGCTGGAAAGATCGTTGTCCTTATTGTTTATGTTGATGATATAATAATAACAAACAATGATGTGGATGAGATTCTTAATCTCAAATCGAGTCTGGCTCAAGAATTTGAAATTAAAGATTTGAGATCACTGCGGTACTTTCTTGGAATGAAAGTGGCAAGGTCTGATCGGGTTATTTTTATTTCCCAATAGAAATACATATTTGACCTATTGGAAGAAACAGGTATGTTGGGTTGTAAACCTGCAAGTTCCTCTATTGAGGCGAATCATCATCTTAATGGAGAGTCGGGAGAGCATATTGATAAAGAGAGATATCAGCGTCTAGTGGGCCGACTAATATACTTAGCTCACACTTGAACAGATATTTCTTATGCAGTGGGTATTGTTAGTCAATTCATGCATGATCCTCGTGTTTCACATTGGATGTAGTTTACCGTATTTTGAGGTATCTAAAGTCAACTCTAGGAAAAGAGATTTTATTTTCTAATCACGGTCACCTATGGTTGGAGGCATTCATTGATGCCGATTGGGCTAGTTTTGTGGATGATAGACGTTCTACTTCTGCCTACTGTACTCTCCTTAGGGGAAATTTGGTTACTTGGTGAAGTAAGAAGCAATCCGTGGTTGCTAGATCTAGTGCAGAGGTTGGCTCATCGAGTTTGTGAACTCCTGTGGCTCCAAACCCTGTTACGTGATTTGGGAATGTTTGTGTCCAATGAAACTCTACTGTGACAAAAAAACTGCCATAAATATCGCTCATAATCTTGTTCAACATGACATAACAAAACATATTGAGATTGACATGCACTTTATCAAGAAAAAGCTAAGTGAGGGTTTAATATGTATGCCTTTTGTGAGATCTGAAGATCAATTAGATGACATCTTCACAAAAGGGCTGAGCAGCAAAAGTTTCCACTCTATTGTGTTCGAGTTGGGCTTGATTGATATCTTCGCGCCAACTTAATAGGGAGTGTTAAGTTATATGTGTTTATATGGAACTCGGAGCGTAATTATATTAGTTTAGGTTTTGATTCATTTTCCTTATGTAAATAGAAGAATAGTTAAGTTAGAATAATAGATGGATTAGGTCTCTTTTCACTTGTATAAATACTACGTGATGAATAGAAATAAAAGCATTGAAGATTATTAAATTTAACAAGCTCAGTATTTGTAAAGCAATGGCATAAATTTTCATCACTTTTTCCACCGCCAACATCAAATTGGTCGTGCATTTGCATTCTGTAAATAGAATCACTAGGACCTTGGTTTATCCATGCTACATTGATCAAACTTGTACTAGTATCTTTTGCCATGTTGAGATCAAGTGCACGAGTGTATGACTAAAGCATTGGCACCATCGTCACTGTTCATTTTTGTTTGTTGGTCTCCGTTTAGCACCAAATCTTGCTTGTTTTGGTTGCTATATAGGTCAGAAATTCTATATCTTGTGTGTTCAGTCTAAAGTGCGTTCATCTTTTATAGTACTAAGTAGCCAGTTCATCACGATTTATACCTTTATGCTCTCCAGATCAAATTGTTAATAAACTTTATCGTGTTATAATTATATACTCTTGCACCATTAGCCTGTTATCGATATGTTGAAATAGAATTAGTACCTATTGTAGCAGTTAGAGCTTGTCCCTCAGTGGTTAATTATAACCTCTAAAACTAGTATATGAGCTTGGGCGATCTCTCCACTCATTGTCATTTGATTTTGAATTGGATGTTTAACAGAAACAGTATCTAGTTTCAGTAATTTGAGTTCACGATAGCTAATCTATTGTTACTACAGATGAGTTATTAACCTTCATGTTGTGCTGTTTCTTTTTCCCCCAGTGGTTGATATAGACGTACTGCTAGAAAAAGAACTAGTGACACTAGATGAGGCATTGAAGACCGCAAACACTGCTGTTTTGATGGCCATAAATGGGATGTCAATTCTTATATCTGTGAGTTTACCTAGATGCCTTCCTCTATGTCTCCGAAAGTTTTGTTGTCCACCTCTTTACTATTGGTATATTGACAGGAGAGCCAAAAGAAGCTTCTAGACTCGCAAGGACATAACATGAAAGAAGTCAAAGTTTCAGAAGTAATGAAAGTAAGTTTACTTTTTGACCATCTTGGTTTGTGTGACTTATTAATGGTCTTTGAATCACTTATTCGGCATTGTCCTTTAGTTATGTTTATACGAATCTGGCTATTGCAAATGATGAATATTGGTTGGGTGGCTCCTACTTCTTGCTCCTAAATGCTATTGATCATTTTTTAGGGTTTGGAAGCAACAAGAAAGTGGAAGCTTTATGACCTTCCATTATTTTTTCAATATTTGGGTTATTCGGTGTGAAATGCAATAGTTTTTTATGAGCAGTTCTGCTATATTGATTATCTATGGGGTAGAGTTTGTTATTTGTCACCCTTTCGCGTTGATTCTTAAGTGGATACAACTGTTTGTATCTGTTGGGTTTGGATGTGTAATTTTTTGGTGTAGCTTGAGTTTTGCTTTGCTTCTTTCTAATGTATTAGATTTTCTTAGGTGGACTTCTCGTGCCTTTTTCCTTGTACTTTTTTTATACCCAGTTTTAATGATATTTTTTGTTGCCCATCAAAAGCAAAAAGTAATCTGCAACTCATTCTTTTGCTAGATTTCATTACATCTTAGTATGTCCCAGTATATTTGAACCGGATTTATATTGGAAGACTGGACCCCTTATTGTCTCTGTATACGTGTAAATTTCCAAAGTTTGAGCTTTACAGGTTCTTTTCCCTTTTTTGGTTTCACTTGATTTGTGAATGACTAATTCAATCACATGCAGATTCTGGAGGGTTATAAAGAAGCAAAAATTGGCTTTGGAGCTGGTCACAACATTAAAGCATCAATTATGCGAGCTGTGTATGACTGCCCCTTCCTTAGTATAGGTTTAAAGGTATGAAAAGATTCAATCTAGGCCTATAGTTTTTTTTTTTTGTTAGCAGAACAACACTTTTATAATTGCTTTTTATTTTTCGGTTTCTCAACTTGAACCCTAATTAGCTTTTAAAATCATATAAATTGAAATTCTTCATTTATCTTCGGTACTTATCAAAGGGATATACAGTTTTTGAAGCACCTGTATCATTCTCTCACTGGTTCTTTCAGTTTGATGCAATTCAGACTTTCATTTGACCAACCAGCGGACAATTTTTCTTTTGCAAAACCATTAAGCAGGCCAAAGCACCATGCACAATGCACTTCACTGGTACTAAAGCATTCAGCTCAAAACTAATTGGCAATGCACGGAGAGGCCGCAAAGGTTGGTATACCAATTTTGGACATTATTCTAGTTAATAAATGTAGAGCAACCTCTAATACTCCCGCGCACGTGCGTCCCCTGGCTCACACGTGAAGAAGTAAACAAAAACCCAAAACATAGGGATTGCAGCGAAACAACTGCAATCATCGCTGAAACAAAGGAAAAATAAATCAAGATATTCTTGCACAAAAGCCTCTGATATCCTAGCTGTGATAAAGCATAAACCCAAAGTCAAAACCAATGGGCAATGAGTCAGGAGTCGCCCAGGCTCTAGAGGTTATGATTCACCTATGTGGGATATGCCTTGTCAATTGTATAGGATCAAATCCACCCCTCACCCTCTCCCTCCTAGCCCCACCACCGGCAAATTCCACCAGCACCCTTTATCCCCTGTCCCAACTGCCACCCTCTTCTGACTTCTCCCCTTCCTTGCCACTCCTTATCTCCGTTTTTGTTCTTTTCCCGGAAAATTCAAATTTTGTTGTTTATAAGTATCATTCAGTCCCAAAATGAGGTGAGAGAAATTGCAGATGCTGACCACAATAGCAGCAGGAGGTCAAGATATGGGTCTGGTGTGGTTCCAGGATGAGGTAGGGAGACGCCTGCTATGCAATTAGAGGGGACAAGCTTCTCTACATTTTTTTGGTGGTTGTGTCAAAGTTGACACTGAGACCAACCAATTACACGTCTTAAACACTGGTGGCTCTTGAAGCAATTCCTCAGGGTGGCTTCATCATGGTTATTGCCATCCCCATGGATTGCTATCCTCTTTGGGAAAAAACAGGGAGGGTAGGATTCCTATTAGGTTTGAGGAGGTATGCCTCTCATTTCATTTGCAAAAGGTTAAAGTTGGTTTGCATTGCATATATCCAAAAAATGTATGAAATGTACACACAATGAAGCTGGAACAGAGGACTGAATATAGAGTCTCTCTCTCACACACACGCGTGCTCGAACGCATGCATAGGCGTGCGGAATTTTTCTGTTCTTGCTGAGTGGTTTCTAATTGTTGAAGTTTAGTTTGCTTTAGTAATGCTATTTTAGTGATAAGCAGTTTAAGATGTTATTCTCTTCAAATGTATGAGACTGTTATTGTATGAAACACTGTTCTAAGTTTGTGCACTTTTACTATTTTTGTTCTTAGGATCTGGATGGCATTGTAATCTGCATTCTATCGAGTTCAGCTGTTATTGACAGCAGCGGTGTGAATGCCTTTTTGCATACCTTTCGCCAAACTACTGAATGCAGGGGAGGAATTATAATCTCTTTAGTTCGTGAACTCAATATGGAGCCCAATCTAATAATGGCAACAGTTCTTACTATAGGGTGAGATTTCTTGTTGTAAAGAGTATAATCCACTCAGTTACACTGCTCTTGTTTGATGGTCTTTATTACACTTCGTATAGATAATTAAAAGTTTGTCTTCTTGGTCCAACAATGTTGACAGGTATATTGTAGGAAAGAAGAGTCCATGTGACATGGAATCCATGACACAGATACTTGATGACCTCCAAAAATTTGTGATGAATGGGGAAAGTTAATATGATTTGTCATTAGAAGTTATTTTTTGGCAAACCAGTTTGAAGTAATAATTCTGTACACTCGCAAAACTTGAGATTGGATGACCATTTTCAGGTAGTAAACTCGAGTGAGTAAAGATATGCAAACCATCATGTCTAGGAATTTTGTTGTACATATGATTGTTTGTCCATGGACTCAATAATGTTAAAATCTGACATGTGGTAAACCTGTCAGCCCATGAATCAAGCAAGGAGGCTGAACAACCAAGTCTTTTGCGTGTCACTGTGATGATAATAGTAGATACTACCAAAGGATACCCTATTCACTAGAATTGGTTACACAACTAAAGTGGAAGCTGCGAATTGGGGAATTTAGTACAAAACTCTCCGGTATTAACTTCTATCCTTTGAGATTGCAAAATTAAAGTGTTGTGAAACTAGAGAAAGGAGAATTGTATTATTGAGTGATAATGTTACAAGGGGCCAATACATCAATATATAGAGAAAACCTAGAAACCCTAGGTAACCCTAATTACATGAAAGGACAATAATACCCTTGCAACTAAACATTAATAACAATTTAACTATTACTATTCTAACACTCCCCCTCAAACACATGATGCGAGCATGGAGAGCATTATGGGTTTGCCAACATGAAAAAGAAATGCTCCAACTGATGTCTTTGACAACTTCGATTCCTCGACAACTTCGATCTCATTAAAGAGTCACTAATTTTGGTACCCAAACAAATGCAGTAGAATATAACTAACAAAGAAATATGGGACAAGTTCTCCCCCTCACATGCGAACCCCGAATCGCACGGGAAGAGAGAAACAAAGGACCCAACAAGGATCACAACAAGGTGCCACACGGCACAACTTGGGGCCACTTGGCACACCAAACGGGGATTTAACAACCAACCAACAAAAGAAAGACTTGTCCATAAATTCACCAAAAGTCTAAACTGCAGGGACCAAAATCAAATATTGCAAAGTTTGGGAATCAAACTATAATCAAAACAAACTTGAGGGGCAGAAGCAATTTCTCTTTGAAACCCTAGTTTCCGCTACCAGAGATTTCCATCTCACTGGAAGAGAGGGCGAAACAGCAAACACCAAACCAGAGAGGGCAAGAACAGATAAGGGAACCAGAGGCGGAAGAAACAGAACCAGAGACCAGCGGGTGAGAAACCAGAGGCGTGGCAGATGGAGGCGGACAGCATCAGAGGTGGAACAACATCAGAGAGTGCGGCACATCAGGGGGGTTCGTGAAAATAGAGACCAGACGATGACGAGGGTTCGTGAAAACAGAGACCAGACGATGGCAACCTGGGGCAAAGTCTTTTAACAGACTTCCGGAAAGCAAAATTGAACCACTTATCAATGTGACGACAAAAGGTTTTGCGAGTAAAACAGACGTGAAGCTTGAACTTGTTGACAACAGGACCCTGATGCAGCCGGCGGCAAGGCATAAGCCGCCCGCCGGAAAGCGAGTATTCCACAGGCCTAGATCTTATGCTCTGATACCATGTTGTGAAACTAGAGAAAGGAGAATTGTATTATTGAGTGATAATGTTACAAGGGGCCAATACATCAATATATAGAGAAAACCTAGAAACCCTAGGTAACCCTAATTACATGAAAGGACAATAATACCCTTGCAACTAAACACTAATAACAATTTAACCATTACTATTCTAACAGAAACTTACCTAGAATACTAGTCCCTCGAGTAGCAGAACTGGGAATAGGGACGTGGTGCTCTAGACTGTGGTACCAATTTATGCATTGGACACTTAAGGTGCAACCCCATTCATTCTCATCTCCTTTTTTTGTTCGTTCAGAGAAGATCCTTGGAACTCTACCTTTGAATGAGCATATTCTCGCAAATATCTGAACTTCCACTTAGTTCTTGGTAGGCTAAGAATTTCTTCTGACTTGCTGATATTTTCCAGCAGTTCAGGTTCTTGGGCTTAATGCTCCTTATGAATCTTTTTTGCCTTGCATATTAACTGTTGTGTGCTTATAACTAAAATCCAGCTTGTGCATGGTATTGCTTGCTGATAGTTTTTCCCATTCTGGACCCTTACGAATGTTTCATGTGAATTGCAGTCACACCAGACATCAGGTTTTTCAAGAAAGTAGCATATTCTCTAGACTGGCCCAGCATTTCCCTTTTATCTCCAATCTTTTAAGGAGAAACCATCCCCAATCTCCTGAGGCTGAGAAAAGTTATCTGCCTGACGATGCATCTCTTTCTGAGGCAATCAATACACAAGATTCTGGTGAAATACAGAATAATATTCCTGCAGATAGAACTGCTGAAGATTTTGTCATTTACTCAACTGAACTGCAGACACTATATAGCAGCAACAGTGGTGAAATGTATTATTTGAGGTCTATTATTTCTTCCCTCTTGATTCAATGCCCATCAACACCACTTGGTATTGTCCATAATATTATGCATTGTCATGAATTCTAAATTTATCCTTTTGTTATAGGGGTGATGATAGTAGCTTGGAACAAACGGATGTTGATTCCTCCGATTCTTATGACCTAAATGTGCAAGGTAGTTTTTGTTTTATAAACCAAGTTGATCCCACAAGTGTCGTGCAATGATTTCTTTGCTTTTTACTCATGTTTTAGACCATTTAATCCATGAAAAAGAGCGCATCTGAAGTCTCAAGTGATTAATGAATGTGAATAAATGCATGCCCAGGAGTGCCTTCTTTTCAAAGGGAGCCACTCATTCCGCGAAACTCGGGACCAGGATTTTGGATTTCAGAGGAATTGACCTATCAAGGAGCCTATGATTGTGGAGCCTTATCAACTCTTGATAATATAAGCATCTACAAACTTCCGGTGGGGGTAAAACCATCAGAAGAGTTGAAAAACTGTCTCAGTATCGCAAACACAATTCATCACCAAGAGAAATTAGGCAAGGATGATACGAAGGCCCAAACTCAGGTTCCTCCGAGGATGTCTTGGGATACAATAACTGATGCAGGTTTTGAAGCGGTTTCAGAATTTTATGATAGTGCTTCTGCTGCATTCAAGGGAAATGACACTGATGTTTCTAAGAAGCAAGGACTTCTTTCTGCTCGTGCCGCATCAATGCTGGTTAGTAGTATTTTGTCTTTCGATTTATGGACCTTCAAAGTTCCACTAATGAGGCTTGCATATTTTTAAGGGCCATTTCATGACTGTACTCATTGCTTACTTTTGATAAATTTCTATGGGCCTTTCTTGGGAGCTATTAGTTAATTGAAGTCATCATGTTGCTCTGCCAACTGAGTGTAATACATACAGAACTAATTTGAACTCGAGTTTCTCCATTATTGGGTTTGTTGAATCAAACTATCAACTCCATGGAGTGGATTTTATGGCCACTGTTGAATTCAGTAATGTTATAGAATGTGTAAAAGTAATTTATGAAGATTTGATGTTAAAATATAGATAACTTGCTTGTCATATCAGTTTGGAAATTTTGAAATAGTTGCTCTACGTTCGCTTAACAGTCGTATTCATTGTATTTTCTTGCCATTCTAGATTTGGTTAATAACAGAATCTTAACTGTGCGTGGGTGTGGGTGTGGGTGTGCACGTGGGTGTGGGTAAGGGTATGGGCATGGGCGCGGGTTTGCGCGCATCTGTGGGTGGGTGGGTGGGTGTCACACATAGCATGTATTTGCCTTCAATTTGTCATTCTATTATTATCGAATTGAGACTGTTCACTTTTAATGCTGCTTCAGTGCTGATTGTGTACTCTTCTTGCAGGAAGGTGAACGAGAATCACAAAAGAAGTGGAATCCTATTGTGGAAATTAAATATAGAGGTGGAATATATAAAGGGCGTTGTCAGGGAGGTCTTCCGGAAGGGAAGGTACTTTGCTATAGCCCTGGTACAGTAGTGAGAGCATCTTTTCCAGGTGTTTTGTAGTTATTTGTGTGGGAAAAGTAAAAACTACACTTCTCAGGGGCGACTGTTACTTGGGAATGGAAGCATTTATGACGGAATGTGGCGCTATGGTAAGAGATCGGGTCTAGGTACATTCTACTTCAGTAATGGGGATGTTTTCCAGGGATCATGGAGGGATGACATCATCCATGGCAAGGTATTCCTTGTTCCTTGTGAGCATGTTCGTACTTTTCTTGAGATGCTGTAGTTGTAGGTAAAATCAAGAGGCCCAGCATAGATTGCTTCTCTCCTTGCATTTACCAGATTTCTGCCCAAAAGAAACATAATGTACATGGCTACACTGTTATTACAACTTTCAATTCCTAACAAGTCAACTTTGTGTCATCATGTTCCTAGAGGCTAGAAGTACAACTTGCCTTGGCTTTCAATGCTCAAACTGTTCCCTGGTATTATGTTTCACTTTGCATACCTATCTTTTGGTTCCCTGAATATGACTAAATAGACCAGGGATTTTAGTTTTCAATACTTTCCTAGGAATTATCTTGCCACTGGTTATTGTGGTTTGTCTACAAATTTGAATATGTTTCTGATTGTCCATTTACTTTCTGAAGTGCACGTCATTTTAACTTGGCTTTCATTTTATGGTTTTTTATGTTGAAGTTAAAAGTAAAGATGCAGGAGAAAATATTTTATTTGACTCCTAAGAATTACCATATTTGGAAAGATTACTAAAGGTAACACTGGGATCGTCACGTTTGCGTAATCATGTAGGGTTGGCTTTATTTCCACACTGGGGATAGGTGGTTTGTGAATTTTTGGAAAGGAAAGGCAAATGGCGAAGGGCGCTTCTACTCAAAGCTTGGTGAAATCTTTTTTGGCCATTTTAAGGATGGATGGCGAGATGGCCACTTTCTTTGTATTGATGTCGACGGTTCAAGGTTTGTTTTTGCTTGACTTGTCAGTTCTCCCCATTTGTTTCATTTTTTTTGTTTGAATGTTCTGGCATGCGCAAGACATGTATCTTGAAATGTTAATGCACTTGAGGATAAAAGAAAAGAACATTGGGTTCATTTCCTAGCTATTGAGGTGTTTAAATTCCTTGAGATTGGCATAGTTTTGGTTGATCATTGTGACAAGGTTGGGATCCCCGTGGCGTGCCCAAGTTTGTACAATCTTTTGTTGCATAACTCCGGCCTTTATGGATACAAATTGGTGGTTTATTATGTCCGCAATAATTGGTCTTCATATAATTGTTGTTTTCTTTTTTCTTTTTGAAAGAGCAAAATCAATGTGGGAAAAATTCACTAAAAAGCTTTAAAAGGATTCCTTATACAGTGATGAAATTTCGACACTTAATATGTCTAGAACGCTTTTGGTGAATTTGCATTGTCTTGGTGCGTTTAACGGTTTGATCAAATTTTTCACATGTTAAATTATATTTAAAGATCTCAACTTTGTTACACCTAATATTACTTACAAATGCATTTATGTGCTGCTTGTGTAGTATTCAAATGCCAGACCACAACATTCTTCCAGCTTTTCTGTGTTCTTCGTTTTAATGACTTACTGGTATCTGGAGTTAAGAATAGGAGGAACAGCAGCTGGATTATCCCTCTCCTAAGTCCCCCACTTTTTTCTCCATACAAAAGCAAGAACTTCAATAAATATAAGAAGGCAGTTTACAGGATACAGAAACCAAAACCAATCTTCAATATTCGCTAATCCAGTGAGCACCTTATCAGTAAGTTGATATATCTTAAGTCTCAGCTATATTTTCTGCTTAACATTACGCTCAGAATGCAGTGTCTTTGGTAACGCCTTTGTTTCCATACTTCAAGGTGTTAAAGTGGTAGTAATTGTTTTTTGGGCGTATTTGACTGATGAACGTTTTTAATTTTTATTTAACGTCAGCAACCCTTCCAATAAGAATAACACCATCGGACTTCAAAACTTTCCCACATCTCAACATTTTCCGTCATCTGGCTATTCCCCTTTCAAGTTTTAGATGTTTCAGCAATTTTTTGCTCAGTTTAACTAGATCTCGCATCATTTATCTGTCAAACATGTTGTTCTTGTGTTCATCACTTTGTTTGCATACTTTTGTTGTCTCACAGGTATGTTGAGATTTGGGATGAAGGTGTTCTTGTAAGTCGGAAGCAGCCGGACACTGATGCTGATAATGTATAAACCATTTTCGCTTGTAATATAATGTAAGTTTGGATCATTATACCACAAGTAATTTTTTCCCTCTCGTTGTGGGTTTTTGTAAGTATGTGGACGAAAATTCTGTAGAAAATTGCCCGTCAATACATAACAATTATGTGTAATTCCCACATTGCACGTAAACTTGCAATTCTACGTCCACCTATTATGGGAACACTAGTCTGCATTCCTTGTATTTCTAGTTGATTTTTTCTCGTTTTAACAGACAAATGCTTGAATGTCTCACATATTCTATGTATTTTTTGTAACCTATTATTCTTTAGGGAGGCAGCAATTTGTATGGCCGAGTTGTTAAATTGTATTGCTTTTCAGACCTGGAAAGATTTTTGTTTTTTTGAGCTCTGACCTTGAAAGATGACCATGTTTATTATTTCATACAGTCCTGATTGTTTGAGTCAACTAAAAGTGAACGGGCATACAATCTAGTGATGGGGACGAGCCTGGATTATTAACAATATCAGATCCTCCCAAGTACTCAAAAAGAATTGTGGGGAGCTAAGCAGAAAATGAGGCCTACTTATACAAAACTTTTTTATTGGTTTCTTTTCTGCCCCAACCAAACTAAAACAAATTTAGCTTTTTCAATCAATTGGCTGAGCTTTAGGCGTTGGATATGTTGAGGAAAAAGAAAAGTAAAAATCGGATATGATATTTTTTTGATAGTCAAGGTATTCAGTCAGTTTGGAATTAACTCCAACCTAATGGTCTTTGGAAAATTAATTCCACCGTCTACTTGCACAAGTTCCTTTTAAAATCAAGATTTTTTTATTCTGTATAGATTGATTCCATAAGACTTGATAATACCTCAAAGGTTTCCAACCTGATGGCTGACCTAAATTTCAAGCCTTAACCATCAAGCCAATCATTCGTGATTGAAAATATATACATATGCGCACGCGCACACATTCTACCTAATGATTTTTGTTTTACATATTCAACTTTCATGAGTTACCAAACTAAAAAAGAAAAAGAAAAGCGATTTGATAACTATCTAATGATTTTGTTCTCATTTCCCTGACCCAAACAACAGAAAAATGAACATCTTTCCATCATAGTCCACCAAAATTACATATTTTCATGTATGGGTGTACATTTAACAACATCTAGCCCTCTCCGGGTTGGGGAAAGGGAACCGCAAAGGGTGGTTACACATTTTAGTACACTAAATATGAGAGGCTTTTTCTTGTACGCTTTTAAGTGGAAAAAAAAGCCCCTGAAGAAACACGTACAGCTGATTTCAATATTCCTTTGCTAGTTCAACACTCTTCTGGGGTGAAATGTACTGGTGGCTTGGAACAAGGCTGCAAAGAAAGTAGCCATTGGACAATACAGCGTTAACCATAAAATCTACAGAACAGAAACAACTGAAGCACATAATACATACAAGTAAACCAGGATAAACCATGTTTTGGTCCCTTCAGTATTAGCGAGATTCCAATTTCGTCTATGTAGTTTTAATTTCATCAAAATCTGAACCTTGCACTTCTATTTCAATCCCAATGTAGTCCCTCAGTCATCTTCAATTTGTATTTCAAACAGCAAAAGACACATTTGGAACTCGAGGGACGTTAGTGAAAATGTAAGTGAACGTCCACTGTGTAATTTACCCCCTTTGTTTTTAATCTTGGGCTATGGCTACAAATTACTCACATGACTCCCTTGCATCTTACGGAAATGACGGAAGAAACACATTGAAACAGGAAGGCCTAGAAAATATATTGATATAACTTTATTAAAATGATCTACCTGCAGTTCTGAGGAACCCTCCAGGATGATATCGATGACGTCTTCAAGCTCGGTGGCAAAGACATATATAGTTTCCAGTCCTCAATCATAACTCTAAGATCGTGAGTTTTGTTGCCCAGACCAAAACAACAATTTGCATGCATTGTACAAACTTGATTCAAATCTTTGCTCGGTTCGCAAAACCCGCCAAAGTTAGCAGTATTCAAGAATCTCATCTTTAGTTCTAGATCAATGATGAAAGCATCAAATTTGATAATGTTAAGGACATCCTGGTCATGGAATGCCGGATACACTTCTCGTGAGTTGTACCAGAACTTGTAAAACTCTATGGACCGGTTATTGGACCTGACAAAGTTAAATCCCCCATTTGGTCTGTTCTCCAAATCATAAGAGTTTCCCGAGAAATGATCGCATGCGATTTGAAAATCTGCATCCAAATAAAACTGGGGAAATGGGTCCCTGAACCACATGATATCAGCATCCTGGAGGAGGAAAATCAACAAAAAGATATTTGAATATCACCGGGGAAAAAAATCCAAAAGGCTGACGATTGGATCAAAATGCAAAATGTTGAGCAGGGAAGTCAAACATGACAAAAGCTTACAAATGCTGAAGACTATATAAGATGCATTCCATCAATAAACACGAACCCCTCCAAGAGAATATCTTGTTAGACACATAAATCAGTATAGATGAGGCTGCAGGCCTCAAATCAAAAATCACTAATGACAAAAGGAAGCGACTGAAGCCAGGTAATTCTACAAAGAAAAAAAAAATCAGCTCCCACTTCAAGTTCAAACCTTTACTGTTGTGTTTTCCATATTCCAATGTTCTGTCATGGAGTATTGCTGTTCCCAATACTTTTCTGATCAGTAGAGTACTTATGTTTCCTAATATAAAATTCTGAAACCTGGAATCCGAGTTTCCCAAAGAATCTACATATATTTCCATGTAAATCCAGAAATAACAGCAAAAACAGTCATAATCAAAACCCATATCTCTAGATGGTTAATTTTTGTAGACAGCGTACTACGATCTGTTGGTGTAATAACATAATATCATAGCAAAGAAAAAATGGGACGAAGTATTATGATGCTACAATTAAAATGTAACATCAGTAATTGTTACTGTAGAAGACCACAACGTGCTTTTGCCCATGATCAGATCATCAAATCCGTCGCATAAAGTGGACTGATACTGATCATCTTAGAAGATCTAAACAGTTTAATTGGAAAATAAGAAATGGCAATGACAAATTCTCTTTAAAGTCATCGTACAAAGTGGAAAGAAGAAATAAGAACTTCTAACTTGTTTTATCACGATGAAGAGATTTGTGTTTGAAGCGGGGGGAGAGAGAGAGAGAGAGAGAGAGAGAGAGAGAGAGAGAGAGAGAGTATACCGTGAAAACAAAGTTGAATCCCATCTCAAGAACAGAACGTAGGAAATCGATCCTTCTCCACATCATCTTCAAGTAGTCAGGGCTCATAAAATAGGCCTCTCGAGAGAAGTCAACCCCTTCAGTGACAAGGGCAAAGCAAAGAGTGTGGACCACCAAACAACGAGAAAATGCTCTCTCATCCAAGGCAATAATCACCAAATGCTTCAGAAGTTTACGAGTGCCATCTCCAATTCTAAAGCTCTCAAGAAACAGGTCAGCAATCGAATTTGGGGCTGCCCAAGCTTCATTTAAAGTTGTTAAAATAACAGTTCCATCTTTCATGGCAGCATTCTTTAACACTCTTCCAAGCTTGTACTCTTCGCTAGTCTAAGATGGTTGAGACAACTCAGCACAAAAAGGAAATTTTCCCAAAACACTAACTAGCACTAAATTACACAGAGAAGCAGAAAATGGCACAAAATAGATGCACTAAAGAATATATATGATTTATCCCCATGCCTATACCATTCACATCCTCAGAGCTGATAAGAGAGGATCATAAAAATCAATCGACGTAAGTTGAACTTAAACATGCTTTTGGAAAAGTTGATCCCAAAAACAGCCAAAAAAAAAATCGTTCATACTAAAGCCAAATTAAACTAAGTCTTATATGAATCTCCAAAGCTCCCTTATGAATGGGTGAGAAAACTGTATCCCACTAAACTGACATACTCAAACTCTTCCCATTGACCACTCACAAGAAATCTCTTAGCAAAACACTGACCAATCAATAGACCTTACCGACCTCATACAAGCAAGCACTTGAGAAAAACTACTTCAAATCAAAATCAACCTACCACCATCGATAGACACTCTCTTCCAAGTAGCAAGTTTCGTTCCAAATGGATCAATTGCCTACACCACACCACCCTAAATTAAAAGTGAGGATCAAGAGGAACTCAAATGGGTAACCAACCCATCACTGACAGACCAAAACTTACGCCATAAGATCCATATTATCTTCTTCAAACAAAACAGGACACAGCTCAAAAGTCCACCCCATCCCCTACTTCACACCCATAAGTAAAATCTCCTTCTTAAGAACCCCCGCCATCATCCCGCTAAGAGCATCCTAGACAAATTTGAAAATGATTGGAAAAAAGTGATCCTCTTAACCTAGTCTCCTAGGAGCTCAGGGAAAAAATGCCTTTAGGAACACCGTTTATTGAATAACTCACCTTAGAAACACAAAATATCATCCATTTCCTCTGTCGACCATCAAATGTCATCTTCTGCATGAAATGAAAGAGCAATCTCAAGAAACATGATGGTATGCTTTTTCCAAGTACAACCGTCAAGACTAACTCCTTGGGTATCATGACCATCCGAAGATAATCAATCATTATCCCTCGGAGATATGGATTCAAAGGCCTTCCCCTCCCTAACCAAAATTCTATGTTTTGGAACTGGAAAGCAAGACACATCCACCTAACTCTTTTGTAGTGTTTTCACCTATAATGGTCTAACCTAGAGAGTCCCTTGTAACCGGACCCGGATCTTGGGCTTGCTGTCCCGTCGACGAACCAGTGACGAAGTAGAAAGGTAAGGAAATAGCAAGAGGTCTCCCTTCCTCCCTCCGTTTGTCTTCTTCTCGTCACTTTTCTCGTCCATCCTGCCCTACGCCGCTTACAGATTCAGTTGCAGGTATCTAAGCATGACTTTTCAACTAGGAACCAACTGCTTCACATAAATCCTTGCTATCAGCCCCATATCCCTGTGTGGGGTAATTAAGACAATGAAATATAAGCAATGCACTAAAGCTCCTCTGAAAATCCCCAATCTTCACTCCAGCACTTCTGATCAATTTACAACCTCAAAGAAAGACCAAAAAAAAAGTAGAACCCAAATTGGCATTGAAAAGAAAACATCACAGCCAGAAGACAAACGCAACCTAGATTCAAAAGCCAAAATTGAACGGAAGTTTGTTAGAAAAATGTAAAATTGAACGCAAACTTGCGCCATGATTTGCAAAGTTCATGCGCATAAAACGAAATGTTACAACCACACTCGTTTTTGATATAACAGTTTTACCTATAGGTGGCTGGTGAAACTCAAGTGAAAGTTGGATTAGATGTAGCATAGGGATTTCATTCAGTCGTATTAACTATTCATTTCATATCCATAGTAATAGAGCTCTCGAATACATAATCGAAATCATCAGGCAAACTTACAAAAACCCAAATTTGAGCTGAAACTATAACGACAAACCTTCATTTCATATTTAAAGCTATGCAAATGGACCCTAACATTTTCCAGCTGACTTATCACGTTACAGGCGATTAGAAAGGGAAATTGAACATACAGCTATAGAATTATCGGGGGGTTTAACGTCGTGATGGCCAGAGGAGGGATCAGATATTTGCATCCTGGCTAAATTGGCGGCTTTAAAGAGGACGAAGCAGGAGAGAGAGGCGGCGAAGAAGAAGCAAACGACGACGATAGAACGGCGGAGGAAGGCGGAGGAGTCAGGCAGCATGTCGATGAAGGGATTGCCAGCGGTACAACGAAATGTCGCTCGCCGCCGATGGAACGCCAGTCGTCGGTGTCCCGATGGTGAGTTCAATCTCATTGACGATGGATCGGACCATGCTCGTACAGTGAGAGGAGAGAGGAGAGAGGAGAGAGAGGGGGAGAGCGGTTTTCTCGTGATGTTGCAAACGGCGGCCCGTTACCTATAAGTAAATTAGAAAAAGTGGGTCCCCAGGTGCGACTGATGGGGTGCTTTTGTTCTTTTTTTTTTTTTTTTAGTAAGTATTTTATGTAATTTTTTGCGAGGGGCGGGGCTTCATTGGTTTAACCTCAAACCCCATACATCGTTGAACGCAATTTTATAGGCTGACGTAAAAAATGAATGAACATTATTTAAAAATTTGAGCCACGTTTCACTTTAACAAATGAATAATTAACTTTTGGTCTTATATTGTCGGGGGAGGCTCAAGGGACCAACACTTTTTTAGACCAATATTAGACCAACGCCTAAATTTTTCATTCTCGATTAGATTTTGATAATCCGAACCGTCCAATGTGTTTAAAACATGTTTTTAAGGGTACCCGCGAGAAATCAGCTCAAAATATTATCGGAAAGGGCTTGATCCAAACAGTGGTTCAAGATGCTAATAGGAACTGTTTTATGGATCAATATTTGGATCAAGCCCTTTCTGGTAATAGTTTGAGCTGATTTCTCGCGGGTACCCTCGGATCATCAAAATTTAATCGGAACCGAAGAGTTTACGCGTTGGTCTAATATTGGTCTACAAAAGTGTTGGTTCATATAGTCTTTCCCTATATTGTCAACTAAAATTTTAAGCCAAAACAAGTGTTATTTGGTCAAATATTTATCGATATAGTAATAAACTAAAAACTTTAGTCAACAAAATGAATAATTTTATTTTATTCATCGAAATGAAATTCCTTGTAAGTTCCACATAATATGAGTGATGCTCACACTTTTTAAGTTGGTGAATAAAATTACACTTATCTAATTTCTATTTTTTCAGTCTTGCCCAAGCGTGATTTAAATTGTTTATTTGTAAAGAAAGATATCAATAAATTTATTCAAAAATTATTTAGATTCATATCATAAAATACATTTAAGAAATAAAAACCACTAAAAACTATCAGAGTTCTTAACCAATTAACGTGTAGCACCATTATTTTAAACCAAAATTTGGCGAAGAGGACAAATTTGAGGTGATTTGGCCCGCTAAGTATGGAGTAATTTAATTTTAAAGTTAGGATCTATTATTTTAAAAGTGTTCATAAGTTATGTCCTTTAGGGCCCGATTGGATGGAGTATTATTTTCAGGGGGATAATTTTTGGAGGGGGTATAAGATAAGAGGGGGTATTATTTTTGGAGGGATGGCCCACATTGATGTGATATTTATAGAGGGGTATAAAAAAGTAGATGGTTTGGATGATGGATTAAACAAGGGGATAAAGGGGGATAAGAGTGGGTGGATAAGAAAAAAAACTGTTGCTCGTTTGGATGGGAGAAAAAGGAAGGGGGATAATTTTTGGAGGGGGTAAAAAGATCAACGTGACATGTTTAGCATGGTCTGGGAGCAAAAAATACAGGGGGATAATTTTTTACCCCTCCAAAAATAATCCTATCCCCCGGAGAGGGATAAAGGGGGATAATTTTTGGGTAGGGGGGAAGGTGCTCAAAAATAATCCAAGAGGGGAGGAATAAAGAGGGGAGGGGGTATTATACAAGAAATAATACCCCTTCTTCCTCATTACAAATACAAAATAACCTTATCCCCCTATTTTATCTTCCATCCAAATCAAGTACTATTTTATCCATTTTTTTAATACTTCATCCAAACTATCTACTTTTTATTACTCGCTCTATAAATATCACATCAATGTGGGCCAACTCTTTAAAAATAATACCCCCTCTTATCTTATCCCCCTTCAATAACTTATCCCCCTAAAAATAGGGTCCATTTGGACTGTGGTATTTATTGTGTTATTTATTGAAATTTTTTTTGTCCTTACTTGAAATTTTTTTTGTAATTTTTTGTTTTTCATCAATTTTTTTTGATTTATTGATTCATCTCGACAAGAGCTTTCAGAAAAGTTATCAATTATCGGCTAAATTTGAAAAAAGTTCAGAAAAGACAAAAATAAATCAAAAAATAGAGTTTTTGTACTTATTCGTCGTCTTTAGTGACTTTTTTTTAACTTTTGGACATAATTTTATACTCATTAGATTCCTTTCATCAAGACGGACTAATAAACTACAAAATATTGAGATTTAAACAACAAATGTAAAAAAAAATGAATAAAGACAAAAATAACAAATAAATAAAAACTATAGCCCAAATGGGGCCTATAATCCCTTATTCAATCGGCCCCTCAAATGACTATTTTACCCTTGTACAGTATTAAACTTTATTATGTATTAAATAAAATATATAAATACAAAATTGAATATATATATAATTAATATTGGATAATTTGATATATTAATTAATTGAGAAATTTATTAATGTATTATATTCAATAACCATTAATCAAAATATTCCGAACTAACGGTTAATCCTGAAATGATTTTTTTAGTAAACAATAAATTTTTTTTGTATTTTTTTAGAATAAAATTTGAAAAGCATGACTAAAAGGGATTTAAATGAGCGGTGTCGGTCATTTTTCTCAAAAGTTGGGTCCATTAGGATTGTAATGAATGTGAACATTTTTGAACAATTTAAGAATTTTTTTAACTTTGTTTTATCAATTAACAAAAAAGAGAAAAATAACAACAAAATATAAATCAATAAATATCTTAACATAATTTAAAAACTTTTTATCAAAATATTTCGAGTTCACGGTTATTCCCAAAATAATTTTTTAAGTAAACAGTAAATTTTTAGTATTTTTTCGAGAATAAAATTTGAAAAGCACGACTGAAAGAGATTCAAATGAGCGGTGACGGTCACTTTTTTTTTCCTCCAAAGTTAAGCTCATTAGGACATGTGATGAGTATGAATATTTTTGAATAATTTAAGGGTTTTTTAACTTTGTTTTACCAATTAACAAAAAAAAGAGAAAAATAACAACAACATATAAATCAACAATAAAAAATTTAGTTAAAAAGAGAAAAATATAATTTAGCTCGCGTAAATTTAGTTAACAATAAAAAAGAGAAAAATAGAAAAATTTAGTTAACAATAAAAAAAATAATAATTTTGGGAGGGGGTGAAAATCTAAGAGGGGGTAATAATTTTTGGAGGGGATAAGAGGGGGTAATAGGGGATAAGAGGGGGTAATAATTTTTGTAGGGGAACTTTTCCCCATCCAAACCATACCAAAACCCCTAATAAGGGGTGATAATTTTTGGAGGGGGACTTTCCCCATCCAATCGGGGCCTAAGTCCCAGAAGCCTCTTGCCAAAGAATGCGAGCGTGAAAAAGATTGCTAATCGACAAGTACTTTGACAAATGACATATATGCATACATCTACAGTGACAAAGCAGTCGATTCTGTGACCAGTATTACGTAGCACTCCACGAATGTTGCCAATGATGTTGACCCACAAAAACTGGACAGCAGCAAAAGGAGTAGATCCTGAAACCAGGCAATTCATGCTTGGGAGTAAAATACTACATCCGTCCCAATTTGTTTGTCCATTCTCGAAATTCCAACTTATTTAGGAAACACAATCATTACTCTTAAAAAATTTTACTTTCCAAAAATACCCTTAACTTTTTTAACATTAAATGAGAGTTTACGTTTTCCAAAGCATGATTTTTAAAAAAAGAAAGGGCATTAGGGAAATTTTGACAAGTCAACTTCAAAATTAGACAAACAATTTGGGACATCTAAAAGTCAAAAAGTAAACAAACAAATCGGGACGGAGGGAGTATAAAATTGTAGGAAAATGTACTTGTTCGGTCCATCTGGATACCTAAGATGCATGCCGGCCGGTCATGCTTTCTTCCATTGTCACCGAACGAAACTACGACTACTTGAAAAAATTCTCAGGTGTCCAAGGGATTGCACGATGCCTCGATGTCTCACTAGACGCGGGAATTAGTACAACTAAACGACCACCACTTCACGTTAGGCAGAAAATCTTTGGTTCCAATGTATATGAAGATAAGCCTCACAAGAGTTTCTGGACATTCACGTGGGACGCACTACATGACATCGCACTTGTCATTCTCCTGGTTTGTGCTGTTATCTCTGTTATTCTTGGAACTTCCATAGAAGGGTGGCCTGAGGGTGTCTATGATGGGCTTGGGATCATCCTTTGTGCTCTATTGGTTGTCAGTATCATATCAATCAGTGATTATAAACAGTATTTACAGTTTCAGGATTGGGACGAGCAGAAAAAGAGAACATTTGTACATGTTACTAGAGATGGGCGTAGACAAACATGCTCTATCTATGATCTGGTAGTTGGAGATGTTGTTCACCTAATTACTGGAGATATAGTTCCAGCTGATGGGATTTTTGTTTCTGGTTACAATTTATTGGTTGATGAATCAAGCCTGACTGGAGAAAGTGAACCAGTGAATGTAGATGAGAAAACTCCCTTTCTTTTTTCTGGGACAGAAGTGCAAGATGGGTGGGGGAAGATGCTAGTGGCATCAGTGGGCATGCGGACTTACTGGGGGAGTCTTTTGGCGACTATGAGGCAGAATGGAGAAAACGAGACACCACTACAGGTGAAGTTGAATGGTATTGCCACCATTATGGGGAAAGTTGCTCTGACCTTCTCGTTGCTCACTTTACTCGTGCTAACAGCTAGGCTTTTGCTGGGAAAAGTGCTTCACAATGAGTTACTGGAGTGGTCAGAAAATGATGCCTTGAAGCTTCTGAACTTCGTGGCTGTTGCATTGACTGTACTTCTTGTTGGAGTTCCTGAAGGTATGCCTTTGGCAGCGACACTGATCCTTACTTTTGCCTCTAGGAAATTAATTAGTGAGAGGATTCTTTTGAAGCATCTTTCTTCATGCGAAACAATGGCTTCTGTTAGCTGCATCTGCACAGATAAAACGGGGACACTGACAACCAAAAATATGGTGGTAGATAGGTTGTTTATATGCAATGAAGTGAAATCATCAAGTAAGGATGCTGCAAATTTTCTCAAGTTGGATGAATATAAAGGAGTATTGGAAATTCTTTTGCAGTCTATATTTCTTAATTCTTGTTCAGAGGTCGTACAGGAAAAAGATGGAATGAAAGCTGTTTTTGGTTGCCCGACAGAGTCGGCATTGCTAAAATTCGCCCTACCTTTGGGAGGTCATTATGATGCTTTACGGCAGCAGTTTGAGATATTGGAGGAGAGGCCTTTTAATTCTTCTAGCAAAAGAAGGTCGATACTTGTCCCTTGTCCCGCAGGTGGAATTCGTGCATTCTGCACAGGTGCAGCAGAAATTATCGTGCAAAAGTGCACTAAGATTCTTTGTAGTAATGGAGAATCTGTGAATTTCTCAAAGGAATGGAAAGAAAGTGTCCTGAAAATCATAAATGCTTTTTCCTGTGGACCTCTGAGAACTCTGTGCTTGGCTTTCAAGGATGTGCGTGATTCTAGTGGTCTTGATAACATTTACGACTATACGCTAATAGCTGTTGTTGGAATTAGTGACCCCGTGCGACCTGAGGTCAAAAATGCTGTTCAGTCATGTTTAGCTGCTGGGATTACTGTACGTATGGTCACTGGCGATAACATTGATACAGCTAAAGCAATAGCCAAAGAATGTGGGATATTGACGGATGATGGTTTAGCCATCGAAGCGCCATATTTTCGTGCCGTATGCCTCAAAGAGTTTGAGGAGTTGATGCCCAAAATTCAGGTTTATATTTCATTATAGATCTGTTTGGATATTCATGTTTTTATTACCCCGCATTTTTCATGATAGATTATGGAGAATAATACTTATGATAGAGTATCAATATTAAAATAAGTACTTTGGCGAGGAAAAGTTTTCTCACCAAAATTACCGTACTTTGGTAAGAAAAATTTTTCTCACCAAAAGTATCTATTTGACGAGAAAAAATAACATATTTTTTCTCACAAAATAGGTATTTTTGGCAGCAAATTATCTTTTTTATCTCCAAATAGGTACTTTTGGTAAGAAAAATAATATTTTCTCGCCCAATTTATACATTTGGCGAGGAAAATAAAATTTTATCTCCGAACGACATATTTTTGACGAGAAACTATTGTTTTTCTTGCCAAAAGTAGCTATTTGAGGACGAAAAATATAATTTCGTTGCTAACATAAACATAAATTTTGTTGTAAAAAATGCGTGTGTGTGTATATATATATGTACATATACACGTGTTCAATTAGTGCAATACAAATAGATATTAATAGGGGAGGGAGGGAGAGAGAGAGAGAGTGTTAAGAAAAAGATAGATTTGAGATGAATTTAGAATTTTAAACATATTTTGGATAGAGAAAAAAGGATGGGAAAGTGAGGGAATGAGGGAAAGAGAAAGGGAGGAGAGAAATGGAAGAGAAAGTGGAGAAAAAGAGAGATGTGAGCACGAGAGATATAAGTTTTGGATTTTAGAATTTAGAATAGAGATGGAGAGGAGAGAGAAAGAGGAGAGGTAGAGAGAGTGAATAAAAAGATAGCTTGCATATATGTTTAAGGTTTAAGATATTAGATTTTAGAAAGGAAGAAAGGGAGAGAGAGAGATCTAGAGAGAGGAGAGGAAAAAAAGAGATGTGTGTGTGTGTGAGAGAGAGAGAGAGAGAGAGAGAGATAGAGAGAGAAAGAGAGATGGGAGAGATAGATTTAAGATTTAACGTAAAGAAAAAAGGAAAGAGATAGATAGAAAATAAATAGATATGGAAAAGAGTGAGAAATAAGACAGATAAGTTTAGGGTAGTGAGAAAGTGAGAAATAAAAAGATAGAAATGTGAGAGAGAGAGAGAGAGAGAGAGAGAGAGAGGAGTTTAAAGTAGTGATAAAGAGAAGGAGAGAGAGAGGGACAGAGAAATGAGAGAGATAAATTTAGGATAGTGTGAGAGAGAGAGAGAGAGAGAGAGAGGAGTTTAAAGTAGTGATAAAGAGAAGGAGAGAGAGAGGGACAGAGAAATGAGAGAGATAAATTTAGGATAGTGTGAGAGAGAGAGAGAGAGAGAGAGAGAGAGAAGAAAGAAGAAAGGAGAACGGGGAAAAAAGAGAGGGGGAGAGAGAGAGAGAAGAAAGAAGAAAGAAGCAAGAAGAAATGAGAGCGGAGAAAAAAGGGAGGGGGGAGAGAGAGAGAGAGGGAGAGAGAGAAAAAAAATTATGTATAACATCGATTTGTTGAACAAAAATATTAAACATATGTTATATATTAGATATTGTAAAAAAATTCATGAATATTATAGTTGGTGCAGTGGTTAGTAGGAGTGTGCATAAGGTGTTGGTTGGGTGGAAGGTCTAAGGTTCAAAACTTGGGAAGGAAAGAAAATGGGAAGGAAAAAAATGGTGTTGTGAGTCTATTTTTTGGTAGTTGAAATCAATTTAGCGACAAAAAAATTCATCGCCAAATCTAATTATTAATGACGAAATTAAATTTCTTGCGAAATAGTTATGAATAGAGACAAAACTTTTCGTCTTTAAAGCAAATATTGGCGACGAAAAAATTCCTCACCGATTATGTATTTTTTGGAGACAAAATATTTCGTCTCTAAAATCTGGTATTGGCGACGAAATAATTCCTCGCCAAATATATTCTATTGGCGGCAAAATATTTTGTCGCCAAATAACATATTAGGCGAGGTAATATTTTTTTCGTCGCGAAGAGTTTTTTGCGTGAAAGGATAGGCGACAAAAATTTGTGTCGAAAAATTTCGTCGCCTAATGGATTGGCGACGAAAAATGTAGTTTTTACGAAAAAATTGTTTCGTTATTATAAATCAATTTTGTTGTAGTGTAAAATATTTGTTTATAGTGAAAGAGCTTCCTTTACCCAAATCTCTTGTCTTAAGAGTGTGTGAGTGTGTCTCACTTGGGTGGTTGGGTAGGTTTAGCTCGTAGGGAAAGGCTGACTTGGGCATCAAAGGAGTGATTTGCCTAAGTGCCGCACGGTGCGCAAGTGGATAAATTCTTGGGCCGTGACACTTCTCTCACACGGTCTCTCTCTCTCTCGCAACAGCAGCAGTGGGGTAAAACTCCACTGTTTGTGTTCTAATAATTATTTTAATGAGTTAATATTATTATATTATTCTGTTATTATGTACATTATATTTAAAGGATTATTTATTCTATTATTTTTAAGTATTAGTGCATTATTTTTTATATTTAAAGTAATTATTTAAAGTAGTAAATGCAAGGGTTACGTGATACTACTCCTGCACAATTTTGGTGATCACTGAATAAGGGTTATGACGTGCAAAAATGAGTATTGGCAACCATTAATGGAGAAGACCCTTCCACTATATGAGCAGGATAAACAATCCCGTAATACTTAAAAATAACCATTATTTTTTTGAAACTCAATTTTTTTTTTTCGGGTCCTTACACTATATGAGCATTGTAGATTATCATCTTATAATATTATGGCTTGTATTTAGGATGTCCTATGTCGTATTATGACTTGAGTTGAGCTACCATATATCTTGAGCCGAACTGTGTGTTGAGTCATGTTGTGTATTGAGATGTATTTTGTCTAGTTTTATAAAGTCTAGTTGTAGTAGAAGTGAAGTTTAGAATTTTTTTGGTATTCTACACGACGCACGAGAAACATAACAATTGGGAACATAGCGAGTAGAAACTAACAATTCAAAACATCAGTGATCGGGAACACATGTCAAACATACGAATTGAGATTATAGTGGACGAGAAGATCAAGAATATGGGAGATAATGATAGAGTATCAATGATTGAGATTGGCCTTTCATGATACTTTTAATTTTTCACTAGGCAAGTAGGTATGCTTGGCGGGGCATAAAAACATGCAGCCAAATATATCCTTATACCATCAAATACCGTAATCTGAGCTGCGTAAATATAATGGCACGTGCACCCACGTCCATGTGACACATATAATGCATACAAAGAGAACCACCATTGAGTGTTACCTTGTTTTGAAGAGAAATGTCGGTGGCGACATTCTCAATCACAGGGAGAAGCTTTTGTAGAACACAAGCAAGAAAAAAAATGCGCTATGTTGTGAGAGAACTGTAAAAAGCATTCCCTACAATGATGTCAAAAAATAGTGAATTTATCTAGGAATGATAATGGGACAGATTGAGACGGTTATTAGGATAATTGTACCTTATCCATGAATATTATATCCTATTCAAAACCGTCTCGATAACCAAACGGGGAAGAGAAAATACTTTATAACAAAACTATTCAGTTCGGAAATTACCCGAATTGAACTGAACCGTGATTAAAACTCAAAAAAATTAATAAACAACAAAATATGTACAAAAAATAGTATATCATTACATGAACGATTGCCGATCGCAATTAGAGAGTGAAGAATCAGATCTTCCAACTTTCAAGTCTCAATTTCTCAAATCTCATTGCGACGTTTATATTTAGATTTAGGGTTAAGGGTTTATATATATGTGTGTGTATAATGACGTCGTTTTAATTTCGGTTGGGTTCAAGGAACAATTGAGTTCAGAGACTAGTTAGATTATTAGTTTAAACCATAGTCTAACCAAACCCAAACGGGTATTCATCTGTCCTTAACATACCCATACCTACCGAGGGAACAATAGTCACGGTTCAAGAAAAATTAAACGATTCGGTTCGAATAACTATCAATTCGATCCAAATTGTCATTCCTAAATTTATCACTTCAGTTGGAATTTAAAATTTTTCGTACGTCAAAATTATCATATAAAAGAATTTACATAATTTTTTATGTCTCCAACTTTGAAACTTTCCATGAAGATGCTTTAAGAATGATTTGGAACATGCAATTATTGAGGTTCCCCCCTATCAGGCTCTCACATGTTATGTATTTTTATTTTGTAATATAAAGTGTGCATGATGATGTGGTATTACCTTATATATCATTTTGCTACATATCATCATTGGGTAAGGTTGTAATTGACGAAATTGAGAATATTTAGGACCTGTTTGTCCTACTGGAGTCTGTAACTGATACATAATTTAGTAAAAAAGTTTAAAATAGGTTAAAAAAATTGAAGTTTTTTTTTAACTATTCTCGTCAAGATAAATTAATAATACGCAAAAATAAAATTAAAAAAATAAATAAAAATAAATTAGTCAAGTCAAACTTAACTGAAAGTTTAATCGGATGTCGGCCTATTTCTTAGGAGTCAATTAGAGGGGTCACTTCAAAATTCAAATATGATTATCCAAACTTATCAAATTCGAAATTTGTTTGCTTTTTTTTTTTTTTTTTTTATCTCAAATGTAATTTTAGAGAAATTATTATAACCCTCTAAGCAGATAAAACTTATATTCATTATATATATACAGAAATATTATTATTAATTACAAAAATACTATACATCTATTCGTATTTCTACCATCTCTCTTGAAAATATCATACATTGTGAGCCGACACGTATTGAGCGGGTATATCTACGTCTGAATATGTGCATGAAAATGTGTTTATAGACTTGCTCGTAATGTAATATTATATGTCTCCTTCCAGAAAAGCAAGCAATCACCGATAATTGTCTCCTTGCACTGAAATACTGTCAGATTTCTCGCCAAAAACAATGCTACATATATAGTACAGCAATGCTACTAACACTTCACGTTGTTCATTAAGTTATACATTATGCCTATGTGATATCCACTAATTTGAAAAAATATCAAAATTAATAGAACCCACTTTTATATTTTGTCTTAAAATAATATGTCATGTAAATATAATGTACGACTTAATGTGTTAATAGACTTATTCTATATATAGTATATACGTCCACGAAGGAATGAATCACAATCAAATCCCCCCTCTCTCTTTCTCTCTCCATTTATACATCCGTGCGGGTAAACATTGCTACATTTCCATAAACTGAGTGACTCTGGTAACTCTCTCTCTCTTGTGTTGGTATTGCTATGTCATATTATGTTCTGTTTTATACTACACATTAAATCAAAAAAATCCTTCGTTAATTCACATAAAAAAAGTATGACGAGTGGGATAAAACAAAAGGGTTTCAGAACGAGTGAAGGCGACAAACAAGTAAATGCATGCTGGCCTTGTAGCGGTATCGATCACCAGCGTATTGTTTTCGGTCACCATACTAGCTTGTTCTGGAATGTTTCGACCAGTACCGAACTTGCCCATATTTTTTTAAAATTTCAATTAATATTTTTTGGGCAATTTGATATAAATTAATACTAAAATCATTAAGTTATAAGGTTTATCTTATTTTATTTGTCCAATGTAATTTTTGTTAAAAAATATTATTTAAAAAATATATATTAACTCTAGCGATAAATACGTAACGGTATACCAATATACATTAATAATACCGATATATATCGTATCAATAACAAAATTCATACGCTCAACAGTACTATATTGATAACTTTGTATACGAGCCTCTGTTTCCTTTTTAAATATTAAAATACGGGACGTACACAGATCGTACCTTTGGTAAGTTCTTTTCCCGGCCAAGTATTTTCACCGATTTCCCGGCAGAAAACATCCCTTCTGATATCCCCTCTCTGTCTGTCTCTCTCTCTATTGTGTGTGCGTGTGTGTCTGTATGCCCAAAATCAAGCTAAACTCCTCTGTTCAGACTCGGTGTCTGATTAAAGTTCGGTCAAATTGCATTCTGGTAACTCTCTCTCTGTCTCTGGTTCACATATTATTTGTTTAGACTCGTCATCCCAGGTCGGCCCATTAATTATACTGGTTAGGAGTCGTTTTATCTTAGAGATGAGGATTAACAAGATAATGATTTGACATATATTTTACGTTCTGTGTAACACCCGTTTTGTGTTTTTTTTTTTCTGTAATGACTAGGCTCGTTTGATTGTATCCATGTCTTCCCTTTTTCTCTGAAATGGGCATATTTTTTCTTCTGTTTTGTGCTTATTTGACTTTATTGAACCAATTAGGTTTTCCTATATCATCGTTTTCTTTGTGTCAAACAGTTCCAAATCACGTTCCTCTAGATTTATGGATGATTGTAGGAGATTTTGGTATGACCTGATAAATTTCTACTCTGTGGTGAATTTTGATACCCTTTTAGTTAAGGATTAGGCGCATCTGAAATGTCTTCTGTGGATTATGTAACCATCTCTGATTATATTTCCAAAATTGCACTGAAATGATATGCACGAAAGTTAACTCATAGTATCTTCAGAGTCATTGTTTCATCAGTTTTGTTCTTACTTTGTTCCCTTGGATTCCGAAATTAGCTTAGTTTTTAGTTATTTCGTTTTTATTGAATCAATTGGGACTTCTGACTCATTGTTATTAGGGTTTATCATGTATTTGTTACACGTATCAGATCCAAACACGTTTTGTTGATTTACAGAATATCCATGAAAAGAGGAAGAAAACCTAGGGGTTTCAACACCCATAAAGTTGGCAAAGAAATGCATGACATTGGGAAACAGAAAATTCAGAATTTGGGTCCTTCCTTAGTAGACCTCCCAAGACCTATCTGCTTTGACATTCTGCTAAGACTTCCTACAAGTAGACTTCCAAAAGAATATAAACTCCGAAGGGTATTTATGTCATTTTCATTTTCTGCACCTTTAACTTTGATCTATCTTAACTTTTCTTAACTTTTGTTGTTATAATAATAATAAAGGGTATTTTCATAATTTACATTTTAATTGACTTAATAATTGAATTAAAGAATTTAAATAATATTTCAAGAAATCAGGACGTTACAATTATTATATACATAGAGTCAAACACATATACAAGCGTAAGAAAATGTGCTTTGCATGACTTGTGTAATATATGATTCTCTATCTTCAGTAAAGTATTTCTTCATTAATCTTATCTATCTTAATTATTCATCACTATTTGTAAGGTGCTTGTTTCACCCCACGTATTTCGTCCAAAGAGTAAAACTAAGGCTAGAGGTGATTATAGCCAAAACTCCAATGTTTGGTGAACAATTCTTCAAGTTCACATAAGATTCTATATTATTTGGTTTGATTTGAGTTTTCACTAAAAGAATCTTTTATATAAATTGTAGGATTTCTTGTTAACTTAGGGTACGATTATTGATTTGAATTCTCTGCAAACAAATAATTGGTGTTGTCACATTTTAAATGAACCAATTTCATGAATTTGTATTCTTAAGGTTAGTTATTAATAAAAATAAAGTTTTATCTCCCTATTAATTAAGATCATTTTTTGAATGAATTTTAATTGTGTTATTGAAGACTGTTTTAAGCAAATAGCATAATCTATATAATTTAATTAATGAGAATTATAGACGTGGTTAAATATTTATGTGGTTCGAATTTAGGAGTTCCGTAAACACGAGTAATTGCTAGTCTAAAAACACAACACAAAAGACCTTTGATTAATGAACATGGATCATTGATATGTACTCACAAATGTACATAGACATTTTTTTATAAGTGGTAATCGAATCTTTTTCTCACAACTCATATGCTTTTCATCAAAGTCATAAAATTAGATTAGTTTTTTGCTCCGTTTATGGTGTGAATTGTAAAATCGAAGTTTTACTTTGTATCACATAAAGCAATTGCATTTTTTCACCAAATATGAAAAATATATGTGATCTTTTTAATAATGTCACACGAATAGAACGTTTGTGACGAAGTATAGAAGAGAGGCATATCGGCCTAATGTTGAGCTTCGTTACATAGAAAAAATATCAAAACATTACTCGAAGGGGTTTAAATGTAACCCAATACTATATAGGCCCATGTTCAGGCCCATTAGAGCCAAGCCTTCTTTTGGGTTGAAATGGTGATTTTAAACCTGAAAGTCAAGCTTAAAGAAAATAAGTAGGCTTAGTAACTGAACACCCAAAAATTGCAAAAAAAATTAGTTTTCTCATCGTATCCCGATAATTGAACGAGGCCTAGAAGTGTAACGTCCTGCTCCAAACTAAATAGCATTATCTTCTTTGGTCGCCTAAATTCTATGAATTTTTCAATAGGTCACCGATCCTTCTATTGCTGCAGGGCAAACATGATTAAATACAAAGTTCCATTGACATTTCACACTCACTGCTTTGAAAGACCTTGTACAAGGTTAGGTCGTAATCTATATTATATATAATTGAACTTTGCATCCACCAAGTAATGTGATACATTTGACCACACATCGGAATGCCCATCGAGAGTCCCTCTCGATTTCCTAACCTCATCACTGGCACCACAATAAAACTGAGATATCACAATCTCCCTCACTTCATGAACACGCGTCGTTATATGTATGAGTCTTGCTATGGGTACTAATAGTTGTTACAAATCTTATACAAACATGAGGTGGCATATCCCCCCTCCCCCCAAGACATTGATAGGCTATTTAACTCATGGTTCTGATTTTTTATTTTATGTATTTATTCAATTTTTTTTTAATTTTATTAGTTTTACATGAATTGTTTTTGTGAATTATTGATTTGCATTGACAAAATAAAGTTAAAAAGTATAAAATTATGTCTAAGCTAAAAAAGTTCAATAAAAAATAAGTCTAAACAGTGTTTGTTTTGCTTTTTTTTTTTTTTTTGGTTCTTTTTGAATTTTTAAAAACTTTTTGGCATAACTTTTATTTTTTGAAATATTTTATCGAGACAAATTAATAACTCATAAAAAAATTAAAATAAATCAATAATGTAGAAAAAATTGATGCAAAACTATCACCGCAAAAAAACAATTTGAATAAAACAAAAATAATACAATAAATTAGTTAGGCCGAATTGTGACAAACCTCCAGTGAATAAAAGATGTATTAAGAAGAAGAAAACAAAGGCCAATAACCATAAAAAATTGACGCAAAATAAAAAATACAAATAAATTTAAATAAGAAAAAAAATGATCAAATAATAATTCATTAATAACTGCAAGCCAAACAGATTTATGTGTTTAATAAATATGAATACAGGGAGTAAAAAAAGGAGGATAAAGCAAATGATTGATGTCATTGAACTACATAAATTAAGATAAGTATGTTATGGCTTTTAGTTTCAATTTTTTTTTTTATGAATTATTGGTTTGTCTCAACGAGATATTTTAGAAAAATAAAAAATTATGTCCAAAAGTTTTTAAAAAAAATAACAAAAATAAGGCAAAACAAACCACAAAAAATAAGACGAAATAAACCCTATTTAGACTTACTTTTTGTCATTAGTGAACCTTTTTAACTTTTAGACATAATTTTGTACTTTTAGGTTTTTTTCGTCAAGACAAACTATAATTCACAAAAAAATTACGCAAAACTAATAAATACAAAAAAAAATTGAATAAATAAAAAATAAAAAATAAGAATCATAAGCTAAATTACTGTGTTTATCAGAGAGAGAGAGAGAGAGTCACGCTGGAAGGAAGGTCAATGGTTGGCTACCCGTGCATGCCCGTGTCTGAAGACACACTCAACTGTTTTTATACTTTAACTTCTATCCTTCGTAACGTTCTAGCGAAAAATAATGAAGAGGTCTATAAATATAAAATTTCATTCGCAGATTTTAACACACATGTGTTCAAATTCATCCAATGCATGCGAAGTTCACATAATAACAAAGGACTCCACGTGTATTAGACGGTTCCAAACACAGTTGTATTTGAATCTGTGCACAAAAGTTGTGTGTGTAAACTTGCTTAAGAATAATGTTGGTATCCGCTGGGATTGTATATTCAACAAGTTTGATAAAATTCAAACTAATTAAGGCGGCATGTTGTCCATGCCTGAAAACACTTGATCGAAAATTTGCTAAATTGGTCCATCTTTCTAAACAAACTAAAGTTGTTACTCGTGCCTAAAAACACTTGATCAAAAATTTAAATTTTTTGCATTGCCCAATAATTAAAGGATAATACATAAAAGACATTGCATGTTGCTACCAATTATGTGGAAGACAAAATCACGAAAAAAACCATCACTCATGCGACTAAACAATCATCGTCAAAAAATATTGTAGACACGTTTCATTTTCAAGGAGCGCCATGTACCAAAAGCTGTCACGACCCATCCCAAAATGGGGTGGATTAGTGACCGGCCAGTGAGTCTAACTCACTAAGGCCTCTCCGTAATTAAAAGTTTATGGAATTCTATCTGTCTTTTATGTTAAGTCATAAGAATTAATCAGAGTAGCGGAAACATGTAATTAAACGAAATATCTCACAAGGACGTGCATAATCTATCATTCAAGATTAAAGTACAAACGTAGTTTATATTACACTTTCAAAAGTGGCCAACTATGGCCTATTGAACACAAGTCCTACGTACACATACGTATCTACAAAGTAACCCAAAAAGTGGAGCAGTTTCTGTCTGTCTTCAACGTCTATCAGGATCCTGCTCGTGACCTGGCATGTTGCATAGCAACATTCATTAGCATAAAGCTAGTGTGAATCAAGATATGCAAACCTTACAGGTTTGCCATGTTCTAATCTCATTTATTGTATTTTAAACAGCATGTCATCAATATTCAAGAATCGGTCCATAGGCCATAGCCTGAGGACATAACAAAGTATAATCTCAGTTTCTCGTAACCCGTAGGTTATGCAGTTTAAACAGTTGAATAACAATTCATACTTGACATTCAGAATATAAACAACGGTATATGCCAGAGCTAGTGTAGGGAGCGACCCTCAATGTAATCTCAATGATAGGCATGACGTCACCCGATGCCACCTGGCCGTGAGACCCTTCCTTAATTCAAATCACCGCTTTTCTCACCCCCAGCAGTCAGGGATTCACCATGTTATGAGATGTCATTTATGTTTGTCTTGTATTCAAAATTTATAATTATAGCATGGCTTTATGATAGGTAAAACATCCTATCATTCAACGTGTTTAAACATGCCTTGAATGTAGACAAGTTTTCATATTAAACATAACAATACATGTTTGAACTCGCAGTAAAAAAATATGCAAGTAAGATAAGCATATCCGGACTCACCTCACGTAATTTGACGGTTTTCACTGACTTCGATGTCACAAGTGATTCCTATAATAAGAAATGCAATGATTTAATAACTATCCTGGATTCCAATTTCTAATGACAAGGTTATCCTAGACCCGGTACATTAACATTGACATCACCTATCCCAAACTGCTCAAACCTGAAATAAACAGATCACACTAAGTCTACCAAGGTTTGAAAGTGAATGTACAAAGGTTCGGGTGATTATGAAGCCAAAATGAGGGTCTCGGAGATTGAAATAATTCAAGTGTAAAACATGACAGATTTGCTGAAATTTACATCGATAGAAAATAGCTCGAGCACCTAATCGAATGGAGTCTAAAATTCACCAAATTTGGCAAGGTACTATTTTAAGATGTTGGGAACATATTGTAAGAAGGAAACAAAGTCCAATTTGGTCTTTAGGTAGAGTAAAAATGTAATGGAACAAAACTGTTCCAGATTAGACACATCGTACGGAAATCTCAATTAAAGGAATTCTAGATATCCAATTGAGTTGGTTCCAATTGGGGTTGAAAGACAACATATCAAGGTATATTCATACCAAATTTGAGGTCAATCCGAGGTCCGTAGCATTCTGGAGCTTAACTCAAAGTTCGGGGTCAAAACTGTCTAATCCGGTAGCCAATCCGGAAATCCGGATCCGTGACCGGATGCGTGGCCGGATGGGTCGCAGAAAGGGTTTCAGGACATGGTTTCTTATGATTTCTTGTTCTTACCTCAAATACCTTATGATATATAACAAATATGTTCAAACTAAGTCTATCTTAGTCCTAAAATCGAAGAATCAACAAAAAAAAATCATAATTTAGATGATTAGAGGACTCACTGTAGAAGAACAGATGAAGAAGCAGCTGAAGGTGATGACGAACAGATTGAAGAAGCTCCTCCCTCTCTCTCTCTAGCTCTCTGGTTCTAGCGTACAGAATGAAATTGAGCAGCTTCATGGGTTTAAGTAGGTCAAAGCTGTAAGCAGGTGGTGTCCTAAGCTACTGGGTGTCCAACGTTGGGGAAAAAAACATGCAAATATCAGACAATAATATCAGATGTGAAGTATATCCATAGGGAAAATATTCACATGTTACTTGGTCCACTTCCCTAATGTTACAACACTCCGTAAATTTGCCTCGCCCATTTATCGTTCGATCCAATTCCGGGGTTTCAAACACGAATAAAAATAAAAGTCGTGACTATCTCTCGATCTTCATTTAAATCTCGAATTATCATCGCATTAGCGTTTAAATATAAATTTAATCCCCGCTAACATCCTAAACTACCTAATTATGGGTCGGGGTCTCACAAAAGCAATGGTAAAAAGAGTCCGAACTGATCATATTCTTCTTGTTATCCCTTGAGGAATTCCCAATTTCAATAATAAATCTGAAGGGTTTTAAAATTGAATCGATAATCAAATATATAAAAGATTACATATGGAATTCCTTCTACGAAGTCTATGGAGAGAATTACCAATATTAGTCAAAGTGATCAATAGACACAAAAGGAAGGCAACAACTTTTTTGACACAGTTCTATCGAGACTCTTGTGGTCTTTTTAATGGTAGCTTTGCACGTCACTTCTATAAGAAAAAACAAAATACGTTGAAGAAAAATGTTCCAATATATCAAGGTTAAAAAAAATAGCAAAAGAGCATCACTTATTACAAAACTAAAGAGACCCTACAAAGCAAAATGTGGCCAAAATGTGGATAAATTATCAATACCATAGCTTCCGTTTCCAACTTTATGACCAAAAGGTAATGGCGTGCTTGTCACTCAATGTCTTCAGCAGATGCCATCAAATTCATCACACAATATAAGGGGCATCTAACTAACTAATTCATTGAAAAATCAAATTGGCAGTAAAAAGCAAACTTCACGCATCAAATTCATGAATAAAACTTATCTCCACATCATCGGAAACCAATTCAATATAACCAATGAAATAGTTTTTTGTAGAAAATATTGTTTGAAGAAAATGGAAAAGAATAAATGCTTCTTTTTGCTTTTAAACCGTCCGCCCAACTAAACAAAAAAGGTGAGTGATAGAACTAACTAAAATGCAACATTCACTTTCTAGAGGTTAGAAGCAATTCAATTAA